>CM061921.1:44965826-45378341 GCA_031002005.1 Vandiemenella viatica | reverse complement strand
TTTTTGGCTTTAGGATTTGATATACCATACAGCCAGCTTAATATACATAAACACTCGTTTTGTTTCATTACATTACATTACGTGTATATTACATGTATTATTACATTAAATGTATATTTCTGTATTTTTTATAAAGTCTCTAATAATAGTATATATTTTCCTGTTGTTAGATGCAAGTAGTTCGGTGATACTTGTTGGTAGCGGCTGTCCTGCTCTCACTAGGGAGTTGATGAATGATTGCTGCTGCTGTCGGTATAGGGGGCACCTGAAGAACATATGGTTGACATCTTGCGTTGATTGCCCGTCACATTGGCAGAGCGGTGTATCTGCTACGTGGATGCGATGTAGATGTTCCCGAAACGCACCATGGTTAAACCTCATACGTATGATGGATGTTATGAAGTTGCGTTGCGTGTTCCAATTTGTAAACCAAGGTCGACGAGGTGGTTGTGGCTGTATCTTTGCGTATTGCCGTCCTTTGAGTCTTTTTGTTTCCTCCCAGAGCATGGCCCATTGTTGATATATGTGATTGGATATTGCTGCGTGGTAATCTTTGGTGTTGAGTGGAGGGATGAGAACTTGGCCCGAATTACATGCTTCCTTGGCTAACTGATCTGCATGTTCATTAAATATTATACCAGTATGGGCAGGGATCCATATATAGTTCACAGAGGAACCCGCTTGCGCAAGTTCGTAGGTTTTCTGTATTATGCTAATGTGGTATACATTGGAGCGGGTAGGATGGCCGGAGTGTTAAACTACGAAGTACGCTGAGAGAGTCCGTTAAGATTAAGACATTTCGCCCAGGAAACTCTCTCGCATATGAAAGTGCTTGAATAATAACAACCGCTTCAGCTGCATAAACTGGAAGATGATTTGGTAGCCTGAATTTTTGCTCGTGCAGCGTCTCAGGACAGTAGATGGCGTACCCGACTCCCTGTGAGGGTATCTTCGATCCATCAGTGCAGATATGGATTGAAGTTGGCCAATGCTCTGTTAAATACCCCTGACAAAATTGCTGAATTGGCTGGCCGGATCTCGGGTGTGTCGGAATACAGCTTACCGACATTGGCCTCACGCATTCTGGGTAGGGAATGTCTTGTATTGTTGCTGCTTCCTGCAATGGCCGTTCGGAGAGGAAAGTAGTCAGAAGAACGAGGCTTTGTAGCAGTTGGTATCTTTGGTTGTAAGAGCGAGGTCCTTGTTCTTCCACCAGATGCTGAAGGTTGGTGATTTGTTGGAGAGTAGTTGAATTTTTATCTTGTTTTCGAGCTAATAAAAATTTGTTAGCTAGTAACTGGGTTCGGAATTTCAGGGTCATTTCTGCGGCTTCCAGGTAGAGGGCATTTATCGGAGTTGATTTCATAGCCCCCAGATATATGCGGAGACATTGATTCTGTATGCTCTCCACTTTATCTATGTTCCTTTTGTTGCCACTGAAATAGAACATGTTCCCGTATTCAATTTTAGATCGGATTATAGCGCGGTACAATATTAGTAATATCGATGGGTGGGCTCCCCACCATACTCGTGTCAGGGTTCGTAAAATGTTGAGTCCTTGTTCTAGTTTAGGAATGAGTTGCTGAGCGTGTGCTGCCCAGGTTAATCGTGAGTCATAGACTAGGCCGAGGAATTTGACATTCGATTTGACCATTACGCTGCATGTACCCAAAACTAGATTGTAGATCGGGGGTGCCTTCTTCTTCTTGTAAATATGACAGCAGTGGATTTGCTAGTCGAGAATTCTAGTCCGTGTTGCTGGAGCCAGTGGATAACTATGAGGATGGCTTGTTTAGAAAAATTAAGTTCGTCCTGTGAAGGTACATCAACAAGTTCTAATGCAGTAGGATAAATAGGTAAACTGTCCAGTGCTTCAGGCTTATGCTGACTGCCCTGGAGTAAAGGTTGGTGTAGTGTTCTGACCATCTTTCCAACTGCTTCTGCTTGTCAACAATAGGTTCCCCATTTAAGTCTTTTTAGTAACGAAATCAAGCATATCAAAAAATAATTCACTCTCGTCTCTGGTACATTCCTTAGTACCGGTTCCAGTAAATGTTGTGAGTTCCAAAGATTTTTGTACCTTATGGCAACAACCAGAAAGTTCTCCTCTATCTTATAATCATGCATAATATTAATTTTATGTATGTACACCAAATAATCTGACCCTTTTTGGCACTTGTCTTCTTTCGAAGTTGACATATCAAATAATAGAACTTGTTCATATCACCCTGTAACTGTACACAACAATTAACCGTATTGACACTTTACTTAGCATTATTATATCATCAAATAACCTGACCGTAAATAATCAACACATTAATTTATTAGAATAAGAAACAGAGACAGTCAGCTGAGAACAACTACAGATACCTGATGAAGACAGCAGAGTCAGCTGTCGAAACATCGTGTTTTTTACACCACCATCCGGCTGGACACCCGAGAAGATTTTGTTGCATCGATACGCCGGGAAAGTCTCCACTCACACATCAATTTTCCCAGTACAATGTTAGTCCACATTTCAAACCTCCAGTTAAAATTTCAATATACAATAATTAAAAATAATCGCACATGATTTCTGGTCTGGGGAACACAGGATAATTAGCACACAAACTTTGAATGGCGTCACTAGTGTAGGATTTGTAAAGAATAAGTGAGTAGGGAAACGGGTGAGTTATTATAAACAATTTAGTGACAGGATTATTTTGATGAGGTTAGAAGCTAAGCCCGTCCCAACCACATTAGTACAAGTGTACATGCCAACGTCACGAAGAAATAGAAAAAATGTACACCAAAATTGTAGAATTAATCCAATATGTGAAGGAGGAGGAAAATCTAATAATCATGGGTGATTGGAAATGCGACAGTGGGAGAAGGAAAAGAGGGGAATACTGTAGGAACTTTTGGTCTAGGAGAAAGAAATGAGCGAGGAAGCAGGTTGTTAGAATTTTGTGAAAGATATAAGCTAGTAGTGACGAACACACTACTTAAGAAACATGCAAGACGGATGTACACCTGGAAACGTCCTGAGATACAGGCATATATCAGCTAGATTATATCATGGTCAAACAGAGATTCAGGAATCAAGTTCTAGACCGTAAGGCATACTCAAGAGAGGACATATACTTTGACCTTAATTTGATAGTGATGAAGTGCAGGCTAAAATTCAAGCGAATAAGGAAGCAGTATAAGCAGCACAGACTGGAAGTGAATAAACTGAAACAATCTAGTACGGGAGAAAAATTTACAGAAATGGTAGACTTAGGTTCTAAGAAGTAACTCTGAAAGGAGCTCAGCCGAGGTCGAATGGAATGCATTAAAGACCGAAATAATGAAAGCTGGTAAAAAAAAAAAAAAAAAAAAATGGCTTTAGGGAACAAGCTGTCCGAAAACCTTGGACACAGAAGATATTTTGGAACTAATGGATCAGAGCAGAAGGTACAAAAATGCTCAGGATGAAGCAGGTAGAGATCAATACAGGCAGTTTACAAATAAAATAAACAGGAAATGCAAAAAAGCAAAAGAAAAATGGTTACAACAAAAGTGTGAAGAAGTAGAAAAGGAAATGGTCGTAGGTAAAGTAGATGTTGCATATAGGAAGACCAAGCAGAATTTTGGAGAAATGAAGAAAAGAGGTATGAACATTAAAGCCGCCGATGGGAACCTCTTTTAGACTCAGACGATAGAGCTAACCGATGGAAGGAATACATTGAGGAACTGTATGATGGGGACGTCTTGAACAATAGTGTAATGGAAAAGGAAGGCGATGTCAACATTCATGACTTAGGATATCCTGTTTACAGGACAGACTTTAATAGAACTCTGAATGACTTGAAAGCAAATAAGACAGTTAGAATTGATGAGATCCCTGCAGAACTTCTTAAATCCCTAGGAGAAGAAAGAATTGAATGATTATGCAAGCTGATATCAAAAAGTTATGAAACAGGAGAAATTCCTACTGATTTTAATAAAAATATCATCTTCACACTTCGGAAGAAAGCACAAACCGAGGGCGCTAATGACCCCCGCCGTCGACGCGCCCTTAAATCACAACAACAACAACAACACAAGCCGACAAATGTGAGAATTATCGCACAATTAGTCTAACATCATATGCTTCAAAATTACTGACCGGAATAATATACAGAACAATGGAAAGTGTAGTAGAAGACATAGTAGGTGAAGATCAGTTTGGGTTTAGGAAAAATCGCGGTACAAGGGAAGCAATTCTGGCTTTATGATTAATACTTGAAGGGCGGATCAAGAAAAATAAAGATACTTTTATGGCATTTGTTGATTTAGAAAAAGCTTTTGATAATGTTAGGTGGGACAAGATGTTCAAAATTTTAAAGAAGCCAGGTCTAAAGTATCGAGATAGAAGAATACTTTATAAACTATACAGGAATCATGGCTGTAGTAAAAGTAGAGAATCATGAGAGACAAGCATCAGTTAAAAAGGGCGTGAGACAAGGTGATAGTCTATATCCGTTAATATCCAACTTAGAGGAAGCAATAAAGAAAGTAAAAGAAAAATTTCCATGTGGCATGGGTGTCCTGGGAGAAAAAATCAGTATGCTACGATTTGGTGATGACATTGTCTTGTTAGCAGAAAGAGCTGTGTGCATTGAGAAATTACTAAATGGCATGAACAAAATACTAATGAAGATTTTGGACTAAATTTAAATCAAAGCAAGACTAAAGTGATGAAATGTAGCATAAATTATACCAATACTAGTAGATTAAATATAAAAATAGGATCGGATGCAATAGGATAAGTAAGTGAATTCTGTTACTTAGGAAGCAAAATTACAACCGATGGCCGAAGCAGGAATGATGTTAAAAGCAGAACAGCGATAGCAAGAAGAGCCTTCATGAAAAAGAGAAATCTTTTAGTTTCAAATATTGATCGAGGAATTAGAAAAAAATTTAAAACTCTATGTGTGGAGCATAGCACTTTATGGTAGCGAAACATGGACTTGAGGAATACAGGAAAGAAGGATAATGAAGCATTTGAATTGTGGTGCTACAGAAGAATGCTGAAAATTAAGTGGACAGACAAAGTAAGAAATGAACGAGTTTTGGAAATGATGGATGAGGAAAAAAGTTTGTGGAAGTAGCTTATAGAAAGAAGAGACAGGCAGGTAGGTCATATTTTGAGACATGCTGGATTAGTTAATTTGCTGGTGGATTGAACTTTCGAAGGTAAGAAGTGTAAAGGAAGACAGAGATTAGAATATATGAAGCAGATAATTGAGGACGTGGGTTGTAGGGGATATGTAGAGATGAAGAGATTAGCACAAGATAGGAAGGGATGTAAGATTGCATCAAACCAATCGAAAGACAGATGACAAAAAAAGAAAAAAATTCTATGGCATGCATTAAAGCCACATAGAACCAGTCTTCCTGTATAGAACAGCTGATCCAGGTCATGTGCCTGTTGTTGCTCGACACGGTAGGTCACAGATTAAGGGACCTGATAAGGATTTCATGAAGGTATTTTTCTTTAGTTATGACAGATAACGGTAATACTGGTCACGAATAACTTCTATAAGAGTGATCCATCTCCTCTAAACTAATCGGGATATTATTTGAACCGATAAACACGTTATACTTTGGTGCAATACGCTATTTGACTATTTTTTTTTGAAAATGGTTTTAAATAGTTTATTGATACACGTTATTTACCGGGTACTATTTATTTTTTGATGAAAATGCTTATTTTACGTAAAATTCAACGTTAAAATTTAGAGTATTTGAAAGCCCGCCAAAACGCTCCTGTGCTGCCTGGCGCCGGCGCACGACACTCGTGACGTCACGTGCCAGCAAGCCCTCACTCTACATAATTAAGGTCTGGTTTGTTTCTCTGATGTTTGTATAAATTCAGTTTCGTTGGAAAAAATTATCATTTATCTATAATTATTTATCTGCAGTTAAGAAAAATTGTCGACAACACCCAATGCTTACCTTAGGCTACACGCATTTTTCTCGTAAATATCTTCTAAAACAACTAACTTAATTTAAAATTTTAGTCATTCTTACGAAGGATTTCTGTTAATCTCTAACTTCCAGTTTAAATATAAATGATTCTCGAATTGAAGTTATAGAATAAACGTCAGGGGTTGTTTCTATGGCTAGCCTGACAAATTTCGGTACTTTTCCGCTGTAGGCTTCTATAATTTGTTCTTCATTTTATATTCAACACAAAATCTCATTAGTAACTAGAGATAACCAGCAAAAAATAATAAGAATGGTTGAAAACTTGGATAATAGGAAACGCTCCATTCGCAGCCGTAGCGCCTACATTCAGGTGACGCCACTAAAGCGATCGCCAATCCGACGTTTTCTGTCATGACAAAGGGTAAGAAAAATATGCTGTTTATTTTGCTTTTTTACTAAAAGTAATCCACATTTCTTTTCAAATTTAACAAAAATAGCTTCCTTAAGCATTATTCAAAGCGAATGACTACAATTTGTAATATATTTTCAATACTGTCAAACAGCCTATTTGTGATTTTTTTGGTGTTGAGAACAGATAAACGATTAAAGCAATCATTTGATTTACTTAGATGTCATGTTTTAATCCTCAATAGTTACATTCTCCAAATGTTTTACCACCATTTAAGCTAACTATTCTATAGCTAACACGTTTTCAATATCTAGCTAATTTTATCTTACATTTCACGATAGTATATTTTAAGGTTAAGCGTCCTACAATAATTGCCTGCCTGAATGTCCAACTATAAGAAACAAAAACAAAGCCAAGTAATACCTGCTAATGGAAAAAGATTATGTTTATTTAGATCACACCGTATACTTCCTACATTATTATCTCAGTGTTTTCCTGCTTCTGCCGTAATTAAAAACCAACATCTCGCTATATTTACTAACATAAATCTCCAGACAGAATTATTTTCCAGCACTCAGCAATAAAAAGATTTTAAGCACTTTCTATAATTCAAATAAACACTTCCGCCACTTACTTAAGTAGTAACGTAGTGAGACTTGATTTAGAAGCCTGTTACACTTCCTGTGGTCCCCCAGGGATCGATTCCTTCTGAGTAACGGTCTTCTGTGGAACCACTGTGGGAACCTACAGGTAGTTGGCACCAAAAAACACGTCTTATTCAGGATGCATTACTTTATTCGGAATAGCTAGTTCCAATGATTAAGCAGTTTTCAGGTTATTTGTTTTGTTTAATTAATAATTAGAACATCACGTGTGTTAACTAAACATCATTACGTTTATGTATAAACATATCTTGACCAATATTTTTTATTTTAATTTCCCGAAAAACTAAAAAAATTCTTTGAGCAATCTACTGAAGAAAATATAATTAAAAAAATATTTACTTTAATGGAAAATGAAAGGTAACAAATCTCGTGCTAAAAAAAAAAAAAAAAAAAAAAAAAAAAAAAAAAAAAAAAAAAAAAAAAAAAAAAAAGTAATTTGCGGTGCAAATGACTACCGAAATTGGAACTGATTGACATTGTCAACAAATCCACAGCAATTACCACATGCTCACGATCCACTGTATAAAATAAAAAACTGACTGAAATCTAACTACATGATCTTGAAAAGACTCCTTACCACTAATTTTGATTTAATTGATATGTAGCTACTCCTGTGGCAATTTCCATACACATACAATTTTCACATTTCCTTTTTCCCTCTACTAATTTCAGCTTTAAATTATTTTAGCGTTTTTGGTAATTTTTTCATCATTTCTCTTGGTAATTTGTCCCAGCCTCTCACGCTCTTAGTTACGAAAGAAAATCTTATTGCACTCTTATTCCTGAAATCGAGTGCCAGCATGTGATCATAGTCGCCTTTTCCCTTCTACGCACCTCTCATAATTCTTCTACCAATATTTTTTCGCGCCTAATCACCAACATACCCCTTGTATACTCCCATGAAACTATTCATTCTCCTCCTGTATTCCAACCAATCCCATTCCAAGTCCTTTATGGTAGCACTTACTGCTTGTGTTCTGCGGTAATTTCCAGTAACAAATCTAGCAGCCCTTCTTTGCGCCCCTCCATCTCCTGTATTTGATACCAAAAATGTGGGTCCCATACTACACTACCAAATTCAAGCAATCGTCTGACCAACGTTTCGTAACCTATTCCCCTTATTTCTCTAGTACATCTTCTCGTCACTCTCCAACACGTGAAGGTTTTTGAAATATTTTCCTACTACCTGGCCAATGGAACCTGCCCAGTTGAGTTTGTTATCAAATGTTATGCAAAGGTATTTACATTTTAAATCTTAAAAAAAAGTTCTTTCCTATCCTAAAACTGTAACCAATCTTTAGATTTTTATTTGTGTACCTAATTAACTGATACTTCTTAACATTTGTATTCATCCCAGGTTGGCCTACCCACTTAGACATCCTGACAGCTGTTTACAGTCTTCTGCCGTTTTTACCCTGTAATATAACATTATGTCATGTGCAAACAACCAAACATCTGACAGCAATGTGTTAACACAATCATTCATTGGAGTGACTAATAGAAATGGTCCCAATACGCTACCCTGTGGCACTCTCACATTCACTTCCTCTTTTGTTAATACTGTATTACCTACCCTAACTTTAGCACTAGATTTTTCAAAGGCATCTGGTAGTGTGAACCCTAAAATAGTGCTAAATAAGGTAAAAACTATTGGTGTGGATGAGACAGCTAATCCAGTACTAGGCAGAAACAAATTGCTCTAGCTACATGGTTATCAGTTGTAACTGTACATTCTACCCGGTGTCCTAGTTTGAGTTATTATAGTGATGGATGTTCCACTTGCACAGAAAGGTTTCGGGAAAATTTAATGATACATCTATCGCTGAGTGATTAGATAAGGTATGTGGCCGTGCGTGTAATTTAGTGTGTGTATTTTTGTGTTGTTTATTGTTGATTAGTTACGAAAGAAGGTAGAGGATGAAACGTGGTACCGGTACATTCATTTCTACGTTTCATCAATGATTCCATGGGGCATCAAAGTTTAACATTCCCACCTGCCGGATTAATCACCGTCAGAATTGTCGTATGCTATAATGCACTACCGAGGGGTTTGGCTTTAAGCGAGGATTTTACTAGACAATCTGGTGATTATGAATCGAGTAGCACCATCTCTCATACGCTCCTGGCTTATCGAGCGCGGTGGGTGAGTGGATAACAATCTGCCTCGCATTCGGGAGGACGTGGGTTCGGATTCCCGTCGGGGCATCCAGATTTGAGTTTTCTGTTGTTTCCCCAAAACACTCCAGGCGAATATCGGAATGTTTCCTTCAAAAGACCATGGCCTAATTACTTGCCATTTCTTACCCCGGTCCTTTCTCGCCTAATAACTTTGCAAAGCCATAAGCAAGGAAAAAAAGCTACCTATGAATTAAAAAATGTACTCACCACCTGGATTTGAGGCAGTTACACTACAGTGTCTTAAACACGAGATAGATTGTTCGAGTAAACACCTCTCTCAAATCAAACTGTGTACGGTTAAAAGCAGGCGTCAGAGTAAATTGATATTCCATTCAAATTATTAGCTGGAAATTTTTAGGTTTCTCTTTTACAGCTGTCTGAAGTGTGGCACATGGATATTACATGTGTCTTGCATGCAATTTATTATGGAGCTGTATAATTGTGCAAGATTTTGTGCGCTCTGTAAAATATGCATATAACGTAAACATTTAGGTAATAGACTGATGATTTCGTAACATACCCACAAAGTTCTTGCGGTGACGTTTCGAAGGATGCTAGTGCTCAAATAGAATTGACTAGACAATAAGAATTCTCCAAGGCTGTTGAAGTTGGTGCTGCAGTCCACTGTGGACACCCTTCTGGTGTAACGTTTTCTTGGTATTCGGTTAAAATCTGGCCTCTCCTATTTAATTTAAAGTTGTCTTAGTGACATAAGCCGTATTAATTTTTTTCGCTATTTGAATAGCCACCTGATATTTTTGGAGCGATTGGCACCATAATTTGTGAAAATGCGTTAATGATCAATGATTGTTTCGTTAATAATATACTGAATAACTGTATGGGCTAAATATCATAATTATGCCGGCTTTCTTTATTCAGTGTTTTTTTCTGGGGCTTCGTTTCACAACTATCATTTAAGAATAATTGCTAAATTTTTTATCTCATGTTTTCAAAAAAAAAAAATGTTTCTTGACCTTTTTGTATAAGGATGCAAATATATCTACAGTGTCCCTACGATTTCGGGAGCGAAGCGGTTGAAAGAAGCTTGGAATCAATCCTAAAATTGATGACAGCATCAGGAACGTGTAACGGGATCTCCTTACACCTTTTTAATATTTTATGCAAACTGATATTATTTTCTTCTTGTTTCTTATGGAGAAAATACCGACCGAATAGTTAAAAAAAAAAAATTTCTTACGCAAGTATGATACAATCATTTATTTTTGCTTACAAAGTTGATATCGCAGAAAATTTTCACTGTAGCATCTATGCTGCCGTTCTGCAAAACTGTAGTTCGCGTAATCTATGTGTCAGAAAGAATCGTTGTGGAGTGATTTTAAGTATTAATGATCACATTTACAACAATACGAATAGGAATCACAGAGAATAATCTACAGGTATTTATTTTAATTACGTTTTTAACGAAGCAACACAAGGAGAAGGCCCTAAAATAACAATGAAATAGTTACGCTGTGATCTATTTTCTTATCATTAGTTGAGACGCGGCTAAATCAAACAACTCGCATGTTGAATCCTCCTCCCTTCACAGTAACAGAGGGCACACGCTTGCATTTCATGTGCGTTAACCGTAAACCTCTTGCAAGTGGCACATTGGAGATTCAGGAGAGGCGTAATGTGTCTTTAGGAACGGCACCTCCGTTTCAGTATCTATGTCGTATCCCTCATTGTTTACTCGCGCGGTATCGATTCGCCGAATTAGGTACAGTCGCATTCCGAGACAGGGTCGGAGACGATCATTCCACACTGACGTTGATTGGTACATCTTTCCTCTAAGAATTCATCTGGATAGTCTTTTACCTTTTGAAGCTGTGGGGACCAAGATTATTAAGTTTTTGCAAGAAATGTTTGTGAATTAGGAAGAGAGATTCATGACAAACTTGCTAACTGGAAATAATGTAGGCATCACTACTTAATGAAAAACATACTTCTGAATCATATTAATTAACTAGCAGTTGCCTGTAATTCCGCTCACGTGGACTGTTAATGTACACACTACTCTTTTACCGTAAATTAACATGGTCAAGAATTAAATGAACCACGGCCACTATGGCTCCTATGAATAATATGATGCCGCTCATGCCCTAATATCTCGACGAACAGAACTAGTTTATATTTAAATGGATCCTAATTTGTGGATTCTTTTACTTTAATTCCTCAGATTCCCAACGAATCATCAAAATGAAACAAATCATATTATACAAGCTGAACTACGGATTGTACATTGACCAAAATCCACCAGTAGAATTTTCGTAAACAGCAGCCAACAAAAATTGATACTAATATGACGAAATCGCATCAAAATTAAATATGCTTATTTTATGGACGACAGTATCAACTATTCATTAGTCGGAACTCCATCATAATCCTGCCATTAATTGTTTTGTGAATACCATTTAACCAAAAATAATAATAATTTGGAAAATTTCTGTTTTCTGACAGCAAATCAGATTGAAACTTATTCTACTGTACCCACTGACTGTACATTAATCAAAACTCCATCAAAATGCGATCAGTATTTAACGTGAATCGTGTTCAACGAAAAATTATCCTAAATTCCTCAATTTTTTAGGTAACATCAAAATGAAACATACCCTATTTCATCCGCGCTTTGATGTGCTGTATATTAACCAAAACATCACTAAAATCGGACGAAATTTTTTTTGTGAATCGTGTTCAACCAAAAATGATCATTCTTTGGCAAATTTCTCAGTATTCCGACATTACTTCAACATGAAACACACTCTGTTTTATGAACGTCAGCACTGGTTGTAAATTAATCAAAGCCCCATTGAAATCCGACCATTAGTTTTTGAGCAAATCGCGTTTAGCGAAAAACCTGACACTAAATTTTTCAATTTTTTTGACGTCACATCAAAATTAAACTTACCTTATTTTAACCGCAAGACCATGGGCTGTATTAAACGAAACTTCTAAAAAAATCTGACCAGTTGCTTTTGCATGAGTCCCATTCTTCCAAACGCAGACAGATAGACCAACAGACAGAGAGATACTTTTTCTTTAAAAAAGTTGATTCCTTGTAGCTTCTAGTATTATCTTCACTAATTTTTTAAAAAATAACTCATAGTTACAACTCCATTATAGATAAAGATTAGTTAAGAATCTTTAGCTTGAGAGTAGTTTCTTTAGTCAGCTTACACAAGTATTGAGATTTTGTTGTAATACATATTCACTTCGAATGCAAACTGTGATGGTTATCATACTATCCACTGGATTGAGACAGCCTTCGAACTGTTTTCGCCCTGTCCAAGTATCTTCATCCCAACGCATGAAATAAGGTCAGTTTTTCTGATTCTACGTTAAACTGCAGGTATCCTTTACATGGTAGGATTGCCGGATAAGGTTAGACGGCTACGCTAGAGACGCATTCTACCGCTGGTAAGCAACTCTGCCACTGAAATTTTATTTACTATCAGAGCCCGTGACGTCACCCACGTAGTCTAGACTTCTTCCACTTGTAACTTATCAACATTAATTTATTAAACATTGTTTCGAATTTTACAATTAACCAACATCAGGGATAAATGTCAGTAAAAGCAGCTTTGATAAAAAAAAACAAAAGTAATCGGAATATTGAATACGTTGCTATTTTTCACCATTAATTTATTAAAAATGCGTAAGAAGATGCAACCAATCAGTATCAACGATAGAAATCAATAAAAATTGCAAGTAGATTATAAAATAACTTTCAAAGGTACGTAGATTATAAATTATTATTGATAGCTGTGCCCGCGTCTGTTTCAACATTGCACCCAAGATGCGTTGGAATTTCGTATATTCAATAGCAGTAATAAACTCGACTGCCAGAAAGCTTGCACCAGTCAATATTAAATTGATAGATTCTATTACAAGGCAGTAAAATTAGTGGACTTAAATTTTATTTATCGGCCTATCGTTAACATCTTGAAATATAACGTGGCATAAGGTACCACTACTTACAGTTTCGTTAAAATGATTTTTTTTTTAACACAAAAAAATTCCAAAATTTACGGAATTTCCTCTTTATCGTGGACGAAATATGGTACTAATCCAAATAAAAAATGCCCTATACTGTATGTTAACTGATGTAAGGTTTCACTTTGTGCAAATTCGCTGGAATCCATTAATTAGTTTTTGCGTTAGACATGCATTTTTAGATAAAGATTCAAAAATTTATATTTTTGGCCTCTGTATCGTACAGAATTTTGTTACTGATCCAGATAAAATGTACCGTATAAGTTAATTGATTACATGTACTATCACTATTTTAAGTTCAGTTCAAATGTATTCATTAGTTTTTTTATATAATATATAGGCAGACAGACAAAATTTCAAAATTAACACTTTTAGACTCTGTAGTATATATATATGTTAACCTGTCACCCAAATTATCATTAAGTTAAAATTCCTCCATTTGTATTTGACCAGTGAGTGGACAGCCATTCATTTTAAAGTATAATGATTTGGCCTCTATGTCATTGGGAATTATTAATAAAAAGAAGCCTACATTACAACTCATTATATGAAATGTATGTGCATGCAATTTTGTCAAAATCCGTCGGTTAGGCAGATAGACAGAAAGACAGACAGAAAAAAGTAAAAAATTCCATGTTTGTTTTTGGTATCTCTGTCATCTGTGGTGTACAGGTACTTCGCAATTACTCTTTATGAAATAAATTTTATGTCCAGATACAACATTTCTACAATTTTATTATATGGTGTAGGTGTTAAATGGTGACGTAATATAGCACTATGTGGAGTTTCGGTGCAATTCATTGGTTAATTATTGCTTAAGTTGTGCACACTCAGACAAAAGTTCCAAAATTTAATATTTGTCCACTATATGTTCGATATTTACGTTAATAATCTAAATAAAAATCATCCTCTGTATTATTTATAACATAAGCCATCACTATGTGATGTTTCGATGCATTGCATTCATTATTTTTGAGTCATGGCTGGTGCAACTGAAAAAAAAAGCGGTTTTGGCCACTGTATCATCAAGAAACATGTTTTAATCTGGATAAAAAGCTTAATTTATCCTAACCGTTGACAAAAGCTATTACCATGTAAAGTTTCGTTGGAGTACAGTCATTAGTTTTTGTGTGAGGCGCAAACGAGGAGAAAAAAAATTCTAAAATTTTCGAGTTTTACAATGTGTCATTAAGAACTCTGTTACAAATCTGAATAAAAGGCCCCTGGTGACCTAAGCTATAACTATGTGCAGTATCGTTAAAACACGTCCGTTAGATTTTGCGCGTTGCGTGGACAAACTGACAGACAAGCAGAAGGACAGACCTTCTTCACTACCTTTTCCCAACATTAGTAGTTGGCTGTTTTTGATGAGTTTTTTACCCATCATCGGATTCCTCGAATTTGGAGCTTTGATTTTACGGCAGTATGCTTTTGCTTACGCCTAACATTGTATACCTACTGCCAGGTACTTACTAATAAAGGAAGTGAAGAGTTGCCATCCATCTACGGAATGCGTAGCTATTTTGTGTGTAATTATTACTATTTTTTTTTTTGTGAAATGTGCAGTTTATGAGGCGGAGGTAGGGGCTTTTCTGGGATTCACCTTGCTGAGTGCGGAAAACCTCCTAAAAACCGCAGTGATAACGACATGGGATCGTGCTCTGCCTCGCTATTCCTTCTCGATCCACACAGGCTGGTTACAGAAAGACAGGCAAAAATTCACAATTACACTATTCTGGCATCTCCATCATCAATATTGTACATTCAATTCTTTAAAAATAAATTTAATATAAAGAAACAATTTTTCTTTCCATTTTTTCTCTTATTGCTTTACGCCTCGTCAAGGTCGAGGTTATTAGGAGCAGGAAAGGATGGGGGTAAGGTACTGGAAGCAATTCGGCCACGGCCTTTTGAAGGAAGCATCTCGGCATTAGCCTGGAGTGATTTGGCGAAACCATGGAAAACTCAAATCTGGATGCTCGGAAGGGGGCTCGAACCCGCGTCTTCCCTAATGTGATGCCAGAGGGTTAGCACTCACCCACCACGCTCGGTCAAAATTTCCTGTGATTGTATTATATAGAATAGATTACAACATGTCGTCTCAACTACCCGATTCATATTGCTTGTTTTAGCTCTATCCATTGTGAATAATCAATTTAATTCATAACGCCTCAAAATTTGATATACTTTCCTATATCTTCATTTTGTAAATTCCTGCCGTCTTTCTATATCAGTAATTTGCAGAACATTTCCATTTCCTAATCCATCATTAGTCAATATATTCTTCTGCCTAATTACAGAAGCTTAATTTTTTCTGCTTCCTTCATGTGTTATTGTTAAATGCCTGTATTTCGGTTGTTAATGGCGGTAGCCAGCACACTTGCCTTATTAAGTTATTAACAGATTTTGGTCCATCCCAATGCTCTACGTTCATAAATAATTTCAGATTCTGGCTTCGATTATAACATAGAATTTTATTTCTGTAGTTTTCACCAGGCTTTCAATATATTTTTAACATCCTGTGCTATAGAACATTAATAAAAGGTAAACATTTTTGCTGTCTGTAATGTCCCAGTTTTTCTTGACCCAGATTTGGCTTTGTACAGTATTTCTTCCACTTTCTATCTATTCCTCTATCTTTTGTTCTAATTAACAGTTTAAAACATATGATCCAAAACTGTTACTATCGTTGTACATGATAATTATTTAGAACGTTTGATTCCTTGTCAAATTCTTGATGTGCGAAGTGATTATCAAGAGGAAATAAATTAAAGCAGAGTGTCGGTTGTGTATCTAAGAGACATTAGTTTGCTACCTCGGAAACGCAGTTGATCGACAGCTACAAATGCAGCATTATATTCAGTATGTGCAAGAACAGCCTAGCTTCTTTCAACAGTTTGGAGCCACTGACTGTTATGTCATATCTGCAGGGAGCGTTGAAAATGTTAATAGAATCCCTCACGCTGATAAATTTAATAGCTATATCCAAAACGAATAGTAGTTCCTTTTAAAGGTATCGGAAAGTATTAATTTTACTATTCATTCTGCTTTGTTAAAATTCCTGCAAATGATGCAGCCTATTTGACTACGCGTCAACGTACTTTCCGTAAGACGTTGAACGAGGAATTAGTAGTTAAGGGGCTATTAGTAAACTTCAGTAAAAGAAGGAAAACGACTACCTAGAAACAGGGATCCACCGCTAATGACCTCAACGTTAATGAGGCGAAAAGCCTAAACCAAAACGAATTAAAAGAGAAACAGGGCAACTAAAATGTTGTAAGAAATGCAGAAAAGTCACAGCCTCCTTTAATATTAAATTATATATCTATATTAAATATTTTAAATGCGATAGTAACTCTGTCTCTGCGACGGGACGTCATTTAGTATAACATTTTAGTGTTGAAATCGTGTAAGATTGTTAAGTTTCACTGCAGCCAGACGTCGAGTTAGGACGTCCTGTTGTTCGAGTTTCTGCCGATCGACAGTTCAGGTTGCAAGCTACACGTGCAGTGCTGAGCACGCAAGCCAATACTTTACCAGCAAGCCAGAATACATTGATCAGTCTCACTTCTTCACTGACGGGTAACAAGTTAACAGCTAAGCCTCGGAGATAGATAGTCGCTCCACCAACCTTACCATTCTCTGTTAGTTGTGAACTGTAGGGCTAAGTTTCATCCCTAGGATCAGTATAACGGGTTACGGAATACTTCTCCATCTTGTACAACATCAGCTGTAGATGGTTTACGGTTCAGTACTGATTAAATGAGGTTTCCAAAATATATTGTTTCATTTCAAATAACTCGTAGCTGTCCGCTCCTACTCCGAGATACAAGTTTACCCTCGATGCTCATGTTTAGGGGGCATCCATTAATTACGTGAGGTGTTTTTCCGGATTTTCGGACCCCCCCCCCTCTCCCTCTGGTGAGACTTCGTGAGATCTGGTTCGCCCCCCCCCCCTCCCTCTGCTGAGATTTGGTACGTGAGACACGCCCCCTAGAAATCGCCTTCGCAACTTTTTGAAACCTTTTTTTTTTTTTTTTTAGGTCTCAACTTCGACGAAATACGAAATACCCCCCTAAAATCGCCAATCGACTTTCGCGTCATTTGTAGACTTTTTTTTTAGCTGTACAGTCCAAAAAAAAATCCCAAACCTCACATGAGATTTCGGTTGAACCCCCCCCCCCTCACCCTTGGTGAGATTTCGGTTGATTCCCCCCTCCCCTCACCCTTGGTGAGATTTCGCCGGACCCCTCCCCCCTACTTCACCTCACGTAATTTATGGACGCCCCCTTATCTAGTAGTACAAGAGAAGAAGAGGGTAGGTCCGAAGAGCAAGAATTCAAAAGCTGAAGATTTATGAAGAAAGTTGGCGCAAGTCATAGGGCATTGTTGGGGAAACCCAATAGAACCCACGTGACAGCCATCCTGCCATACCCAATCACTAATATAACACGACCCTACAACAAAGGGTCAGCAACATCTCTGTCTGTTAGTGACGTTTTCACTGATTAACCGATCGCTATGAAATTTGACAAGGAAATAGTATTAGACATCGGAAAGGACATAGGGCAGTTTTCTGTATAAATAATATACTTAGTCGTGGAGTTTTGAAATCTAACTGAACGGTGGCAGGCAGACGCACGTGTAAGCCTCTGTAATGCTACCTCAGATGGCTCAGTGGTTAGAGCTGTTGCCTTCAGGAGTTCTTAGTCAGGTTCCCGGTTGATGTTCCCGTAGGGTGAGGGATTTGGAAGAATTGATTCTGATCGTATGAAGCACGTGTGTACTTTCCGTTGTTCGGATTCCATGTATACTGTAGGTTCCCCCAATTTAGGGGTGGATAGTTTGACAAATCGCAAGCGGCCGAACAATACGTCTTTACTGTTTTATGCCATACTAGTTGCTCAGGCTTTGTTTCTCAGTCAGTTTGTGGTAGATCTACAATAATAATTTTATAAATGCGAAAGCGAGTGTCTGTCTGTTACATTCTGACGACTTTATTATTTAGTATAGATGTTGTCCTGCACCGGACTGTTATTTTATATGTATCTAAAAGTTCCTGGCATCAATACATTTTTTTATGCATTGAAGGCATAAACCAGGCCTGTGTTGAAGCTCTAGCAGATCACGATCAGCTTAAGTTATTAGAACCCTAGAATCTGATGCTCATGTTGAAGGAAGACGGTAGAATGCCTTCTCCGTTATATATGCCGACTCGGTGTTGTTTTTGGCATATCTTACGTAACAGAAAACTTTCTATATATAATTCTAGCAATGAAATTCTAAGTCCGCGCGTACGAAGTTTATATATTAGCCTTGTATGCAAACATCTGGATGATACAAAAATAAATAATTTGTGTTATTCTGCGGTTAGTATCATTTAGCAGCTGAATTGATCTCTAAAGCATATCCTGCAGAAGGAACTATTCCTATTTAATTCACACTGTTATAAAATTCAGACTGCAACTGAAAAGTTTAAACAAACAACACAGTTGAAACAAACTAAAAATGAGCAACTATCAGAACATATTATGAAACAGAAGCTTTTAGAAATCGTAAACGCAATACGTGTAGGAAATTCAACCGCAAATGTGTTATAAGGGACAAGGTAGATAATCAAATAAGCTATGGAAATTTTAGGAATTGGGGAAGAATCTTCAGAAAAAAGTTGTAAGAAAGACCATAGTAATTGGTAAATTAAAGGAGAAGGCTTAAAAATGCTTAAGATAAAAATGAAAAAATCAAATCAGTTAAGAAACTTTTATGAAACGCAAAAGAATTAGCAGATTTTTTTTTTTCTGTAAACGAAATGGTGAAACTAATGTATTAGAAGAGAAGTAAAAATAAAGAAATAGGAAAATAGCACTAATATTTTTTACATGCGATTGGTATGAAATGTAAGAAAGCAGATAACCATGTAAAAACAGTAGTAAAGAAAGACTGAAAACTAACAGCAGAGATAGAAATGATGAGGGTAAAGTAGATGCAAAAATGAAATAAGCTATAAATTGGCTGGCCAGATTTGTTATTCGTAAACCGGTGTTACAAAGATTTAAAGTCTTAGTAGCAGTGTATTATTGTTTTGCACACTACTGTTAACATCTCCAGAAAAAAAAATGATTATTAAAATTCATAAAAAAATGTACCAAGCAGGAAAAATTCTTATAGATTTTCATAAACGCATAAAATGCACAAGTATTGATTTGTGATCTTATTGGTTAATTTTATTAAATATACAGTTACTTAAACTACTGAACAGTGTCAAAATATAAATTTTCATTTATTTAGGATACTTTACCGTATAACACTTTTCAAATTATTTTATATTTAGAATTTGAAATATAAAAACAATGAAGTATTGGTATTTTGTTTTTAAATGCTTTTGAAATCTGTTTTGTATATCTCTGCTCGGAATGTATCTTCAAGCAACGTCCCTGCGCAACACATGAACCAGCAGCTGTGCGTACCACTTAGCATGATTGAAGGATCCTTCAGTTTGTCCCAGATTTGTCAAATTAAAATCGCACTGATGCGCGGTGCATGATATTCAGTGCTGCCTGAACTTTCTTTTACTTCTATAACAAGCTGAAAAATCGTGAAAAGTTGTGTAAAATAAGTTTTACAACACTCTACTGATGTATGGTGATGCACAGAACAGAAAAGTAGAATCGACAATTAGTAGATAAACGGGGGTCGAGAGAAACAGTTTATGGTGTTTGTGGACTAAATTTTTTTATTTTTTTGAGTATCTCAGTTGGTAGAAAATATTTAATCTTTAAATGTTTAAAATAGACACATGTTTAATTTTTGATCTATGTACAGATCGTGTAAAAGTGAAACGAATGGCTTGCGATAATCCTGTCTGTCACCTCTTACATTTTCTCTGTGGGTAGAAGAAGAATTTAAGGAAGTGAAAGGAAAGTTTTATAGTGGTCTAGTAGTATTACGAGACGAAAGAATGAATATGTTGTGATACGCTGAATACCTTATCATGTAGGTGATTGAGATTGAAGATATAGAAAACTTATTGAATGGCGAGAAAATAGGTGTTGAGACTAATGCTAGACAAAAATCGTGGAATCCAGCAAAACTCAGAACATTTTCAAAACGGAATCATATACTGAAACTGTTTTAATTGACTACCCAAAACTGTATTCTTGAAGCATAGTCCCTTATGAAACTGAAAACTGGACTTTTGGTACAAAAGAAAGAAATAGCGTTCAAAATGTGTTAGTGCACATTGACGGAGGGAAATGAACATGTAGTGGTAATGGTGAGAGGTACAGAATGATTTGTAGTAATCTAATAAAAGACACATGACGGTAGTGGTTCGCTTTTTAAGACATGTGGGTGGTTAATTCGTCAAGGGATGCATGCGTACAGGATAGGCAGTTTAATGAAGCACAAATTTTCCTCTCAGTCTAGACTAATTCTGAATTTTTTTTTTAATTCAGCATGAAAAGAAACGAATCCTTTTGAGAAAATACACATGTTAATATATGGTTTAGTATTGAAGACAGTCATAGACGTATAAAACCTTTCTAAATAACAGTTCCTCACCTTCTCAGAAACACACAATAGGGCAATTATATATCACATCGCCGTTTTTTTTTCAAAATGTTCAGTATTTGTTAAAAAAGTAGCTATAATAGTGTGCAACTTCGTGCCACTTTAAAAAAGTAATTACGACGTTAAATCAAAGAATGTCGCAGCATCAGTAGGGACCCATCGCTGCCTGTCGTAATCAGTGCGTGCCAGCTGCGCAGAAAGACGGCAGTAAAAAAGATAGAGCGCCGTAAGCGCTAAGAGATTTTTACGAGCTACAGGTCTACTACAGCATTCATAGGTCTTCATTAGGCTTAGTGCAATCCACTCCAATTTCTCTAACACCAGGCCGAAACGATTGGCGGAAAGTAAGGCTGACATCATGTGTACTGATTCGGCTGTATACTATCTGGTGTTGAGTAACTGATGATATAACCACCGAGATGATTGTCAGTAAAAAGTTTAGGAATCAATCTGCGTCTGATGTCTATAACTGATAAATCATTTCCTCGTTACTTTTTAAAAAAAATATTTGAAACAATTTCGAAGTTATGTACGTTCATAGCCCAAAGCAAGAATAGGAGACATTCTGGTTGTGAGCGGCGTTAGGATGAAAATTATCTTGAAGAAGATAAGATTGACAGAGGCCAGACTGGCAAAGACGGCGCAGAGAGATGCGAACAGGTATCGTTAATTGTATGTTGTCTAAAAGGCAAACAGAATTATTTAAAACGCGTAATTGAGGAACCATACGGAGCGTGTTCCAGTTTTGGTAACAGGTGTGTGCAATTTTGATCTGAATTAGTGAAGGATAGTTAATTTCAGTTAATTGGAGGAACAATAATGTAAGCAAAACGATAATCTATTATCGGATTATCATTTTAAGGTTGTCTCCTTGAATAATTCTATTTCAGGAAATAAAAGTAGAAGCTGGTGTGAAGTATTCGTTCCTAAGATGGAAAATGATGTTTAAATAACGATAAACCTCGCGAGGTGGATGATACTGATGTTGCCTGACGCGTAGGTGCATCTGGGAGGAGATACTGATGTTTGGTTTGCTGATTATGTTGGAAACTTTCCTGTGAACTTGGTTTTCTGCAGAACCAACAGGAAAATCGAAAATTTAGCTTTGAAAATGGGGTAAAATACATATCAAGATTTTGCCTCTAAACGGTTAAAGTAAATTAGATGAAGTAATAAAAAATGACTCTGAATGTGGGAAAAATGAAAAAAATTAAATTATTTTTGCATTCTTCACAATACGTTTCCTTTCTCTTTTACTGACCCACGGGCTGTTTATAAGTCATTATTGAACATAAGTTATAACAAGCTTTGTTGGTTTAAACTATTTGATACACTAGGCAGAAAAGGAATTTTTTTGCTTATGGCTTTCCGACGTCTAACTCATTAGAGGCAGGATAGGACTGGGAGACAAGGAACGGGAAGGAATTCGGCCACGAAGGAAGCATCCCAACATTCGCCTTGATAGATTTGGGGTAACCACGGAAAACCCAAATCTGGATGCCAGGACGGGGATTCGAACCGGCGACCTACCGAATGAAAGGCCAGAACGTTAACTGCTCACCCAACACGTTCGATCCATGTTTAGCGTTAGGGCATTGTGTTCCAGTGACCAACCTAGTTATTATATGTCAATATACTTATAAAATGATGTTGTTTTACTGCCTCGAGCAATGTGTCTAAGACTTTCCGTTTAGGATTAGTGAAACATGTAAAAGTGACACTCATGTGATGCTATTGGAATTAATACCATATATGTGTACAGGCAGTGAAGAGGACAGAGACTAACATTAAACAAATATAAAAAAGTGGCATGAAAAGACGTCACATGAAATTAATGAACATACATTTTTGTATCTGAAATTTCGTAGTGAAAGCTACGATAATAATTTACGTAGTATTATAATAATGATTTAATCTTTTTTCAATAATTTGTTTTCTTTTCATACTTATAATAAGTCCGTGACCAGGAAAACGTCCGTACATGTAAAGAAATTTTAAGAAATGTGTTTGTGCTACTATAAATAAGCTACAGAGAAGGAATCAACATGTTTTTATTTTGTAACTGACTGCCTGTCCGTGATTGGTTGAACAGGAAAGACGCAAAAACCAGTTTTCGGAATCTGATGGCTTTTTGTTTAATATACTGTACATACAATGATCTCCCAGGAAAAACAGTATATGTTTCATTTTGCTGTGACGTCGAAAAAACGAGAATTAAAAAAAAAAAAAAATGGTGCCTGTTTCCGTTGACCGAGAATGACTTCAAAACTTCTTCTCTGGTTTTGGTGGGATTTCTATTAATTTACAGCACGTGATCGTGGAGGTAAAATATTGTTTGAAGAAATAAAAAATTTGGGATAATTTTTCGTTGAAAGTTAAGTAACGGGAACTCTGTAAATTAGGGTTTAAAATGGGAGTTTTGGTATTTTATTCAGTGAATACTGTAAGTTATTTAAAACAAGAAAGCGGACAGTGCCTACGTGCGCAATTTTTCTGACTCTCAAGGCTTTTGCAGAGAGAAGCACACAAGCTTCTAACACGTGATCGCTAACGCATTAGTACTCCAGCATAGCGTGGTCTCGTCCTATTTCACATTGTCTATTCTGTCAGCATCCATGTAGAAGGTAAAACGTATGTCTTCTCTGTGCCTTTGGCACTAGGTAAAGTTATTCTTTGCATCTTGCATTGTCTCATATTAGTTATTGTTTGGTTAGATAAAGTAGTTAGATAATTCATTCAGTCTGAGTAGCGTGACTGATGTTTGCCGTTCTGTGTAATAATGTTGTAATGCCTCGTGAGCATCTATTTCATAATGTCAGGTTATATTCCGGATCGTTATTTAATCATTCAGTCATTCATGTATTAATTCAGTAAAACCATGTTTCCGTTATATTCGTATGAAGACGCAATTCAGTCACTAGCAAGGTCAAGTTGGTATGTCTGTAGCCAAGCGTGCGTGACGTTTCCTTCCAGATAGATTTGCGGATAAATACATGGTTAGGTTTTTATAATTAACATATTTGTTTAAATTATCCATTGTGTCGTCTAAGTCATTTACAGTAGTTAAGTTAGAACCCAAGTTATTTCAGATAATTGTGTGGAAGCTTTTGTGATTAATCTGCAAGGTTCGAACTATTATAATTATTACTATTAGAGCAGCTTGGGACGTTTGCCCAAATAACCGGCCCCCTGTTGTAAAATATCCTTATGCTGACAAGTACCATCTAGTTGGCCACAGGTATATAATCCGTTAAAATCTGTAAATGCGCCTAAAACCTAAGGATCACTTCTAAGAACCCATCCAAATCAATAATATTGCCCACAGAGTGGACTGCACTACCACATAACTGCTCCCCCCTCCCCCATTTTTAATTACAGTAATGCACAAAAATATTGCTGGTTTTATATTGATGGGAGTTTTGATTCATGGATGGAGCTTAGTTCCATGGGCATAATAGGGTATGTTTAAATTTTATTAGATTTTTTTTATAAATGATACATATAAGATAATTTTAGCTGAACGTGATTTTCGTAAAAAACTACTGGCCACATTTTTATGAAACTTGATTAATGTATAGCACATGTAAAATAGAGTACGTTTCAATTTTATGTGACATCATAAAGACTTAAATTCAAAATAATGCATAGTCGAACGCAATTCATGCAAGAAGTTCTGGTAAAGCTTTTATGTGGGATCAATTAATTTACATCCCGTGGTAACGCGGATAAAATTGGGTATTTTTCATATTGATGTGACGTCGAAGAAATGAGAAATTTCTGATAATTTTTCGTTGAACGTGATTCGCACAAATTTCCAGTCAGGTACAATGCAGTTTCTAATAATATGCAGTCGGTGGCGACGTGGGTAAACTAAAGTATGTTCAATTTTGATGCGATTTCAGCAAACTGAGAAATTTACGATATTAGTAAAACATTTTCGGCGAACGGAATTCACGCAAAAACTACAGGTTGTATTTTGATGGAGTTTCGATTAATGTAGAACCTGTCATCCCTCTGGAAAAACAGTGTTTGCTTCATTTTGATGTGATGTCGTAAAGCTGATAAATAAAAATTAACTATTACTTGAACGCGATTCACGAATAAGTTACTGGTGGGATGTTGATTGGATTTTAATTCATGTGCAGCCCGTGGTTACGAAGGTCAAATGGTGTATGTATGATTTTGAAGTGTTTTCTAAAAGTTGAGGAATAAAACAAAAAGAGTTCAAAATTTACTATCCATATATATGTAAATGGTTATCGTAATTTCAGCGTACAGCGGCAATGATATAATTGAGAGGAATGAAGTTAAAGTTTGTTATGCAGACCGTTAATGTAAAAAGAATTTGTTTTCAGTGAGCCAGATGAGTAATTCTTGACAACGTTAGTTTAAGACAGTAGTTTGTACTGTAGTAGTTCACGCGATTGATGTTAGGGCAACTGCTAGTATGTAATAACAGATGAGAGATTGGTGAGTTAGGCATCTCTTTAGAATCTCTTTAGAATCATGTTTAGAACGTAAGGTAACAGATAAGTTCCTTTTCATCACACATGGTGCCACTTAATTTAGAGGCGGGGAATCCGTGCCAAAGCAACAAGTGAAATGGCCCATTTACGAAGCAATGTTTCTCTTGGGGAAGCTATCGCAGGTAAATGGATTACCGTCCACGGAGGTAGTTTATAGGTGGACTTGGTTATCTGTCCTTCGCAATTCTCACATGTTCTGATATGCGGCTTAGCTTACGGCTCTAGTTTCCTACCCTCAGTTTGCAGAAGTAGTTAGAACTGATTCTCCCCAGTTAACAGTAATCGTTCATACATATGTTAGTATTTCAGAATGCTAAGACAATCTTCCAGTTTACTTAGTGCATTACGCCTATACAGGATTGGTTCAAGTGTGATCTATACTACAGTTTAATACGTTAACAATGTTTTAGTGTGGCTGTGGTGAAGTATCCTATTAAGAAACAACTGTAAAGTTACGATATATATTTTGATTAACTGTGAATAAATGGAAAATTGGCCGAATAACTGATGAATCAATTTTAGTATTGGTATTTTACAAAGTTGAAGTCCTTATTATTTTTTTTTTAATGTTAGGTTCGCAATATGTACATGTCCAATGTCCATCCTCAATACAAGATTAATGTTTGATATAACATTCTGGATTGCTGTCCAACGTCTTGCCATCTTGCCACCAGACGAAAATGTTTGCAAATGACGGAAACGATATCGCACTTTCTGAACTGTGTTCCTACAATGATTATCATGTGTTTTTACTAAAAGAAAAACGTGTTTTTTTAAAAAAAAGAAATATGAAACATTTTAAGTTTCATCTCTGTGGTTACAAGGAAAACAGCCTTACAATCATAAATTAGACAGAACGAACCGTGGGTAGAATACTTGCGTGGAGCATTTCTAGGCAGACAAAAATATCCTGTGAGAAAACATCAGTGATATTAATGGTTAGATGGGCGATATTCCTGTACGTACGCTACGGCTAAAAGAGAGGTTTGGTAATTTTACCGCGATATTTTGTTAATTTCTGGACTGAAAGATATGTAGCACTTTCCTTACGTACACATTTATTTCAACTTTAAAACAAATACCAAATTTTTAGTTATTGGCTGCCATCGGATATGTAACAGAAAACTTTCATGATAGTCTTAGTTATTGCACTATTCAAACGTTGTTTCTCACACACCATTTTGTCTGTAACTGTAATTAATTACAGTCTCTAGACATGTATTTACCAATGTTACTGGAACACCTGTGACTGGAGATTGGAAGGTCCCTGGTTCGAATCCCTTTCCTCGGCGGGGATTTTCAAAGGCACTTAACCCGACATTCACATCTGGCACAGCTTGCTGTGTAATTTGAAGTACGCCAGAACACTTCCGTGATTCGGATTCAAAGTTAAACTGTAGGTCCTCTGGACCCGGAACGATTGCTGGGTTAGTTTAAGGCGGCTGCGACAGGAACGGAATGCGCAGCCAATACAAACCCTGTCACCAGGTCATTACAACTACAGGGAATTATTGTATTACCCTGTGACTACCATAAGATGTCAGAAATCTCGAGTGAAGCGGCGTCTGCAGATGTGTAGATGTTAAGCCAAATAAAATCAATGACAGGTCTCAAAACCTGTCTTTAGTATGCTCCACTTTGTTTCATAATGTTTTCAAATTTCCTATTTGATGAGAACTACAGGAAGAGCCATATTACTGAAATATATCTACTGTTCTAAGGTAGTTTTATTTAAATGAATTTTTGAAACTGCAGAACTGTCAGACATTCACTGTTTACTCATTATTTTACATTTTGCACTAATAATTCTCTCACTGAAGCTGATACTTCCAGTAAGACACCTGCAAAATATAACATAAATTCATGGCGTGCATTTCTTTTTCCTTTTGTCTCAGTGAAATTTACGACGATCAAAAAACATCCATCATCCACCAGACCACTTCGAATATTCCTCCCAGTGGAATTTGTTGTTATATATAAATGTATTTGCAAATAAGATACGTTAGTTGTTTGAGTCTGATACAGGAAACTTACTACAATAGAAATTATCTACTGATGTTAATTCTACGACACTGAACCTGTAATAAAATATTCCTATGTCTTTTCAAACAAGGGGCGAAGTCTTTTAACAGACAATTTTCTTAGGTCGGCACCATATCACGTCCCCTTCAGTAAACACATATTAGATATCTGCATTTCTTGACATTTGAGAATCAGAGAAAATCATATGCCATTACTGTGAACAGTACCTAGAATCTAACTGAAAAAACTTCTTTTTGGAAAGTTATCTTTGGAAATGAGCTGATCAGTGAATTTTCTGAATCTGAAACGTACTGAAGTGCAGAAAAAATAAACCACAATTCAGTAACTACTATTTGGTGGCTAGAACACGTAATAATATCATTCCATTATTTTGTCACAACGTGAAAAAATAATGGGACACGATGGATCCGGATAAATCAGCTAATTTTTAAGTGGATTTCTTTAAGCAGCCATAGAAATGAATTTGGTTTTTTAATTGAGCCCATAGAATTGTGAGTGCGAAACTTCTGCACTCGGGATTGAGATAGATTGAACAAAATTTAAAAGTGAATTGTTTTTCGTGATGTCGTTGTCGCCCTCCAGTAGAATAAGAACCGGTGTCGGGTTTCAAAATCTGAAAGATTAATCTTATTCAGAGTAAGCGAGTTCCATTTGAAGCGTCAGTATTCAACTTGTTTATGTGGGCGTTAGAATACGGGTAAAAGGTTTATACTACTGAATTTTTTCTCATCTATTAAGCGTATCTGTACAGCCTCGCGTTACAGCACTATTGAATTTATTTCTTTTTTTTGTTTTTGTTTATGACTTTACGTCTCGTCGAAGTCGAGGTCACTCGAGGCGGGAAAGGATTGACGACAAGGAATGGAAAGGAATTCGGTCATAGCCTTTTGAAGGAGGCATCGCGGCAATCTCCTGATCTCCTGGAGTGATTTGGGGAAAGCATGAAAAATTCAATTTACAGCTTTGCGTTATACATCAATTAATTTTTTGTTTCCCGATGCAATTTGAAGCAATTATTTTCGTGATTTATATATATATATATATAAAACGGAAGGTCGATCACACACGTCTGAGGCGTTCCAGAAGTTCTACATAAGCTACGTTTGGTCAACGTAAAAATTAAATATTTCTTTTACCATTTTTAGTTTTATCGGGCTGCAAGAAAGGAATTTCTGAAAATTTGGCCACTCAAACTGTTTCTCAATTTGTTCCTGAAGTGCAAAAGCCTCTATTGTTTTATAGTTTCTGATATTATTCCTGGAGGAGAAGTTTCAGGGAACGCTCGAATATTTCACACCGTTTTCCTGAAATGATGATATACACCATTGTCTGTTTCCTCTATCAACAACCCTGGTTCAGCTATGCCAATTTTAGTGAAATATTTTGACATCATTTACTATCACCGAGTTTGTATATTACTTAAATATTACTTACTTCAAAGTATTCAAGTTATATTTAAAGCAAATTCAAATTTCACTAATATTTTGTCATCATGCCCATTTTGAGAAGCACAAACAATTAGAAAATTATGATATCCTCCCCAACGGAACAATTGTTTTTCCTTCTGCAAAAAGAAGAAGGAAGTAACTCAAACTGAATCTCGCTTATAAGCACTAACGTTTGTCCAATGCACTCCATCGTATGTTTTTTCGTTCTGTTTCCAGCATTCTCGATTTTGATTTTCCATTATTTCCCGAAATCACTGCAGGCAGATTTTTTTATGGCTTTATGCCCCGTCCTAGTCGAGGTCATTGGAGGTGGGATAAGCGTTGGGAATAGAAAGAATTCGGTCATGGCCATTTGAAGGAAGCATCGCGGCATTCGCCTGGAGTGATTTGGGGAAATCATGGAAAAACCAAATGTGAATGGCTCGACGGGTATTCGAACCGGCGTCCTCCCGAATGCGAGGGCAGAACGTTAACCACTCACCCACCACGTTCCGTATGATTACTTTGCCTACAAAAATTTTCTCCCCGTTTCTCCCTATAGTACTTTACTAACTGTAATGAACTTCCGGTTGATCAAGAAACAATACTTCAATTACGTAATATGGTTGGAGAGAATAGAGCACGAGAGACTTTCGGATTTGTAATATCATCGAAATTGGTCCAATCTCTTATCTACCAAATACTTCTTACCCATAAGAGCTTATAAACGCATGTCTGGTGCAGAGAAGGATAACTTAGTGCCAAAAAATATCAATATAACAGTAATAAATAGCGAGGAAGGTGAAGGATTTGTAACAATACGCATGCTATGATTTGATGATATTTCTGATATTTGGGGTATTCGAACGCATCAGGATTGAATTTATTGGGTACTAAATTGAATAATTACGATAAATACATTCAAAAACCGATTCTAATAGTAGGAGCAATTAATGGCAATGCTCTAAACCGATTGTGTGGAATATCGAAATGGAATATACGTGGGACACAAATCTGAAATACCTTTTGCGGCATTTAATATTTACGATTACTGCGTATTTTTAACGCTGTCTCGTGGACTAAATTCCAACAGTGAATTTTTTAAAAGATAAAACGATAAGAACGGAGTGTTATGATTTTCGAATTACAATGTATAAAAAAATAATAGTTTCACAAACGAACAATGAAGGAAATAATTTCGCATGTTGCTCCTTTTTTAATATTAGGATAAAAAATGTTACTGTTTATCCATAAACACACAAGAAGAAATAATGAAGGGAATTCACCGATAATTGCCTGAATGAAATTTATCATCAAAGATACGAAAAAAAAAAAAAAAAAAAAAAAAGTTCAACGCGAATAACCCTCATGCCTTAGAGGCTTCGTGCACGTTTTCCGATTTTAACAGAACAAACAATAAAAAGAAATTTAAAATAATGAAAACTGTTTAAGAAATGAAATTTAGTTACAAGTATATTATAAATGTATTTAACTATTAATTTTGCAAATTCTCTTTTAAGTTTTATATGTAAATCAAACACAAAACTGTTATATTGGGATCTGGAAAAACTGAATAGTTTCAAAAAACTATTTCCTCTATATCTTGGTTATTAAAGTTCATTATGGATTAAAATATATTAATCGAAAAACTTATCAACGGAAGAACCAAATTTGTAAATAATTACTCATTCACTTGTTTTACGAAAAACATGAACTTCACTATAGTTTGCTTGCAAGTTTTTGCTGGATACATATAACTATCTACAACGTATAAAAGAATCGCCGGATAGACGGTTTCAGAAATAAAACGTGGTAGTTAGATGTTTTACGGGTTTTACCTAAAAATGGTACACATATTGGTTTAAGAAAGTCCTAATATCATAAGGTTAAGCAAGTTACCAACTTTCATCTCATACCATGAATATTACATGAAGAAACTGAAACCGGTTACCCAATAATTAGCATTCATACGAATAAGTAACTATAAAATGATCTAAAGCTATGTGAATATGTGGGATTATTTTACTAATATAGTATTTTGATTTGCATATTGACTAAAAATGCTGTGAATGAAGTAAATAGCGTCTGACCTTTTAACTAAAGGTTAAAAGGTTTTAACTAAGGTTACTATGCAAGCCATTGTATTTAATGTGTAGTTAAATTTCAACAGTTCTCAATGTCTGTTTCATCAATGTGATGTTAAATGCCTATAAATAAATTGTAATTTCATTTAAAATAGATTTTTGACTTTATTAAATTTTAAGAAGGTTTCAATTGTTTCAGTTTATGCATCAATAATTTTTGGAGATGTCTGATTTATTTTTCGTAATGTATTTTTCTGGAGAAATACAACTAATAACAAAAGTTATCCAGAACTACCTCATTTAAAAGCTACCTATCATATTTGTGGAAAAGTACTGTAGTGGCGACCGAGACTAACTTACAAGTGTTCAAATATTTGTCAGTCTAGAGTATAATTTTTCCATATTTCATGTTATAATGGCATTTTTGGTAGTGAGAACTAAAGCAATTTATGAATTCAAATTTTTAAATCAAATGGATCAGAAGCTCTAAGGCTATGACAGACGGTCAGGCCGATGGACAAATAGTTCTGTACAAGTTCCGCCTTTCTTTTAGAAGATACCGTTAAGACATGTTACGAGAACATATCATTCATTCTCTACATACAGTGGTCTATGCTCTCTTTTACACAGCTTTTTGCTTTAAGTGAAGAATCAAGAACTGGATACATCTTGTAGTACGGAGATAACTGACTCATGCTGTCTTTTTAAATTTACTAGTATACGATATCTTTTGCAGGAACACGTTTAATGGCTATTAGCATTTTGTATTTACACCGTTTAATAATGCCGTGTGTTTAATTGTAGTATGATATTGAAATGTTATATTTTCAGGATTCATAGTTGATGCACGTTATTTTTAAATGCAAGCTACGAGGTGCGTAATCTTCCAGTATTCAAATTAAATTCCATTAAAACAGCAATTAAATCGTCAAGGATGTAAAGCCGGATTGTGTTATAAAAACAGAATATTCGACGACTGGTAACGCCGTCTTCGTCAGGTGTTAAACCATCTGTACTGATCTGCAAACCGCCAATGCTAATATTTTCACAGTTTCTAATACCTTACAGTCAGTCTGAAAATGACTCAATATCTAGCGGTGAGTACACCAGTACAGATATTTCCACACCTGCCAGCAGTGGAAAATTCCCGTTTTTACGACCCAATCTGTCGGTATACCCGGAAAGATTTTATTGCAATCATACGTCGAAATGCCTCCCTTCTTACACCACTAAAATACTGTAGAATACTAATGATATTGATACCACCAGAGTTTCGAAAGAACCGTTTTTTTCTTGTTTTTAGAGCCTAATAACAAATAATAGAACTCAAAAATTAAGCTTTAAGCGTTTTTTGCCGATTCTCACTAATTACCGTCCACGAAAGTGGATATTTATAATAAGTCTAAAAAGAAATCCAGACGTTGGTTGTTGATTATGTATTTTTCAGATACCCAGTGAAACACAGTTATTGGCAAAGAAAGTTTGATGTATTGAGGAAGCACAGTTTCATATTTTCAGAATATTATTACTCAGAAATAGCACTAATAATCTTTTAATAGATTTCTAAATAAGGGAAAAAATTAGGTTACATAGTTAATGTCTATTTTCACGCTTTAATGCAAGTAATTGCAAATGTATATTAACCTATTAACCGTATTGGGTAACCATTTCAGGTTGAAGCAGTAATGATTGGAAATTTGACATAGAACAGATTACGTTATAGACCCGTTAATGAGAGAACTTTTCGACGTCAAACTGAAATTAAAACAAAGACACATAACGCTTTTTAGAAGAAAAATAATTGTTATGGTATCATGTGTAAAACAATACAAGATACCAGATTTAGAAGTAGAATCTAGTTAAATATGAGTGAATTTGCTGTGAGATATTTATGAGTATGTTAGAATGTATCTCGTTTTTTTATATATATATTTTTTATTTTTGGCTTTAGCCTTAGGCTAATTTAGCCAGTTACATTGAATAATGGAGCTCTTATATTTATATCATGCCTTTAGTGTTAGTCACATATAAGTAACTTAAGTTAATCGCTTACTTATTGGGCGCAGCGAGAGTTGTCATCACATCTGCGATGTCTTCTATATGGAGAGATTCTTTTAATATTGTTCTTCTGTATTCGTGGTGGCGCCTACATCTTAGCAGGAGGTGATAAATATCCTCCACTTCGTCACAGTATTCGTAGTTCGGAGAATCAGAGACCTTCAGTAGAAATCTTTTATCATTTAACCAGGTGTGTACCGTTCTTAACCTATTAAACATCGTGATTGCCTTCCTATGAAGATCCACTTCCTGGAACCATGGTTTCAACGTAACTTTACCAGCGATGGCGCGGTACCATAGCCCTTTTCCTTGGGCCTTTTCGTTCCACTTCCTTTCCCATGCGTTGAGAGCCCTTGCTGAGGCGATCATTCTGAAGTGGGTATAAGGCACTGGTATGTTCTCAATATCGGGAACCTGGAGATGCCGTCGAGCGATTTTGTCCGCTTCCTCGTTCCCTGTCACCCCCACGTGACCCGGGATCCATTGTAGGCAAACTTCTAAACTCTGTGAATGGCTTTCCAAAGTTCTCTGCCAACTTCATATGTCAGGTAGTTTCTGCACTGGCCATTAGGAATGACTATGATAGCCTGCAAGGCACTTTGGGAATCCGAACATATCACTGCTTTGACCGTTGTATGTATTGTATGGCTCTCAGGATTGCGTACATCTCGGATGAGAAGATTGAGAGTTCTGCCGGCAAACTACAAGCTTCATAAACGCCACAGTCTGCATCGGCCCAAGCAGCCGCGCTGGTGGATTGCCTTACCCTTGATACATCGGTAAATAATTTCCGCTATCCCTTCCATTGTGTATTAAAGGTTTCTAATGCCCTCTGCTTCAATTCTATCTGAAGGGTAGTTTTTTTGTCTACCAGGCCCTTAATCAAGGACAGGTGAATTCGCGATGAGTTCTCCGCCATTTGCCACGTATCTTCTTCGCTGAATATCTCGTTGATCTCTTGTCTGTGTATATTCCACAGGGCCGTTGTCTGAAAATTCTGTACCAGGCTGGATTTTTCCTGTTGTTGGAGTGATTTGGTTGAACTTTCATGGGCAAGGAGCTGCACCTTCCTCTGTAGGGGATGTGAATTCATGGACCACACCTTTAGCCAGAAGTTCAACCCCAATTTTCTTCTTCTTGTACTCAACGGTGGAATGGCTAATTCTGCCTCCATCACAGCGATGGGGGTGGATTTCACAAAGCCTTCGATTACTCGCAGAGCTTCTGATTGAATACAGTCCACTTTTGCTAGGGGAAACTTGGAGGAAGTTTGGTACAGGAACCCCCCGTATTCCATTCGGCTCCTCAGTAGACAGTAAAATACATGCCGGAGTAGTCGAGGGTCCGTTCCCCAGGTCGGGGTGGCGAGGTTTTTGAAGCAGTTCAGGCGTTGCATGACTGCTGCAGTTCCATGATATGCTTTCTCCATGTTAGCTTCGAATCTAACCACATTCCCAGGAATTTGATCTCTTTAACTAACTCCAGTGTGTATCCTTTTAGTATAATTGCACAGTCTTTTCCCTGTAGATGTCTTTGAGTGAACACACAAATTTTGCTTTTTTTGATTGATATTGCTAAAATACTAAAATTCTTAATGTTTCTGTTAGATGAGTTGCGCAGCCAAGTTTCCGATATAAGGACTAGGTTGGCCTTATGTTCTGTTATGATTCTTTGAAATTCGTACCATTTTGGTAATAGGCTACGTGCGTTCCACTGTAACACTGTAAATTTAGTCCTCCTAGCCATTTTTAATTAACAGATTTGCAGCCTCCGATGTGGTTCCACTTGGCCCCATTTCTTTAATTTCTTGAAGCACTTGTTGAAATGCTTCGTACTGAATTTTCTTTACTGTGGTGGCTGCTATCTTGCCTTTCATCTGCTGTGCTATCAGATTAACCACTATTTTGACTATTATATTAACTATGTCTTCTACTGCCTCCCTGATAGTTGGTTCTTTGCTGGTTGCTTCTTCCGTTTGGGTAGCGATAGATTCCTTGGGAGTACTGACGGTACTTTTGGCAGTGCTCCCTGACTTGCTTCATTCCCTGTGGCATCGTCACCGCGCTGTACCTATAACTCTGTATAAGTGGGAATTCCGCTGCCTTGTATTGGTGCCTTGTATTGGTAACTTCGCAATATACTCCTCTTGTTATCAGTCGCCGTTTTTGCCTTGTCTCTTCCGTTCGGGGTATTTCCTATCGTTGGCTTTGTGGTCACCTCGACAGTTTACGCATTTTTGGAACTCATTAGAGCAGATGGAAATGTTGTGTTCTTAAACAAACTACATACATCTTTCTTTTCCTTTACAGAATTTGGCCGTATGACCAAAACTATAGCATTTGAAGCACTGCGTTACCGGAAATATGTAGGGGGCCACCTTGAATCTCAGGTAGAAAATTTAAATTTCTTCTGGTAGGAGTTGGCTTTCAAAGGTTATGAGCACGGTCTTCAGGGGTAGTGTTTCCTTGATTACTTTCTTGTTAACTCGCCGTACATCGATAATCGGTGCCGACGAAACAGCGTTAATCCTTAATTCTTCTTCTGCTAGGTCCGTAGGCACAAATTTTATAATCCCTTTTCGTTCTACTCGGTTAGCCGGTATATAAGCTTGCAGACCCAAAGATTGAAGAAACTTCTTGTTTTCAACGAAGCCGTTAGCAGTGCTGGCATTCAAAAATTCCATAGACATTCTGTTTTTCCCTAGCTGATTGAGTCGTTTCAGCCAAGTGACCTTGTTAAAAAAAATTTACTCAGCTGAATTGGGTGCAGAGAAGAACTGTCTGATGCGTTCTCCATTATAACCACATATGGCCCCTCTGCTTGTTAATTATAAAGCCTCTTCCGCATTGCCGGCGCCGAGGGGTTCCGCTTGACTGCTACTTCTCTTACTTGGCTTGCCTGACTAGTTGTCAGATGGTTACCTAAGGTGTTCAACTGATGGCCTCTATCTTCTGACGATCTACTGGGAGTTGTTTGAGGTGGGGTCACTAGGCTGCAAGCTACCTCCTTACCTCTGCTAGGAATTGACTCGGCTATCATCGGTTCCCACTTTTCTCTTTCGTGACGATTCTCCTATCTGCAGCTTTACGTTTCTTCCTCAGATTGTACTTTTCTGCTTCATCGGTGTCGTTTTGGTTTGCCTCCACTGTCTTCCACGCTGTCTCCATCTTCTCTTGGTCACTCTGGTACACGGTATAAGCCTCTTCTTTTCTCGGGTTGTATCCATCACTTGCTTCTGCCATTTCCTCTCGCCCTCCGGCAGAAGAGTCTGACGAGATGAGCTCAGCCAAGGATGTATTAACACAGTTAGGTTGTCTTCTCTAGATGTAAATTACTATAACTGTCCACTGATTCACCAAAAGTTCTGTGAATATAACACGACCGCAGTTAGCACTCTTGATAATAGCAAGGAGATGAGTCCGCTTCGCTGCCACTCACACTCGCGCAGGTAAACACGTCTCATTTCCTCACTCTTTCACACCGCTTACTTCCTTACTCGTCGGCTGCAAGCAGCAAACTGCGTGTTTCTCGTTCTCAAGATAATTATATATTGCAACTTTGTTCCGGCCGTCGCGTCGTAGCCTACGGATCTGCATACCGGTTTGGGTGAACAGCTTGTTGTGTGAGCTATATCAGATGTTTGTTTATTCCTTCTTTCTGTTTCATTCCGTCTCTATCCAGCAAATGGAAGTTACGGTGAGTTTTCTTTTGCTGTGATATTACAATCCACATTAAGAATTCCAGTAAAATTTTGTTTAAATCTTGCGTGAAAAAAAAATTCAATGACTCCAAATTTTTATATTTGTTATGGGAGGTAGACTAGTGTTAATATCAGTACTGCACAAATGTACAGAAATAAGAATAAAAATTTATACATTAATGAAGTGAGTTAAGCAGCTTGTCTTCTAAATCGTGGCAAACCGTGTTATTTCTTCCAAGCATCTTGAAACATCGTAAATCTAGCATATACTTTGGAAAACTTCCATAAGGTACTACTGGATGATTGCTCGGTGACTCAGCTAATCTGTTATGTCTGTATGAAAAGGGGGTGTTGACAATACCTTCCCCCTTCCCACGATATGTGGCAATGTGACTACTACTTTTCAGACAAAATGACGTTTTGACTAAAAGTGTTTCACGTAACCGTATTAAACGTTTTCCCCAATTTTGGCAAAGAGATGTAAATGAACAAAAAGATTGTTTTGAGTTGATTGTGCTCTACCTTGCTGGCGTTATTCACTGTTGCTATGAGTTTTTCATTATACTGTAATAAAATACTAATTTATACTAAAGTCCTCGCACAAAGGCATCAGATGAATTCTCCGACGTAGAACAGTGCTGTAGAAATTGTATGTAACATGAAATAACCTGCCGTTTTGAAATGTTTCAATTCAGTGCTATAAACGCATCTCTCCGTTGTTCCGTAACTGTTGACATACACCTAAATCCCAACAGCAACAAAGGTTTTGTTTGCTGGAGGTTTACGGATTGACATATGATTTCATATACTTCCACAAATAAATCTGCGACCAGTGGTTACACAGTTCCGTGGTCTGTGCAGTGTTTGCTAGCAAAGCAAAACCGTCGTTTTTGCCTCTCGGTTTGGTCATTCTTAAAACTGCAGTCAATGGACAGGGTATTCTGTAATATTGAGCAATACGATACTCTCTTCCGCTCCAGTGGTTTTGTCAAACGGTAGTTCTACACCACCACCTAATTTTAATATGATAAATGATTCTATTAAATGTAAATGTGTCACTTTCAATGCCAAGTTTCAGTTGCAATGATAATAAGAAAGTGCCTTACTTCATTCACCTTTAATAATTTAATTAATTCTATAACTAAGCGTAATGGGCTTCTTCACTCTTATCACCATTCCTGTTTCAACGTTTAGTGATTACATACCTGAGGTGCTTACTGTTAGTAATTTACGGTCCGATGACGGTTTTTTTTAGAACTGGAAGAGGATTTTACGCTTGAATAAGGAGGAAAGTCATTGCCATTTGAGCTAAGCTTATAATTCAACCGAAATGTTAGCTGGACTCTCCCGAAGGAGGTATAAATAGCGTTTTTTTCATTTGCTTATGACGTTACGCATTGTCGACAATTTTAGAGGAGGGAAAGGAATTGGCGTAAAAACGGGAAGGAATTCGGTCATAACGTTTTTTGATGCAACCGTCCGACATTCTACTGGAGTGATTTTGGGAAACTATGGAAAACTTTGATCTGAATGGCCGGACGGGGATTCGAACGCGCGTCCTTCCTAATGCACGGCTATAACTTTGCCGCTCAACAACAACGCACGGTTTGGTAATAGAGATAGGGTGGTTAGTTACTTTTCTCCGTTAATCCTATGGGTTAAAGGTGATCTACAATTTAACGTGGAATCCAAGTCGCAGAAAATATTTGGCGTACTTCATATTACACAGCTTTAAATGGCCCATTAAAATCCCTGTCGAAACAGTGACTGGAACCGAATCTGCAGTCAGATGCCTTACCCACTAAGCCACCAGGCTGCTTCATGGACAATTATGATAGGAATATCGTTGAATGTGCCAGATGAGGTTTGTTGGAAACCATGGATGGCTTAGCCGGGGATCGAAAACTCATCTTTTCGAATGTCAAACTGTTCACCCACCACGCAAGATACAAGGACCGTAAATACCACGATATGCCTGCAAACTACATTGTTCGGTGTATTATTTGTTAATTAATTTGTTAAATATTTTAACCATTTTAAGTGGAAATTTGGAACCGTCCCAAGGTTCGCATGAATGCTTGAGGGATACCGGTACAATGCCTGTGTACCATCCTGCCTCGTAATATAGCAGAGTTTGAACGTTCGTGGCCCACCTGTGGGTTGTATCACCTTATCAAAGAGAATATCGATCGGTTGACATATAATGTCCTGTCCTGGTTAGGTTGTATCAGGGGGGACCACCATGCTTATAAGGATCGTCCATAAACAACGTCGCTCCAATAATAACTGGATAATGTGGGCTATTTCCTCAATTGCGAGTTAATCAATTTTTTTTATATATAAAGGTGAATAACACGCCACTGCAATTGAATTTTGTTTTATTTTTGTGTCGTACGCGTTTCGATCTATTTCACGAGCATCATCAGCGACATCTGTTTGGTATTTATACATTTTTAAAAAACTATGGAATTCGTTACACATGTTTATATTATTATAAACATTGACATCATAGCAAACTTCTTTAATAACATATATATATATATACTGGGTGGGGCATTTAATATGTTTTCTGGAATTATTTCGGAAAGAAAGCATTTTAACAAACAATAATCTATATAAAATATAATCGTACAGTAGGGGGCTACAATTATGTGATATTGGTTTTTTCACAGGTGGCGCTGTTGTCGTAACAACAAGGCCAACTTAATTCTTTTAAATGGGAACCCCTATTTTTTTTTTGAAGATTCCGATTCCTCATGAAAAAATAAAAATAGTTTGCTTAACTCACTTTTCTGTTAGCCTCACAGATGGCGCTGTAATCGCGAAAAATTAATATTCGCGTTTTTTGTGTATAATTTTAATTATTGTTTAAATAATTACATGTAATTTTCATTCTGTAAACATGGAAGGTAATTTTAAAGGATAATGACGAAATTGATTTTTTTAAATGCTTTTTCTTACTTATTTGCAGCCATGTCTACAGCAGGTGCTCAAAAAGGTGACCATTTACTTCCAGACATTTTCTGACACACTTCGAGCTGTTCAGGCACCATTTCTGCAAATGGTCAGAAAATGTCTGGAAGTAAATGGTCACCTTTTTGAGCACCTGCTGTAGACATGGCTGCAAATAAGTAAGAAAAAGCATTTAAAAAATCAATTTCGTCATTATCCTTTAAAATTACCTTCCATGTTTACAGAATGAAAATTACATGTAATCATTTAAACAATAATTAAAATCATACACAAAAAACGCGAATATTCATTTTTCGCGATTACAGCGCCATCTGTGAGGCTAACAGAAAAGTTAGTTAAGCAAACTATTTTTATTTTTTCATGAGGAATCGGAATCTTCAAAAAAAGATAGGGGTTCCCATTTAAAAGAATTAAGTTGACCTTGTTGTGACGACAACAGCGCCACCTGTGAAAAAAACCAATATCACATAATTGTAGCCCCCTACTGTACGATTATTTTTTATATAGGTTATTGTTTGTTAAAATGCTTTCTTTCCGAAATATTTCCAGAAAACATATTAAATGCCCCACCCTGTATATATATATATGATATATATAACGTCTGCCCGTTGAAAGTAATGATACATTATAGCATAAATTTTTGAAGTGTTGTTACGTTATAGCAATGACACAATCAATTTTACTGAAGCAATAATATCATCTAAAGATTTACCAACGGGTGCAATATAATATTTGAAACTGACACAAAACCATTATTTAGTGAATTGTCGGTTTAAACTAATATGAATGAAAGAATTTTGAAATAAAAAAGGATTAAATTTGAAACTCTTTAATGCTGGTGTATTGTTTCAGCCGCTTAGCAATGAGACCTTTTATCATTGGACGCGGGTATCCCTTAAACTAGTAGCTCAGTGCTTAAGGCGCCTACTCTCAAAAGTTTCTAGCTGTGATCTCAGGTTCTAATCCAGTTGGGGGCAGGAATTTATACTTGTCTTTGATTATATAAGCTAATTCAGGGCTTTCCGTGATTCTGATTCCACGATATACTGTAGGTCCCAGAGGAAAAGCACTGGCCGTCCATCTCTTACACAATGGCTTAGTGTGTCTGCTTCGGGAGGATCCAACCAACCTGCAGATTGTAGACTACGTTTATTTAATAAACTTACAACATGGCCTCAAGCCAATCAGGATTCACTGCCTGAAAGTGCGCGTGCAATCGAATGTTCTGGATACCGTACAGTACTCTACTAGACGCCTAGGACAATGATTCTTTATTATGACGCTTGTAAACTATTTTGCAAGAACAGTTTGTACTATAAATAATCACAAAGATATGAAGTAGATAATTAAATACAGCACACATTACAGCACCATAATCACTCTAAATAAAAACAGGATGGCTAGCAGAAAAGTGTAAATCCAATGAAAACTATGCAGATAGCTTAACGTAGTGGTTTAAACAGGATAATTAATATTTACATAGGGAAATTGGTGAGCTTTCGTAACAAGATCTACAAGTTAATTTCCACGGGCTGGTTCTGCTACTACGTGAGTTCCATCTAAACCTTGTTTCCGTGTATGTCAACAACGCCGTCTAGTTTAACCGAGGCACGTCTGTTCTCCTACGCGAAGTGCGATCATTATTATTGAAAGCATCAAGAACTAAGTGGATAATTACTTTCGGCTATGTTCTTAGTGTTCATGTTTATTGTACAATAACAAAAACTATGACATTTTTTATATAATTTGGAAAAATGTGTCTTACTTTTTATAGTTATTATAAAGTGTAAAAATTATTTTTTGACCTCCTTAAGTAATTTCAACATTTGGTTGCGATTTGAAAATCCATCAAAGCAGTTGCTTTCATTGTGCAGAAAACACAACTGCAATTGCTCATTTTATCTTGAGCTTCCTAACTTTTTCCCACTTATTGATGATAAAAAGTAGTTTCAGTTTCTGTTATCACACTTTAAAACAGTTTAAACTAGTAAAATCTACAGATAGCAAACCCAAATCACGTTACGTACTGGTCATTGCAGACAGAAAACTTCCAGTTTTCAAATTTTGTAAAAGTTTCGAGCGAAAACAATTTATTTGAACAGTCATAATTTAATATACCCCAATTAACAATATGGTTGTTTGAATGCGTATATTATGACTAGAGATAATCTCGAATTTATTTATCAATTTGGAAATTTGTAACGTTGGTCTATTAGAATTCTTGTATATCAAATTCTATTTCTGATTTATATAAATGGCGAGCATCAGATGTATCACGGAAACTTGTCTTTTATATTTGGCATAGCGTCCAAATTAGTCTGAAAATTCCATTGCACATTAGGTCAATGCTCTATGTAAATTATTGTACGTGATAGATATTCACTAGTAAGTATTGTAAACTGCCATCAGGTATCCTGGTAAACATTGTTTTGGAATTCTGTATGTATTTAACAATAGACATTTACATTGCTGCGATGACAATGCAAACAAATTAGTTATTTCCAATTAGCACCATGGCTCCAACTATTGTCCCCAGAGTGGCAGAAAAAACAAACGGCTCAGTAGTTGAGAAGTGATGCGTTTAACGCAAAATCGTATAGTTCATGTAATGTAATTGGCCGAATGAAGAGCCACCTTATTGTTTTCTCTATATCCACGTTGCTACTGCACACTACCTATTTACAAATAAAAGGCAAGCACGGTATTGTTCACACCAAATGGCTCCGTTCTATTGCAAGTCCACTCTCTGATAAAAGTTTGGAACCTTATGCTATAGCGACCTGGTGTCGCTTAGGCATTCTTCTTCAATGAATGCCATATCCATGTCCGAATGTAGGAGGTCACAGTGTGGAATGTTTACCCCTGATTGAGTTCTCGATGAAGCTAAACAGATTTTAAACAATAGAAATGTAGAAAAACGTTTGATATTTATCACCACTATAAAACTAAAGGAACAAAATTTTTGACTTGAATGAATAGATCATTATATCAAGTTCCTGTACAATACAAGACAGTCATGTCGATATCTCCACCTAAAATAGGGTAGTAAATCGTCCCGGCAAAACATCTAAGTTGTTTCCCAATCATTTTTCAGGCTCCACGTATGCATATTTCTAAAATATCGCAATCCTGACATAGATTTTTATTGTACGATCGGAATTACTCAATTTATTTACAGAAGTTCGAAATATACTCCTCTAACGGGGCATGGGTCCAGAACGCTCCATGGACAGATGTAAAGTACAATAGTTATTAAGAAAATACAAAATAACATAACACTGCCGAAGCAGACCTTTATTGAATTATTCTATTATCTTATCATCGATATGTAAACATTATGTGAATACAGTGTCATACAAAATTCCGTGTAGTCACGCTCTCCTCGTCGAGTATTTGAATGACCGGTCCTCTCTACTCGGGCGTCCTTTGACCACTGGAGCTTCACCAGGCTCGGTGGTCAAACGACGTCTCAGGGACAAACGAAGGCTTGGCAATGCAGGAATTGCGGGTAATGTCTTACTTACGCGTGACACGCAAGCAGAATGGTACGTGATACAAAACGGAATACGATTGAAAGGCAGGACACTCTCGAAACTACATTATACTATGAAGAGCCAAAAAACTGTAATAGCCATGCATATGCAAACACAGAGATATATAAATACTCAGAGTACAGTGCTGCGGTCAGCTACCCCTATACAACACAACAGGTGTCTGGCGCAGGCGTTAGATCGGTTACTGCTGCTACAATGGCAGGTTATCACGATTTAAGCGAGTTTGAACGTGGGGTCATAGTCAGCGCACGAGAGATGAGATACAGCGTCTCCAAGGTAGCGATGAGGTGGGGATTTTCCCGTACGACTATTTCAAGAGTGCACCGTAAATATCGAGAATCCGGTAAAACATCAAACCTCTGACATCGCTGTGGCCGGAAGTAGATCCTGCATGAACGGGACCAATAACGACTGAAAAGAATCGTTCAACGTGAGAGAAGTGCAAACCTACCGCAAATTGCTGAGGATTTCAATGCTGGGCCATCAACAAATGTCAGCGTGCGAGCCATTCAATGAAACATTAATCGATATGGGCTTTCGTAGCCGAAGGCCCATTCGTGTACCATAGCTGAGTGCACGACACAAAGGTTTACGCCTCGCCGGGGCCCGTCAACACCGACATTGGACTGTTGATTGGAAACATGTTGCCTGGTCTGACGAGTTTCGTTTCCAATCTAATCAAGCAGATTGACGTGTACGGGTATGGAGACAACCTGCTGAATTCATGGACCCTGCATGTCAGCAGGGGACTGTTAAAGCTGATAGAGGCTCGGAAATGGTGTGGGGCGTGTGCAGTTGGAGTGACTTGGGACTTCTGATATGTCTAGATACGACTCTGACAGGTGACACTTACGTACGCATCTGGCTGATCACCTGCATCCATTCACGTCCATTGTACATTCTGACGGACTTGGGCAATTCAGCAGGACAATGCGATACCCTACACGTCCAGAATTGCTACAAAGTGGCTCCAGGAACACACTTCTCAGTTTAAACATCTCCGCTGGTCACCAAACTCCCCAGACATGAACATTATTGAGCATATCTGGAATGCCTTACAACGTTCCGTTCAGAAGAGTTCTCCACCCCCTCAATCTCTTACGGATTTATGGACAGTCCTGCAGGATTCATGGTGTCAATTCAGCCTAGCAATACTTCAGACATTAGTCGAGTCCATGCCGAGTCGTGCTGCGGCACTTCTGCCTGCTTGCGGGGGCCCTACACGATAATAAGGTAGATTTATCAGTTTCTTTGGCTCTTCAGTGTATATATAATGATACAGGTTATGTTATTGAGATTAAATACCGTAACGGTTTCAAAGTACACAATTGTCACTGACCGGACTTGCCCTCTGCTTACCTCCATGCTGGTGTCCCTTATATAAAAAGCCAGCTGTTGCAGCGACAGAGGATAATTTTCGAAGTAAGCTACACGCTCCCATTACTCGAAAGGACCGTTGGAAACTCTGAACGTTAAATTAAACGGTTAGCTATGATACATCACAACACTGAGATTTATGTGTGAGCGTGATTCTTAACAGAGCCACTGAGCTTTGAATTGTAGAACTGGTGTTTGAACAGCGATAAAATAAGGCGATTTTCCTTGAAGCTGAATGTCAGCAAGGTTCTCAGTACCTATGGTGTTTTATCAGTCAATACGGATAAAACAAGCGGAGTGTTGACATCACTATCACAGTTGCAGTATCGTTCTATACATTTGCTAATTGAATATACTTTTTTATTAACTTTTGTTGCATTTAAAACGTTTACTTTTCATACTGAGAACGGAACAAGTAATAGGTAAATACACAGACGGAAAAAAAAATCCCAACACCAAGAAAAAATTATTGTAGAGTAATGAAATTTGGACAATGCATTTGTCAAGTTAACATGTTTAATTGATTAAATTTTCAAGATCACAGGTTAATTTAAGCTCAAGAAAATGCATTTCAAATGTGAAATACTGTTAAATTAATAGCCGGTGTAACCTCCAGAATTTTGAATGCAAGCCTGCAAACGTGAATGCATTGTGTCATACAGGTTTCGAATGTCACTTTGTGGTATGGAGTTCCATGCTTGTTGTACTTGTGCTGTCAATACTGGGACGGTCAGTGCTGGCTGTGGATGATGCTGGAGTTGTCGTCCAATGATATCCCATACGTGTTCAATTGGAGACAGATCTGGTGATCTCGCAGGCCAAGGTAACATGTCGACACTCTGTAGAGCACGTTGCGAGACAACAGCGGTATGAGGGCGAGCGTTATCCTGTTGAAAAACTCCCCCTTGAATGCTGTTCATGAATGGCAGCACTACAGAAATTCGAGCTGCAGTTGGTACCACAGTGACACAACGAACTGTTAGAAATCGGTTACTTCAAGGACAGCTCCGAGCCAGGCGCCCTGTAGCGTGCATTCCACTGACTACAAGCCATCGCCGTTTGCGACTCCAGTGGTGTCAAGCCAGAGCTCATTGGAGGACGGAGTGGAGATCTGTTGTGTTTTCTGATGAAAGCAGGTTCTGCCTTGGTGCCAGTGATGGCCGAGTGTTGGTCAGAAGGAGGCCAGGGGAACGCCTGCAACCAAACTGTCTGCGGCCTAGACACACTGGACCTACACCTGGAGTCATGGTCTGGGGAGCAATTTCCTATGACAGCAGGAGCACTCTTGTGGTTATACCAAACACACTGACTGCAAATTTGTACGTCAGTCTGGTAATTCAACCTGTAGTGCTGCCATTCATGAACAGCATTCAAGGGGGAGTTTTTCAACAGGATAACGCTCGCCCTCATACCGCTGTTGTCTCGCAACGTGCTCTACAGAGTGTCGACATGTTACCTTGGCCTGCGAGATCACCAGATCTGTCTCCAATTGAACACGTATGGGATATCATTGGACGACAACTCCAGCATCATCCACAGCCAGCACTGACCGTCCCAGTATTGACAGCACAAGTACAACAAGCATGGAACTCCATACCACAAAGTGACATTCGAAACCTGTATGACACAATGCATTCACGTTTGCAGGCTTGCATTCAAAATTCTGGAGGTTACACCGGCTATTAATTTAACAGTATTTCACATTTGAAATGCATTTTCTTGAGCTTAAATTAACCTGTGATCTTGAAAATTTAATCAATTAAACATGTTAACTTGACAAATGCATTGTCCAAATTTCATTACTCTACAATAATTTTTTCTTGGTGTTGGGATTTTTTTTCCGTCTGTGTATAAGCGCGAAAGGGTGTATCTCTAGAGACGAGGTAATTTTCTGTAACCGTTCCTTGTGTAGTTAGTTTTATTAAGAGATTTTGAATGTATAGATAAATATGGAGGTAGACTGTGCATTAAGCATATGGTACAGTCAGAAATGATATTGTGCCTAACTATTGAGCCTGATATTTCGTTCTTCTGAAACTCCCATTTGGGAAAATCTAGTTGAATGTCCACATAAAACAGAGCAATCACCATCAACAGTTCAGCATGCTCATACCCACTGCGGAGGGTAGAGATACTTATGTTTTTAAATTTTTTTTTCCTTATGGCTTAAAGTCTCATTTGAGCCTATGCCAAGTGGGCGAGTATTGGAGACAAGGCACCAAAAGGAATTCGACTATTGCCTATTGAAGGAACGATCCCGGTATTGGCCTGCGGTGATTTCGGGGAACCATGGAATACCGGAATCTGGATGTCCCCGTACACCCCCCCCCCCCCCTCAAAGCTAGACCCAAGCATTACATTTCACCCACCGGGCTCTGTGGGATCAAATTTGTCACTCCTGCCTGTGGTGAATTATTCTACTACCACCGAAACTCGAATCAGCTAACCTCGTATCGAATGTCAGGCATTAATCTGCCCCTGGGGTTGATCAATTATAGAAACCGTTTCAGACTGCGATTTCGTTTATGCTGACAACGGGAATTATGGCGTGTCAAAGATGAAGGAAATTACATAATTTTTTTCAGAATATTATGTCCTCCATATATATATATGAATGAATTTAAAGGAAACAGTCGAATAATTCCGCACTATCATCTGTTATTGTAGCTGCTTGTAGCATTCTCACACTCAACTTAGTTTATAGTTCGATCTTAACAGCTATATATTTACAAAAAGGAGGAATGTTTTCTCGAAATGTAACCTTTCATTAGGCATATAATAACGTAATGTAACCAGATTTAGTGATATTCTGAATTTTGTTTTTCTCTACTACGGAAGGATCTGGCAAGGTATTTCAAAAGTGTGTGAAAACGTAGCGAAAATGTAATGAATATAAGGGAATCTAAATGTTACTTATAGTGATTTGAAATTTAGGTGACGTTATTAAACACCAAACGTATCAGCTAATGCAAATATTTAAGAACAGTAACTGAATTAACTCGTATTCCTATATTTAAGATACCCACAGATAAAACATTTAGCATCACATTTCTGGGCAGTATCAAATGAAGTGACCATGAATTCTCGTTCTTTACCTTTATAACACTACAGGATAGCATTTAAACTGGAAATAATGGGAAGATCTTCGTCATGCTAAAACATCAGCTTCCTCGATTACTGAATGGTAGTTAACAAGGGTCCCAACAACCCATGCCACACCAGTAACAGCTACTGTACACACGGAAATGTTATATGTTTCTAATTTCACTAAGTTTTTATAATCTGTAAATCGTACGAAGCAAGATTTTCCTTAAAAGACATGAAATAAATGTTCAGTAACATATACGTTACAAACTAACAGAGTAATCTTTATATATAAAGATGAATGTATGTTTGTTTGTTCTTCATACAAATCCACAGTTTTCATCCGATCCCGATGAAACTTTGCACACTTATCCTTTGAAACAAGGAGAAAAATACTGTCTACATTTGGTTGAAAAATTATCTGCATAAATAACACATGTTGTCTCATAACTTCGAAATACGGCGATAGACAGACACGTTTGATATGGACGTCTCCGTACCGGGTTTTCGTATAGTGGACTGGCAGCTCAGTGGTTAAAGCGCTTGCTTGCGAACATCGTGTCTTCGGTTCAAATCTCCGTGGAGGCTAAGATTTTAAAAAATTGTTTTTCATCGTAAGAGTCAGGCATGGGAAGTATGTTATTCGGATTGAATTTTAAACTGTAGATATCACAAAGTCAGGGGTGCTATCTGGGGCAATTCGCAGGTAGTCTTGCAATGTTGTAGGTGTACACTTTTGTTACGTTATATTGATCCATCAGGGGTGATTCGTAGTCAGTATGTGTGTGATTTGCAGTAGGAATACTATAATTTCGGACGTAAGTCTCTGTCTTATGTTACGTTTTGACAATTAAATGGCTATATCGATATTGACGGAATTTGACGAGAAAATCTGTAGGGAGGGCACTGGACTTTGCTTGTTTTTCATACAAATCAACAGTTTTCATCCCATCTCGATGAAACTTTGAACACTTATACTTTGAAACAAGGAGAAAAATACTGTCTACATTTGGTTGAAATAATACATGTTGTCTTATACTTTCGAAAAATTACTGGACGGCGATAGACAGACGCGTTGGATATGGTCGTTTCTGGACTATTTTTGCATGTGGCGGTCAGACATCTAAGTGGTTAAAGCGCTTGCTTACGAACGCGTTGGGGTCTTGGTCTCCGGTTCAAATCTCCGGAGAAGCAAAGATTTTTAAAAGTTGTTTTTGATCGTAAGAGTCACGCCTGGGCCGTCGGTTGTTCAGATTGAATGTTAAACTGCAGATATCATAAATTTAGGGGTGCAATGCGAGGCAAATCGTAGGTAGGTAGTCTTGCAATGCTGTAGGTGTAAATTATATTGATACCTCAGGGGTTGTTCGCAGTCAGTGTGTGTGTGATGTGCAGTAATCTATCTATCCACCTATATATATAAAGATGAATTTTTGTTTGTTTGTTCTTCATACAAATCCACAGTTTTCATCCGATCTCGATGAAACTTTGCACACTGAAACAAGGAGAAAAATACTGTCTACATTTGGTTGAAAAATTATCTGTGTAAATAACACATGTTGTCTCATAATTTCGAAATACTATTGAACGGCAATAGACAGACGCTTTCGATATGGCCGTCTCTGGAGTCAGACAGCGCTTGCTTTCAAATATGTGGGTCGTGGTCTTCGGTTCAAATCTCCGTGGAGGCTAAGATTTTAAAAAAAATTGTTTTTGATCGTAAGAGTCACACCTCTGCCGTAAGTTATCCGGATTGAATGTTAAACTGTAGATAACACAAAGTTAGGGGTGCAATGGGAGGCAAATCGTAGGTTGTCTTGCAATGCTGCAGGTGGGCACTTTTTTACGTTATAGTGATCCGTCAGGTATTGTTCGCAGTCAGTGTGTGTGGGTGAACCGCAGTAATAATATTATAAATACGGAAGTAAGTCTCTGTCTTTTTGTTACGTTTTGACGACTAAATGGCTATATCGATATTGATGGAATTTGATACGAAAATCTGTATGAAGTGCACAGGACATTTTTTCCAGTATGATTAACAGTTGTAGTCATGAAATTTTGAGACCTTATTGAATGGTGACAAAAATGTTGGAAATTGATTCTCTTCAAGAGACAGGTTCGACGGTAGAGTGATATAGTGATAGCTTTCCTATGATATTATGCCGATTCGATATTGTTTGGGACCAATCTTTCGTTACCATCAACTTTCTATATTCAATCCTGGAAAAAAAATTCTTAATCCACGCGAACGAAGTCGCGGGTACGAGCTAGTTGTTTTATAAGGATGATCTGAAAATTTCACAATTGACTACACATTTCAGGAAAATCTGATCTTAATGTTAGCAAACAAAGTTTCTTACTAAGTTCTGGAAAATTATTTAACATTCACAGACTTCATCATCATCCAGCTTCAAGGTTTAGTCTCTGTAAGAATGTTCTCTCGCCAAGGTTTAATGAAATTAGAATTCTCATCTTTTCCTTTGGAGTACATTGTCCCGTTTCCTTGCTGTTACGTAGGGGAAATACATCATCCATTTTGTTACTACCATTTCTTTGAATATGCTTAAGCCAAATAGCTTCAAAGTAATGTAATTCATCCAACAGGGTCCCTACGCCTAGTGTTTGTCTGTTCTTTTGAATTATAAAATTTAACCTAGGAATTTCATTACCACCGTATGAATTGCCGTTTTTTCAGGGTCCAGCGTTTTCTCCCTACAGAAATATGGAAAAGGCCATAAATTTTTAATATTTTATAATGGATTAAACATTTGCATATCCGTGTAGAGTCCTTTTTAGTGTTTCACAGACTAATTAATACGTTTTCATATTAAAATCAATATTTTTAGCATTCTTTGGGCTCAAAATGTACCCAAGTAATTTGAAATTTGTAATATGATGTATATATTTGTAAGTTACCACATTTTTCTTTAATTGCTTATAGTTTTATATTTCTAAAGATTTTGCTGCTAAGTGTTGTTCGTGTATTGATCATTGAAAAAGATCCTCTGTTACAGTATTATTCGATCACCTGCAAATAAATTCAAGGAAAGAAATTTTTTACTAACTTCTTAGCACTCTTACATTTCATTTGCAGATGAGTTTGTCTATCTGAAAGTTTAATGATGGTGGTGTTAATGGACACCCTTGCCTTATAGCTTGGTAAATTTTTGTTAACCTACTCATATTTTCCTTTCTATCTCTATACAGATGTATTTGTAGCACCTAGAATGTGTTGTACAATACCTTTTATTTCTATGATTTCCCACACTTTATTTATATTTACTTTATCAAAGGCTCTGAAATAGTTTATATAAGGTATTTATGTCTTTTTAATTCTGTGTGATGAGCAGAATTCCATATATTGAAATAAACCGAGGCTAGCACAATATATGGGCTCTGAACCAATTATTAATATGATTGTAGACAAATCTTGTTAATTTGTAGAAAAATCCTATTCTTGTGTCATAAGCTAAATGTTTCAATGACACTGATTTCTATTCTTATTGAAAGAGTTAAACAATTTATTAAAAATTACATGTATACCACAATACTATTTTGTATTACAATTTAATGATCAACTCAGTCTAATACCTTAGAGAAATCACAGAACATTCCTATAGGAAATAATTTATAAATTGTTTCTTGTAAAATATTGTCATTGAGCAATTAAATAGTTTGTTCTTCTGAATTGCCCCTTTTGTAATTGATTAAAATAATTCTGTTTCTTAGGTACAGCTAAAAATGATTTGAATTTCTTTGTCAAACATTTAGAACAACATTGTTACAACTGAAATAGGGCGGGAAGTTGATAAAACTAATTTACCCCTATTTTTTGCTAACTGCCTTTAAAATCTCAAAAAAGGTATTATAAATCCTTGAAAATGAGTGAAATATGTAGTGTTACTTTATACCTGATTCCAATGCCTCATACGGTCGAAACAGTCCCATTAGGAGGTTGTAAGTTCGGATATTAACGGTTGTAAAATTCGGCAGTTTCGAGATTAGAAAATGTGAGAAGGAAATTAAGTGCACCGTCCAATAATTGTCTTTCCGACGTAAAGGAACGTCGTGGTAGGAGTTTTTTTTTTTTTAAAGAATATGGCAATGACGAAATCAATGGCAATCCTAGACTCAGAGTTTTTTGCAAACACTAATATTTTTACAATTTTGTTATAAGAATAAATCCTGACGGAGCGAAGGATCGTAAGGGCGAAGACGATTGGAGCTGCAATGGAGGCAGCTAGAGGATTTCCGGGCTGACTGTCAAAGAGTTAGTTTTGCACGGTGGCTGGACACACGGCTAAGAACGGCTGACGGGGCTGGACGCTCCTGCCAGTTGAAAGGGAGGCTACCCGCCCGGCAGATAACTCGCATTGTCAAGTTAGCTCACAGTTGACGCCGTCGACTCCACTACAAAACACAAAACCCACCATCAAGGTATCATATGAGATATATCTACGCCTGGTTCCGCAACCGACCAATCGCAGTCACGTAATGGTTACGTCATTGGAGTCAGCCAATCAGAAGTCGACAACGTTCCTGTCTCGTCCAGTTCCGCTATTCAGTCCAGTTTTTGTTGTTCCTTCAGACACAACAGTCCTGATGATGGCGGCAGTGAAAGTCGCCGAAAGCTCGACAGTAGAAAATGTGATTCGGCGGCAAACCCGAGAAGAATTTATATCAAGGTATCATGTCAAATGTTCACAACAATGACTCAATGGCCCGAAAACTCTCCCTGCATAAGTACTTTTACTAAAATCCACATTTAATTGTTTGTGTGTTTTGCAAGGTTTACTTTTGTTTGAATTAAATATACCAATCGCTTTCGCAAAGTGGTTTAAGCTGTCAATTAAAATTGTAAAATTTGAGCTATGCCTTATCTGTTTGTTTTAATGCTTAATAAACTCCCAATATCTTTTCACGTAAATCGTAATACACAAAAATGTGTCATGCTTATTAAAAATCAAAATAATTCAATTAAATACCCCCCAACGGGGCATTACAAGGCTCAGTAAAGTAGACAGATATCTCGGTAGTTCTCACAATTATTTAAGTCTTTTTAGGTAAAGATTTCACTTCTTTTTTCCCTCTCCTAGATCCACGTGAACAGCAACTGCTTTAGCCCAGGCCGCTTATTATGAATCATGAAACGGATGAGACGGGCAGCCCAACCATGCTTAGAACCAAACTTGTTAGAGCACTTAACTCTTGGGGAGGAATGTTTGTGTTGCCATCTTCGGTTCGATATGATAACTGTATTTTTTTGTTTGTAAAGTTTTTATAACGCGGGTATTAGGGACAGTCCCAGCATTCGTCTGGACTATAAGAGGATTGTGGGGAAACAAAAAAATCCGCAATCAGGAGGCCGGTACGCTGACTCTAACCTGTTTCCGTTGCACATCCAAGATCCAGTGTGTTGGCGACTTAAAGCGAATCAGAATTTTTTTCATTAATTCCGTATTTGTATTATCTGTTCTTGGTGAGTTCTTATTCTTCTACTCTTTCAAGGCTTCTAGTACTTCCTCTCCTTTTACCAGATCTACATGTGGGTCATTCTGTGTTATGGTTGTGCTGATCTGTACATCTGCTCTTCGTTGTATTTTTTTCCAGTCTGTTATTTGTATAATATTAATATTTACTTCACCTTTTTCATTTGCACTAAGTAACCTGGATTTTTCTAATGATTTAGTCTGATTTTTATGCAAATCTACTTTGTTGTCAATGATTTATTACCAAATTAATCGTTTTAGTTTTTTAAATTCTTTTAAATTATTGCTCTCATCCATTTGACGCAGGATTTTGGTACACATTATGGTGATTATGAATGACGATCAATCACATCACATCTCTTCCTCTACGGGCGTAGTCCTGACGATGTAAATATAATTCAACCGCAAGGACTCCAACCAGCTAACAACATATCATGCGCCAGTCATCAGCACGTTGCCACAACCACTCAGCCAACGGATATGGTAAGCAGGGTAGAACAGTTACATAATAATGTATTTCCAATATATCCAGTTGTAACTCGCTCTGATTCTAGATAAGTGAATACCTTTTTCAGTAAATTTCAGTCATAGATAGTGTTGCCAACTTTTCACATTTCCACGGCCGGACAAATGCCAACATTTCAGCTCTCCACGCCCGGACGAAGGCCCACGGGATTTTGGAGGGGGGGAGCGAGTTATGTATGTTAGGAAAAGTAAAATTTACAGAGCGTGAACTAAAAAATAAAAAAAATTATTGTTTGGAATAACAATCACAAAAAATTAACGTAATTAATAGTGCAGTAAAATAACTTTTATTCTTACATAATTTTTTAAAACAGACTTTACAATTTTCAAAAGGTTTTTCTTTCCCGAATCAGTCTTCATGAAATCACAAAATTTTAGTGCAAGTCATCCTGTAATTGAAACGTATAAAAGTTCAGACTTGATCAATTCCACTTTTAATCGGTTCCTTTCATCAGACCATATTTCGGGAGGATGCCGGTTCGAATCCCCGTCCGGGCATCCAGATTTGGATTTTCCGTGGTTTCCCAAATCTCTCCAGGCAAATGCCAGGATGCTTCCTTCAAAAAGGCCATGGCCTAATTCCTTCCCATTATTCCCCCCCCCCCCTATCTTTTCCCGTCTCTAAAGACTTCGCTGTTAAGAGACGTTAAACAGTTAAAAATAGTAGTCACGTTTTAAATTCGTCATTTAGAGCCACTCTCTCTGAATCAACAATAACGTTTCCGTACTTTCTTCGGCAAATCACTCATTATGTATATGTAATTTGCCGGGTAGGTTACTGAGACAATAAACCAATCGCATCACGACAATCAGATACGCTACCAACTGTTGTTTGGAACAAAGAGTGAAATAGTTGAATTATGTTCAGCAGGAGGGGAATAAAGAGCGATGCGACCTTGTTTATTTCCATAATTTTTGAAATTTCCTAATAACGGGACATTTTGTGTCCGGTCGCATGTAGCGAACCGAAACGGACAAATCTCTTTAGAACCCGACAGTCCGGCCGAAGACCGGGTGGTTGGACACCCTAATCATAGATGATACCTTGAGCTCTGAAAATAAACGAAATCTGAAGAATAGTAGTATTTTTTTTTAATATTATTTTAACAAAAATTTTCAGAAAAATCGCCACTTACAACAAAAACATTTTTTTAATACAAATATATGTTTTTCAAGTTAATCATACCGTTATTTGGGCCTGACCCGTTGAGCTGTTGACACTTGCGATTAAATTTTGCCTCAGGCGGGAGAAGGAAATTCTTGTTTCGGCCCGCTTACCACCTCCTTGTTCGTAGCGCTAGCAGTTTAATCGAATAAGCAGAGTTAATTAGTTATCAAGAAGTTATCCTGCTGAAGTGTACCTAATTATGGGCATATTCAACATTCGCCGCCGTAGAAGGCAGCCTGATAATGGACGATGGCGCCTGTGGTAAACGCGACGCTATCAGCATAATGTGTTAATTGCTTAGCAAGAGCCGAAATGAGGACATAACTATCAATTGCTTGTCCCTTAAAATACTTTCTGCGGGAATTTACGTATAAAAAGACGTAACTTATCATTAATCTGCAAATTTTCCTCAATTACGTTATTACTGTTTAAAGCACTGATTTTTGTTTGCTTCCTCAAAATGCATCCGTGAAATATTTTAGAAGTTATAACCTTTGTTTTTATTCGCTCTTAATTTTATAAATCTCTTAATGAGTGGTGTTAATTAATGTATAGTGCCAGATTTTCTGCATGCATTTAGACAGACCATATCTTTAAACTCAATTATGAGCATGGCCACATACGGAAAAAGTCTATTATAATAGTAAATTTATTTTACTTCCGGAGTACGACTACTAATTCGTCTTACAATGTAGTACATAGAAAATCTCCTACGAAAATCGCGATTTTATCTGGGTATAACATTCATTACACTTCAATAATACTATTCCTCAAATACCAAACAAATCCCCTGATCCGCACCTTCATAGTCTAGTACACACATACGGTGACAGTTTTTGAAACTGATATTACCCATTAAATATTATTTTTGCCCTCTGCATGAAGTAAAGAGAGACTGTATGACTTATTTCGGCATTTTATGAATAAATAAGTGAATTAATAAGCCGCCTCACAATCAGTTACTGCGTCCGTATGTTATAACATAGTCTTGCAATGAAGCATTGCTTCGACGTGGACAAATGTGAAGCAGCAAGTAGAATACAATCCTTTTGACTTTTCTGAGTTTTTTATATTTATCAAGCTAACGGCATCTCAATGGTCTGTGCAATTGTGGCTTCTTACCCAGATACTGTAGATATAACCAACGCATAAGTTTGGACACTGTAGCGCCTGCAATGACTTCGGTGTAGACGCGAAACCCCAAGAAAAAACTATGCCGCAGAGACTATGTAATACAAGTAGTAAATCGACTGCTTTGAACTTATTTTCGGATCAAGTTTTGGAAATATACGTGCACATTCAAGTAGTGGGTTATCAAGTGAAACCATATAGTTGTGTGATACACTACTGGTGGATTTTTTCGGATTTTGGCAAACATGACCTCCATGAACGCTTGTAGCATATCTACTGGTTCCTCACAACATAATAAGAACAATGCTGGAATGAGCAGATGCCACAAACAATGATGAAATCGCACTACGACAGTCCTGTCCAGTGCACTATAACAACCAAATAACGATCTCTGAAAGTAGAAAATCTTACTTTGGAGTTAAAGAATTATCAAAAATGAAGGTATTAATGAAATAGTTTTTTCTGTTGGAGGAAAGATATAATCGTATTCTGATCGTGAATCGTGTAATGTTTATAGTTGTTAAACTCGTATTTTGAGGACAGATTCAAAATTTCAATCCTCAAAATAGCATGAAAGAATAAGATGGATGAGCGGAAGTCTCTTGGAGGATATTATTCGATAGAGGATGTTTAATTCTTGTGCACTCTGCCAATAATGGAATAAAACGAAGACAGTGAATATAAGTTAAGCACAAAGCAGCTGCTTTAGCAATTAGCACGATAAAAAAGCACAGACGTTTTAAAATAGCGAAATTACATCAGATTATGCTTATACAAAACGGGAGCCCTAAGGAAAATAAAACTCTACAAACACGCGGTTAAGATTTCATATGAATTAAAGAACCAGTGCTATTGAAGAGATTTAACAATAGGACACTGTTTCCTTTAGTTTAGTCACAGGCAAATTCTGTAATTTATCTGGCAGGATTGTTTTAGAGTTATTTAGTGTTATATATGAGCTTTAGTTCAAGAAACAAACAAGTAAATTAATGTAGTTGAATTATTATTTTGGAAGGAAAGTGTTAGAATGAGAGTGGATGTCTCATGTACACAGGGCGATTCAAAAAGATTGGTAAATATTGAAGGAACAATATTGAGTAAAAAAGTTCTTTATAAACAAGTTTCCGATTACCATTTTTTTTTTTTGGTTAAATGGAGCTGGAATGTTATGCACAAAATAAACGTCAGAAATTTATCAAGAGCACACAAACGACTTATGGAAGTACCTTATTAATGCAAAAATACAGACATATTTTATAACTGTTGAAATTAAATCTTCGAAAATCCCACCATAGACTTCAGCATACAAATTGAAGCGTTCATTCGCCACCAAGGTCGCCGAACCTTGCCCTATTATTTTTGTGTGAACACAAGAGACGAATTACCAGCTCGCATTGTAAATACTTCTACCCTCATAAAAGTACACCATGACGTACTCAGAAGTGCTAAACGTATTGTTTCGAAGTGTGCAAAAGTGTTTTGAAGTCGATGGTGGGATTTTCGAACACTTTATTTAAACTTTCGTAAAATATACGTTTTTTTGCATGAATAAAGTACTTCAATAAGTTATTTGTATGCTCTTGATCATATTGTGAGATTTATTTCATGTATAATATTCCAACACCTGTATCTCCTAAACGAATGGAAATCGAACGCATGATTACATGCACATTTTTACTCACTATTGCTCACATTACAACAGCCTTCAATACTTGCCATTACTCCTGAATCACCCTGTATAAGCATTCTAGTAAGAGTTTATTACTTGCAGCTCCGTATTTGGGTGCACGGCAGTGCTCCCGCTATGTCGAGTCAACGGCGGCACTGCCTACCCTTTTCTCGAAGCGATTCGGGCAATTTTTGAACCTCAATTTCATCGGTCGCATTTATGCTTCATGTCTCAAATTTATGTTATGCATAGATATCAGCAATCTTAGCAAACGTACTAAATTTTATTTCGTTACTGTTCTTAGTTCGGTTGTTATTAGGATGCAAACTATAGCGATTTTGTCACTCACTCACTGACTAACTGACTGACTGATGATCATCAAAATTCTAAGGCACTTCCCGTAGCCGTAGAAAGCTGAAATTTGCTACACAGATAACATTTTACCCACATATTATAATAAAATTCTGAATTTCCATATACCTATCCCTAACATGAAATCGCTTTCTACCCTAATAACTTTATAAACCTCAGATTTTCACTGTAGAGTTAGCTTACTATGTTCAACTAATGTGTTTAATTTTACTTCTTTCCTTTTCTTACTTTGGAAGTTATTGAAATTCAGAATTTTATTTCGGCACAACACCCCAACATCAAAATTCCACTGTACTTCCAGCAATCCTAGACACAAGTAATTTGGTAAACATATATGGTTTCATCCCTAAATCATAAGAAAAATCTGATATTGCAGTTTTCCCCCGTATTTATTTAATTACAATCCCAACCTGAAAAATTCTGGCACATATTTGCGGCTTAGTTACTTTGCTCCGGATGAAACTATAAACCTGGGATTTCTATACTATATAGAGGCAAGCAAATTTAACAAAAGCCGTAAATTTTACTTTGCTCCTATGGCCAAGTAATAACATTTTTTATCCAAAGAAATGATCTATGATATCCAGAGAAACCATTTTGTTTCGTAAAGTTAAGTGAATACACACTGTAAAGTGTAGACTTCGCTAAGAAGAAGATCTCATAACTTTTTTGTCACTACACGAACACGAGACTTGGCCATTTTTACAAGAATTGTTTTGTGGGCTCTATTTGTTTGATATCATAAAGCTTATTTCAGTGTCTTCAAAATTTGTAACAAATTGAGTGGATTTACACCTAACAAACAAAGAGCAATTGAATAATCTTAGAAATACATGACAGGGTAGATCTCTGTTGCTACTCTCATGGGGCATGTTTACCGTAGTATTTCAGCCATTGCGTGGAGGCACGGTCAAGCTACCTCCACGCAGATGAATGGCATTCCATGGGCCATTCCAGTTATAGTCGTGCAAACGCTGTCTAGGCTAGCTCGGTTTATCGCTGCCAGTGCGACCTGTGCCGTCCAAGTGCAGAAGACCGAGCCTGGACGTAAGCTCGAGCCTGACAGTAGGCTCGGTCTGTTATTCACGTGCAGCGTGGTAACGAAGCCACGTTGGTACTCGCTCTGTAAAAAATTAAAGAGTGTGCAGTATGTGTCTTCTTCTTGTTATTATCTACGTACTGTTGTATCATTTTTTGAGATTGCATACTTAAAGAAAATTCGGACAGTTAAATAAGTTAATGAAAAAATAAAAATCGACATATTGCACCCCATTTCAACATTTCTATAATGATTGTTCACTCATACAGATGTTCCGTCTGCAGAACAAAGAACTGCTGTAATGACCTAGATAGAAGAATGTATCCTGATTTGGAAGTGTATATTATCATTGTCATCAGTTTCTCATTGATCATTCTTACACACTTTCCTATACATTTTGTGTATCTATAGATTGAACTGTGGCCTCCAATTCCAATCAACCTAAAGTATATACCTATTGTGCTCCAAATATAAATCGGAAACTTAAATTTCTTAAATATAGGAGACATAATGTTACTAGAGACAAAACGGACGAAGTTCAACACAACATAGATTATTTATCCTCTAACGATGATGACGAAGAAGACAATCTTATTACTACATGGATATTTAGAGCAAAAAAGTAGCCTTCGGTGTATAAAAATAATATAATTCAAGAGTTGGTTTCATCATTTCAGAAAAAAGGAACAATCTTTCTCCTGAACATATGGTTGATATTTTCGTTGTGTAGAGCATTGTTCCGCAACCTTATCCTACTCGTGGCACACCATAAAAGGTTATCCGTAAATCTCACGGCACACTATAAGGTTATCCATAAATCTCGCGGCACACCTTACCGGTAGGGTGGTTGAGCAAAATAAAAATAATAATAATCAGTCAGTTTTATATTGCTATTAAAGTAAATAATTGTACACATACTTTCAATATGACACTCGTGCTTCCTTAACTGCACATATGTGGCTGATCCGTGGAGAAATCGTTGACAATGGAAGCCTCAGTTCTTCATCGGCGGATTTGAGTCTTTCCCTCTTGGATGTTTTAATTTAATTCAACGTCGAGGAGCCCAGTTCACATAAATATGTAGTTGGAAATGGTAATAACACATTAACTGCCATGTCGGAGATAATTGTTAGCCAAAATGTATCTAAAGGAACGCCGAGAAGTTTTAATTTCAAAGTTCTGTCAACTTTTAAATCTGGGAGTTCCTCTTGAATATTAATTGGAATATGTTCCGAATTTGCTACCAATGGATCACGAACACAGTCGAAATCTTCAACACTTTCTCCAAAGTACTTTTTGAGTCTCTCCTGCGGTACTTCTAACAGTTCTTTAATTAAGTCGATTACCATTTTATTACCTTCATCAAGTGACCATACAGTCGGGAACATCTCACACGACCCATTATCAATCCTCTGTAACCACAAATCCAGCTAATTCTCAAATCCTTTAATCTTATCCATACCTATAACAATATTTTGGTACCTACCTTGCATTTTGATGCTAAGCTCAATCTAACGATACACTTGGGAATCGGGCACCTTTTTTCACCACACAAAAGAATAAGTAATTATCGCTATATTTCTGCTGGATCAACTTTTGTTTCTTTCTTTCTGGCCCAACGCTTTCACCAGTTTCACTCATAGACGGAACACTCTGTTCAAGGAATTCGTACGTCTTGAAGAAATAAAATAGTCTTCTAATTGTAATAGAAAATATCAAGACTAACTACTAACACAGTTTTCGGACCATTTCAGAACACAGCTATGATGATACTGACATAATTGTACGAAACGTGATTTATACACTTCAAAGAAGTCACATATACGGCGCCGATTGTTTTTACAGTTACGTCTAACAATGCATCGGTGCAACGGTACAGGAACAAAGTAGTATTTGTGGAGAAGCACCGACACCTACAAAGTAATAAAATAATATAAGGTTTGGAAAGTTCTGCTATCCCACCGTTTTAGACAGTGGGAAAAGCGCATACATAGAACATGTGGTATATAAAACAGAACCTCAAAGCGCAGCAGTATAGGCAAGGAATAAGATTTTTTTTTTTTAAATGAACAAAACTAACAGCAACTGTGAGTAAATAAATAACATTTAATTTCTTAGAATACGACAATATGTAACAATTCACGGAACATGAATCTAGAATATATTTAATAAAAAACCTTAACAAATAATTCCTTGTAAGGGGGAAAATTTCGCGGCACATCTTTCACCTAGTCGCGGGCACACCGATTGCGGACCACTGGTTTAGAGTCACGTAAACGTGTGCTCAGTTTCATACATTGATATAAATACTTACAAAATGTCACATGTATTTGAATTCTCCGCATAAATTATAATACACTAAATGTGGGTTCGGGATGTACTTTATTTATGTCACTAATTGCGGATAACTTATTTGAGTTACGGTTTTCATTATATTATGTCTTATTTCACGTTATGTAATCCTTTCATTACAAACGATTATTAAACATTATATCTATGAATGCTCAGTCGATAGTATATACTAAAAATATTGATAGAAGTCAGTAATATACTGTAGTTTCAAAAGTGTCCCTGCCGTACTATCTCGATTAGTTTTCCCTGATCTCCACCCTTATTGCCCGTCACGCATGAGGAAGACACTGTGGCGTCGTTTCTGCATTGCTGAGCCTTAATTATCATTTGTCCACCGAGCTTAGGGAAGCTAAAATGGTCATAGCTCGCCCGAGTAGGGAGGACCCGTCATAGAAACAACCAAGCGATCTCGAGAGTGAGTGGACGCCAGTTTGCAAGACACTAATTCCAGTGTTGGTATCAGTAGCTGCTGGGCGTAATCACTTATATGCGCCGAACTAGCAAAGTAGGTTACTCATGTATCACATCATTGAGACTGAGTGAATGTGTTCATGATGCTGCTTGATACCTATTAGCCAAAGTGTCTCTCCAGCCTGCAGGAAGCCTCGGTTTCGCCATACTAGAGCGGTCTTCGTAGAAGGTGTTGCAATCGAAACCTTACACGGCACTATCCAGTGCTGTTATTGGCTCAACAGTCAATCATTTAATCAAAAATGTTAACGATGTTGTTGTAAAGATTTATGACAGGTTGAACTCTCCCTACCACTCATCGAACACACAAGGTAGGAGAGGGGGATAAAAACAACACTTTCCTTACTGTGCTCCGCCAAAATAGCGTCGGCCTACGGACACTGTATCATCCAATAAATCTCTTTACGGTTTCTAAAACATGCCAAATCTCCTGGTCAGATTTAGTCAGTCCCCTCCCAGACTTTCCTGTCATCCTGGCACTTGCATCAATGCTGTTCCCCACACCTCTCACTATCACTACTCTTTCCTCCTTAGTGAAACTCCTACAAAGTGAACCTATATCCTCTATTACCTGACCTATAGTTGCAATAGGTTTGAAAAAACTTGTGATCTGGTAGCCTGTGCCCAGCTGATCCTGCAATAGAGGGTCCACACCTCCCCCATGGCTACTACCTTGCAGTATAACCCTGTTAATCCAATTACTATTTCCTTGCACGCCCCTATTCTTATTGTAAATATAACCTATACCTAACCCTACTTGTCCGATATACATAGTGATATTCTGTGAGACACGGCCAGACTATATATACTTCGTAACAGTCACACTGTACATTAATAATCATTACAATACATATAACTCTGTCAGTTTGAACTGATTCATGTGTATATTTTGGTGCCGTTAATACTTTTTTTTTTCTTCGGGCTACACGCCTCGTTGACGTCGAGATCATTAGAGACGGTAAAAGGGGAAACTAACAGCAGGAAACCAGGACATGGAATTTTGAGGGAACCATTTATGTACTGGGCTGGAGTGATTTGGAGGAACCATGAAAACTGAATCTGGATGGCGTCCTCCAAAATGCGAGATTACTACTCAACCAGCACGTTCGGTCTTTAAAGCTGCATTCGTCTTCGCGGTAAAGGTTGAGAATTATGCTGGCTGCATGAAACCCTGGAATAAGCTCCATAATTGATCTACGTATGCTGATGAGATGGTTTTTCCTCTTATACTTGATACGTATGTATTAAATGTAAAATGTCCTCTCCAACTTCTGTTCAAGGTTTCTGACGTACTCTGCTCATCCATAGTGTGTGTTTTCTCTTCTGTCATCTTAGAGGGTTATTAATCTGCATGCCGATTTTGATCATAAAAGAAGGATTTTGCGTACCTTAAATACATGCTGTGTACCAAAGCCTTTTTGAATTTTGTAATAACACAGAAATTATAATAATATACAAATTTGAATTGATTTAAATTCTATTTGCATTTTTCAATTCCATTGGGGCGAAAAATCAAATCAGTCTGTGGATGTCATTAAATTCTACACTTCAGTATTTTGACAGATTAAAACTCGAAAGTTTGTTTTCAACTATTTAGGTAAAGGAAAAATTAGTTTTTCACAGAAGCACTGTTCACATAAAATGAACGATTACGTGAAACATATAACACCATAAAACAAATACCAGTCTCAAACCACTCTCCGCTTCCCTTTACAAATGAGGTATGGAAAATGTAAACGCAAGACAATGTTTTCTTTGCAGAACTGACACAGTACTCTTGTCAAATACGTCATTCTTCTAATCTTACGGAACATGAAGGCTGCCGGCGCAGCGAGAAAATTGGATTGTGTGCAGTCGTGCCGCAGCAGGCGAACAATCGCAGTGAGGTGTTGAAGGATGGCTTTCGAAGTAAAAAGCAGACTATGTACCGGAGACATTGTTACTTGTTGTTCTTAGACTTCACTACTCATCCACAAGACGTTTCACAAGGAGTTTTTCTCTGGAAGACTCTGCATTAACGAATTTTACTTGAAGAAAGGAAAAACAAGACAAATTTTCTATCAGGCATTGACATCCCTATAAGTATCCTACTATAGACGACAGTGACAGGTCTGTTAGTTACCACGATTTTATTGGTATAAACAATATTTAAATAGGTTCTGAATAATAATGAACTATACTTCATGTATGCACTATATGAAAAGGTTAGATTCGTTTTTAAAATCTTCCCCTTTCTACACGTTCTACAGGTGTGCAACTCTTCTTATGCACTAAAACTCATTTTAAGAGATTATAATTAATAACGTTTACCACATTTTCCACTTTATTTACTTCCTTGTATGTGGGTGTATGCTGTATACGAAGGCTGCTCAAACGATTTTGGAGATGGGCCACAATTTTGAGTATAAGTTAGCCTGCGAGCATCGATTTCGATCATAAGCTAACCTGCGGAACACATAAAACATACCTTTAGTTACAATAAATATCTAAATATAATAAAGATATAAGTAACACACATTAACTACAATCAAAAAGTCTGCAATTGCCAGAGTAACTCTCAATCAGATACAGTAGTATTACGAAATTACTATTTTCGTCATTCGGAATCTAGGAGTAACTTGATCCTTATCTATCCTACGTAGCCAATACGAGATGTTTGCCATTTAGCGTTGCTCCTCTTCATTTATGTTGTGATACTAGAAAGTTAGTGGAATGTTGAACTATACATGTCATGAACCAGAAATCTCGGACGTTTACAACATTACAGCTTGTGATACAATATTTGAAGCTCCTAGATTCAAAAGTAGACATTGTGACATTTATGTCTAACCTCTTTGTACAGTATATTTCTGCTTAGTAAATAATTATTTTTGCATTAATACTAATTGGCTAATTATCTCCAAGAAAGAAGCTTGCAACATTTGCAAACAAAGTTTTCTTTTTCTCCGCGACATTTCGTAGATAATTATGGAGCGCATATGCCTAAGCTCAAAACATGCTTCTTTCTGCGCTAGAAACGATTGAAAAGGCAATCCTCAATTTCAAAACCGACATTGGTCGAAGTTGAGAGCTGGAACAATCCAACACTTGGGTACTCCAGAGTGTAAAAATTTTGACTGGAAAACAGAAAGCAAACGTGCGTTGAAATATGTTCATCAAAGGCTTTTCAAGTTCAATCCAAATAAACGTTTTTTTTTTTTTTCCACAAGAAGTCTGGGCAGAATGTCGTAATAAAGGGAGAAACAAATTGCCACAGTGAAGTAGGACAGTTTAAAAAAGCGTTCAAGGGAGTATAGAAACCAAACAACATTCGACAAACGGAGATCGTCTAGGGTAACACCATACCACCAGCGAAAATACTTGCTGGCGATTGCTATGGAGATGAATGGAAAAATGTTGATGGGCTGCAGTTCTACCTGAACCTTAGATCCACTGCTGAAGATCAGTCGGACTGTGAAGACCCTAGCGAAAAGCCGAAAGGCTTATGAGTAGTATTGTTTGCCAAACATAATTTTATGTATGTTAACAAAATTTATATATTGTGTTTTAAGTAGTTTTTGTTTGTTTTTAGAGAAAATACCCCTAATTAAGAAGATAGGAAAAATTAGAATGAGGTTCAAAATCAGACTTTTGCTACTTCAGGTTCAAAACCGGCAACAATCAGAAATAATTAATTACAACAGCAATTGAAAAATATAAATCTTATGCTAAAAACCTTTCTGACAAGAAGTTAATAGCATAGCCACTAAAAAAAATTCTGGTTAACATAGCGAATACAGTTTTTTGCCACTCCTGAAACATTTTGATTTTAGCAAATGTCTGGTTTTGTATCTAGCTATAATGCATTTATATTCCGATTAAACAGTGAATTGCATGACGTTTGTGAAATATTCGCATTTTTGCTGTAATCAAGGAGAAAAACAGTTATCAGGCAAAAATGAAACATATTTATGGCGACGTACGTGATCATTACAGTCCAGCGAAGTATTTTTTTGTATGCTCTGAAATGTCTATTATTCACATGGTGGGCAGAATGGGTGCGGATATGTCACTGAACAGTCGCTGTACAAAGCGGCCATCAAACGCCACTAAAACGGCCGGGTTTTAGCCAGCTCGCCTGTAGAACAAAAATAAAATGGCACAGGTCTCTCGTAATTGCATGCCTGGAATAATTCTTGCTCGCTACATGCTAAAAGCTTTTCGCTTAAAAACGTGGATATTATGTGATATGAAGATGCCGCATGGCCATTTGTGTGATGGGGATTCAAGTTCACTGGAAATGGTTACATACGCAGGGAGTCGATGACCAGCGAAGTAATACCTAGGAGACGCAAGAGTATGACGTTTCTCTGAGACAATTGCCGAACTTTTTGACTGGTATGGATGAAGGGAAACTCAGTTTCCAATCAGGGACGGAATTCACGTAGTCCCAATGCTGTTTCTCCTGCTACATTTTTACGCAATGTTGTGGGCAGAAATTGGCGCCTCGGTGACAACTGGCGTAAAATTTAGTTTCAGCGACACAGACACTAAGCCATCGATGTGGGTGGGCGAGTGAGACACTGGACTTGGTTTCTGGCTGCCGGCGTGGGGAGAAGAAATGAGATCAGCCATGATGGTCCAGCATTTTATAGTTAGGGCAAAAGTGCAAGTTTATTTCTGAAATTCTACTGTTCTAATTTTCCATAACTTTACCGCATGTTGATTGGTTCTCTGCGCAGTCCTCCAGTCTCACTACAACCATCTGAACACAGACTCTTAACACCTGCTCTCACGACAATATCTCAACTTTAAGGAGAAAAAACAGTCATGTCTCACAATTGGCTGTAAGAACTTGTAATGGTCGTGAATGATTGCTGCCAGCTGCGTTGAACGTCTGCTCATGCACGGATCTCTATCCATATCTCCTTCCGTCGCAACACTGAAATGTTCTCGTTGGAATTGCTCAACCTTAGCGTCCTCTACAGCCAATCAAACGTTGAGGCGGCTCTCCTCTCATCCAGCGATTGACGGCAAATGTCAAAATACATTAAAAAACTTAACTGAAGTTATAACAAAATCCTTATTGGCAAAAAACATACCGTCTCCAATTTTCTGGAAGATATTTGCTTTGATGAGACTTTATATTAACCTATTTTCTTTGGCTGTCACACACTCTTTCTCATATAGTCATTGCGTGTGGAATATCTTTAATCAGCCAAGCTTTGCTTCGAACATGTTGCAGGACTTATATTCGGTTATGTCCTGTCATTGAAATTTTTTCGTAAATCCACCTGGCTTTGCCCACAATTCGTTCAGGATGTCACCTGTCAATCCTGCATTTTTTTTTCTCGACCCAACTTCTGTACACGTGAATGAGACTGAATGTCGTGCGAAACACCCATGCCGATCTGCCTCTTTCATCTGTCAACATGTCCAGCCCCTCAGGAGCACTGACCCATTATCAGCCGTCTGTGTTTCTCTGGCGTAGAATAATAATTTTTTTTTGCATTCATCAGTCTCTCGACTGGTTTGATGCAATCCTCCATCCCTTCCTCTCTTGCGCTAACCTTTTCATCTCAACATACCCCTTACAACCCACGTCCGTAATTATCTGCTTCACATCTTCAAATCTCTGTCTTATTCTGCAGTTCGTACCATCGACTGTTCCCTCTTCTAACAAATTAACCATTTCTGCAATTCTCAAAATATGACCTACCCTCCCGTCTCTTCTTTCTATCAGACTCTTCCACAAATTTCTTTCTTCGCCCACCATTTCCAAAACTCGTTCGTTTAGTACATTACCCGTCTACTTAATTTTAAGCATCATTCTATAACACCACATTTCAAATGCTTCAATTTTCCTACTTTCTGGTATTCCTAAAGTCAACGCTTCACTGCCATAAAGTGCTGTGCTCCACATATAGAGTTTTAAAAAGTTCTTTCTGAGTCCTAGATCAATATTTGAAACTAAAAGATTTGTCTTTTCATAGAAAGTTTTTTTCACTACTTCTATTCTGCTTTTAACATCATTCCTGCTTCGGTCATCAGTTGCAATTTTACTTCCTAAGTCGCAAAATTCACTAACTTCTGCTATCGCATCCGACCATATTTTTAAATTTAATCTACTGGTATAGGTATCTTTTCTACTGCATTTCATCACTTTGGTCTTACTTTGGTTTATATTTAGTCCAAAATCTTCCTTCAGTAGTTTGTTCATGATATTCAATAACTTTTCAATATTATCAACCTGTTCTGCTAACAAGACAATGTCATCAGAATATTGTAGCATACTGATTTTTTCTCCTTGAACTTTTGTGCCACATTCAAATCTTTCTTTCACTTCATTTATTGCCTCTTCTACATACATGTTGAATATAAATAGGACAGACTACAACCTTGTCTCATTCCCATTTTAACTGAAGCGTGTCTCATTATTCTCTATCTTTATTATAGATACTTGATTCTTATAACGATTATAAATAATTCTTCCATCTCGGTATTTTAGACACGACTTCTTTAAAATTTTGAACATCTTGCTCCACCTAACATTGTCAAAATATTTTTCTAAATCAACAAATGCCATAAAAGTATCTTCGTTTTTCTTGATCCGCCATACAAGCCAGAATCGCTTCTCTTGTACCCGGGTATTTTTTTTTTTTTTTTTTTTTTTTTTTTTTTTTTTTTTTTTTTTATGGGCGATAATTCTCATATCTGTCAGCTTGTGCTTTCTTTGGAAGTGTGAAGATAACACTTTTATTAAAATCAGTGGGAATCCCTCCTGTTTAATAACTTTTTGCAATAATGTTGAATAATCTTAGTGTTCGTTCCTTTTTCTCCTAGGGATTTCAGATATTCTGCAGGAATCTCGTCAATTCCAATTGCCTTATTTGATTTCAAATCACTCAAAGCTCTATCAAAGTCTATCCTCAAAACAGTATCACCTATGTCATCAATGTCGACATCAACTTCTTTTTCTAATATACAGTTGCTCAAATCATCTCCGTCATACAGTTTCTCTATATATTCCTACCATCGGTTAGCTCTATCTTCTGAACTTAGGTTTCGCATTAGCAGCTTTAATGTTTATACCTCTTTTCATCATTTCTCCAAAATTTTGTTTGATCTGCCTATATGCCACATCTATTTTACCTACGGCCATTTCCTTTTCTACTTCTTCACACTTTTCTTGCAGCCATTTTTCTTTTGCTTCTTTGCATTTCCTGTTTATTTGATTTCTAAATTGTCGGTGTTGCTCTTTACCTGCTTCATCCTGAGCATTTTTGTGCTTTCTTCTCTGATCCATGAACTCCAAAATTTCTTCTGTTATCCCATGTTTTAGAGACCACAACTGCTGTTGAAACCTGAAAGCTTGCTCACAGAAATCCGTGACATTTTAAAAGAGCTCATTTCTCAGAGGATTACCAGCTTTACTTGAATTTGCCCTTAGTGTATTTGTCATTAACTTCCAAATTGTCATGCTTTGTGCAGTCACATCCGAGCTAAAAGTTGTCTGTATGAATATATTGTAACCTCCCACGAAAATTGTTTTTTTTTCTATGATGTTGTATTTAACATTAAATATATATTTTTACCTTCATATATTCCTGCTTCTAATACACTTTATTTCCGTCACATGTATCAGTTTTAGTTAATGTGCTTCATTACAAATGATTTGCTTACTATAGAAACTCGACATACTTCCGAAGAAATGGAAAGCATTAAAATAATTATTCTACTATCATTGTATGAAATGTAACACTCAAAATTACTATGATAACAGAATCTTCATGAAACATGCTTTTTATTTATTCTACCAGTCTTCAGAAAATGTTTAGGCTTTTTTTGTTTAAAGACTTAAAAGCGTATTTATTAAAGTATATTTGATTATTTAGAATTCTTAACTCAAAACACACGAGAGGGAGAAATACAGGAGAGACAGAAAGAGTGATTTGGCCTATTTTATTTTTAGATGAATTGAGGCTTCGATGGGCTTGAGGCAGTCACTCAACGACGCTTATCTAAAAGTCATTTCTTCACACTGTTCTATAGAAAATTCTGGCGGTGCACTGTACCCGCGCTTAAGACGAGAAGGCTTTTGATGCCCTCTTAGAAGACGCCGCACTGAGTCACCACCAATCGTGGCTTTCTTCCTCGACGAAACTGAGAATGGTGGTACCATCCTAACCTTACGGCTCGGTGGTGTTCTGGTATAGCCTCTACGCCATATGGGCTTTCATATACATAAACCAGAGACACTAATCGATCCCTCTCTCCCAAAGGCCCAGATTTTGTTTTCAAAGGTTGACCGACTACAGCTCGGTCGTAGACGCCAGCCTGTCTAGCTACTGACGTCAGAGTGTCACCCAAGGTGGGTCTGCAAATGTAACTTCCTTCCAAACATACGTAGCTGTAACTACTAGTGATATTAATTTGTTTGCTCCCTGTAGAAATATTCCAAAATACCTTAATTAATTTATACTTAATTCAATACCTTAACTTTCTCTAATTGTTCTTTCTTATATGCGTCTGTTATCAATTTTTTCTTACTGTTAAATTTGCGGTGAACCATTCGCAATTTACTCTTATATACTACCGCAATGTACAATGTTCATAAATGTCGAATGCTAGGAACTATACTACCTTAATTTTGTAAAGATGTGTTTTTAAATACATTTATCACATGTAACATTTTCTGTTGTCAGACGAGAATAAGAAATTCTGAAAATTTCTTGTGTTTTATACAAATTCAATGAAAGTTCCACATTAACAGCAAATTATTTTTTCTTTTTGTTTAAGATGAACAAACGACATATTGTAAATTTGATAACATTGGCATAAAAAAGTAACTTTTTTTCTATAATGACTGAAATGATAGTCACATACGTAAATATAAAATAAATTTAAATGAAATAAACATCTCCAGTAATGTACTTACTATTTCACTGTCGTTCAACTATGAAGGTGAAGTACAGAGTAGTATTTCAGTATGAAATTGACAAACGTGTTTGACAATTGATAGAAGAGCCAAGGTGTAAAATCCATAAAGGGGGAAAAAGAATTCCAATCCCGCAACGAATTTTATGTTTCGTCATGACATGGGTTGAGTACCATCGTTCATAAGATAATGAATTGAATCAACAATTTATAATAACCTCCATAGTTCTAAAAAAGACTATCCTCATTTATGTATACTGATTATCCTTAATAGACGCATGGCAAGAGTGAAAAGTATGTGTATGGCAGAATAATTACTTAATGATTGCCAACTTTCTTCTCAAAATGGGCCAGAGAACCAGAGAAGGCATCAATGTACCGTTGCATTTCCTCACCATTTGGAGTGAGAGACATTCGTCAAACTGACTTAATAAAAATTTATAACCTGTCTGGTGATTCGGTAGAAAACATTGAATTGTGTATCAGAAGAGCATCTCGAATAAATGTATATATCTTATCTAACATTGTAATGTTTCACTGAGGGTGAACTATTTCCTAAGAGAAACAATTCTCGATTCGATCTACGAGTTGGGCGGTACCTAGATTTTACAGCGTGATAGCCGAGGACTTTGAATGCTTACCACCCGTTCTGCTGTTATCGGACCTACTACTTACTTCGTTCGTAAGCTGCTAAGAAAAGTTTTTTGATACGATATCTTGGAACCAACGCTGTAGCATAAAATCTTTTGAACCAGTAACTAAGGGGTATTTCCCTATACCATGTTTAACCATCAAGTAAATCAGTGATTATCGTGTCAGGCAGTCCACTTGTAAGAGGATGCTGATATTATTCTAAAGATCGAACTGCGGCTCTCAGGGAAATTGCAGCATGTCTTATTCAGTGCGAAGATCACATTTACTTTGCGTGTCGATGGGCTATATTGGTGCACGGCAGTATGCCCCCAAACCGAGGTAACGGCCGCACTGCCTATATCTCCTTCGAGCTATTCGGTCCATATTTTGACCTTAGTTTCCTCAGTCTTAGTGACCCTACACGCCTCAAATTAGGAAATATGTCGGGTTGCCACAGACATTTATAGTTTCAACAAACCAACCACGCTGCATTGGTAAAACTTTATTGTAAACTAGCTGATACCCGCGACTTCGTACGCGTAGATTAAGAATTTCTTTGCCAGAATTTATTATAAAAAGTTGTTGGTAGCGAAGGATTGGTCCCAAACCACACCGAGTCGGCATAATATGACCGGAAACCCATCACTATACTATTCTACCATCGAACCTGTCTCTTGAAGAGAAGGCAACTTTATTTCTGCTTGGACTTTTATTCTTTCTTCAGCATGAGCATCCGATTCTTTGGTTCTAATAACTTAAGCTGATCGTGCTCTGCTAGAGCTACAACTTAGGCCAGTATACGCCCGCAAGGCATGTCAAAAAAGAAGTCAAAATAAATTGGTGCCAGAAACATTTAAGCAGACACAAAGTAATACGACAGAGAAAATCGACATCTATACTAAATAATATTTTTTTCTCTAAACGAAATTTATTAACAAATTATACACTAACATAATGCACGAGAAGCATAGCCTGAGCAAACGACGTAACATTAATAACAATAAGTTATGAGATCTTGTTTTGAGCCAAGTCTACACAGTGTATATTCAATTCACATTATGATACAAAATTGTTTCTCTCCGTTTTCCGGATTGCTGATTAAAGCAAAATAACAATAATAATTCTGTTGACTTATCAATTATGCATGATAGATAGTAAAATGTCTACCTATGTAATTACCTTATTTGTGTTGCCTTACAAATACACAAACTTTTTTTTACCCAACGATGCAGAGAAACAATTCCTTGACAAGTTATTCACAGTTAAAAAACGTGGAATTATCTCTTTTCCCGAATTCCATGGCAGGCATAAATACGGCCAGTAAATTTACATATCACAGTCTTTATACGCAGAACATGGTATGAAAAAAATAGTGTATCGTAATTTCATACCACATTTCAGGCATTGAGGCATTTTAAAACAATAGTACACGAAGCTCGTCGCAGAATAACAGTTCTGAAAAGTATGGAATGTATCCGAAACAGACAACCAGTATGCCGACTTAAACTTTTAAGATTTTTTTAAATTTGACAATGTGCCATGTAAGGCAGGTGTAAAGATCCTCCACAATAATTGTTTCCATCTTCGTAAATTCCTCAAACTGAAATTAATCAAAACCAATGATTTTAAGTGTTGTGGGGAATAATGTTTCACTGTGGCATGACACTATAGAATTCATTCATCTCACAAAGGGTTTTGATATTTATATTTTGGAACACTACTGTTGCTCTTTTTTTTTTTTCATTATTAAATAGCTATGAAACACAAAGTATATTTTGGTTCTTTTGAGTAGGAACACGACATCAAAAAATAACAATAAAAACTCTTATTATCAAAGTCGTGTTTCGATGGGCATCTTAACGAGAGTACCATGAAATGTATCAATGTGTTATAATTTATTAAACTGCTGCCCGTGATAGCAATAACTTTAGTAGGAACAAGGCAACAAGCGCGTCGTTCCATTGTGTGCCTCGACATGCCATGGTTATCCGCAGGCGGACGAATGATACCTGCGGTCGCGACTTTAGCGAGGCGTGAAATGTCGCGGTCACGGTAGATTAACTATAGCACGAAACGGGCAATCCGATTTCTAGTGACATACTTCTATTTTAATGTTTTGTCACCTAGATTTAAGCTTACTAAATTAAAGGCTTATACAGTCGACATAATGAAGGATTAAATAACAGCTACTTTAGAATTATGTATTTCAGTAAGAGGGCTTTATTTAAAGAAACTTGTAACTGAGAAAGCTAGATTAATATCATTGAGAGTGTTTCCCCAGTTCCACTTGCCTTCTCGTTGCTATGGGTGCACAAAAAGACTGTTGCAAGAATGATTGAACTTATTGTTTACTATTCATTTGAGATGTCTGAATATGCCATTTTCTCTGCTTGATTCCTTAATGAAGATTGCTGCTAACACTGAGAATCAATAAATAAAATCTAGTGGATTTTATCAGTTATGTGTCACGTTGAACGGATTTTCCTGCTGGAATATCGAGACGACTGGACATAAGCGAGATTCAGGCCTTACAGCTGACAGAGATAATTCATATGCCTGAATCTTGAAGCAATATCTTTTGCATAATCGTGCGCTATTATAAGGTTTTTAATTCTCAGATATTATCCATCATTTCTGTGTGTTAGCTGAAGACTGAAACTTTGCAATGGGATTGATTTTTACTGCATCTAAGTGATTTTTTTTTTTCATGCCGGAAGCGAGACTATTGTGACTCCAAGATTGTTGGTATTAATGTGGCGTGCCGAAAGCTTTCTCTTGTTACGAATAATAAATTCAAATTATTCACCAATATTTCTTAACAATAAAACGATTTATCAATGGCGCTGAATATCGATTTGAAATATCATGAAAGTGTTGATACTTCAGACAAGTACTGAAAATATTTATGTGCATGGTACAGACTTCCGATTGCTAGCGAAGAGATATTTATGCTGCAAAACTGTTTTCTTATCATATCTGGAATTCGATATAGTATACACCACTACACAATAATGGAAATGAATACAGGTCACAACTGTTTCTAAAGATTATGAGTCACAAAATACTGTTTAAGCAGATGAACCAGAATCTATCGGTAATTGTTAAAGGCGATATCTACATTAATCAGGAAGTCCTTGGTAAACTCCAATGATACGATTTTTGAGTGTAAAAACTTAAAATATATTCATTTTCTCTGTAATTTATCATTAAAATATTAGGATGGGTTTCATACTTAACAATTTAAAAAATAATAGTACAGAATTAAGACCGAAATAAACAATGAGAAATCAAAACCGATATAAAAGTAAAAATCTAAATATGAAGAACTAGCTGTTACCCATACTAAGAATTTTATTGCTAGGGTTGGATATGTAAAGCTGTACCAAAAATTGCACAGTCGGGATAATATGACGGGTAAGCCAACACCACTCAAAAATTTGAAACATGTTTAAAAACAAGCAACATACTGATGGATGTGGGGTTAAATGTGGGAGACTATGTACCACAGATCTTCGCGCAGATTTTTGTTTGTTAATTAAAATTACCGTTTTTTTTATTATTCTGCTGATCTTTTATATGATATACGCATAGTCTATGGGGGTTAGAAACCTGTGAGCTAACTACATATAGGTGCCCGTGGGAAAAACAGATCCTTTCCTTTTACTTTATTGTCTGTCCTTGAACTTTATTGATAGTCATCGTTAGTGGAAACTGTGGTCATTTAAAATAAAATGGTAGATCTGTCGGAATTTTGGGATTCCAGGAATCAAAACATCAATACTTCCTGCCATTCCAGACATGATCACAGGTTTTACAAAGTTATGTCCCAATTGTATTCTAGGCTTTTACCGTCGCACAGTAGCGGTGCATTGAGGTTGCCCATAAGCATTATGGAAACCCCAACTTTTAATTTATTAGATGGCACGTCCGTCAACTCTAAAGAATTAAGGAACTCTGTGGGATATGTGTGCAATTGCAAAAACACTGTCAACCTATAAACATTATATTATTTCGCCTTACACTTGGACCATCATTTTTTCATCAGTCTGTGATAAAATGATTTTTTCTGTGCATTAAATTTTAAATATATGAACCGGTCATACACAAAATGACCGCGTGAGAAAAAAAAGCCTGACCGACCAATATAACGTAAAAAAAATGTAAACGTGTGTGGCGCTGTGAGCGTTAGACCCCCCCAAGTATTGCCTGTGTCGCGTAATGTTGAATGTGATAAATAAAAAAAAACATTGTAGCTCATCTATTATAGCTTATATATATTATACCCATCACAGTACAATGAAAGCTTGGATACTATTATGTAAATGCACTCTTGGAATCAATTTCGTATTAGTGTTATAAATCGGTTGTTTACTGTTTATAGAAAATAGTTTCCGTCGTATACCACTGAAAGTTTAATGTTCAGTTTTTTACAAGCCCATATTATGTTTTTGTGGCTGAACTGTTCGGTACCGCATATGATGGACACGTCACTGTACCACACACACACAGTCAAATACAGCAAAAATTGTGTTTAACGATGATATTTTCTTAAAAAACAGCAAAATACTTGAAACTAGCTATGTTCCCATACGTAGCATGATTCAGAGTAACTTATAAAATTTCACATTTTAAATGGAGGAATACAAAACATGCCACAGAAGTTCAAATCGAACCACAAGCTCAAACAATAGTACTGAATATGTTTTTTGTGACTGAAGGAACTAATACATACAGAAAAAATCTAATACGAAACACTCAGTACATAGTTTATATACACTAAAAGATGCCAACACTTAAGATCTAATAAACGCCAAATTGCAAAATTATTACATTGCATTGATTCTTAAGGTACATATATTTTTTATTACTAATGTTTACACCCAACCACCACTGTAGCCTTTTTTAAAATTCTTTTAGCCAGTCAGTAGGAATCATTGAAGTCAATTATGACGAAAATAGGCCTAAAGCTAATCGTAAGCAACTGTCAACTGCACACATAAAAACAACACATACAGGGAAACAAAGGAAAAACGTGGTAGATTTGAATATTAAGTTACGCCTCTACCAAAGGGATCCCAAACAACGTCTTGACGAACACATCGCTTTACCCAGGTGAGTTCTTCGTGCGTTTTACATATTTAATTGAATGTGAGAAGACTAATTTGATGGTTATTGTATGTATCAACAAAATAAATCGTACTAAAGTTGGGATCATGATTTTAATTATTAGTGCCGACACAGTCAACAAAACTATTGGTGGTAATCTGAGGTTAGTAGCAAATGTTTGAGCAGTGACAAAGCATGCAGAAATGGCGAACATGCCAGACACCAAAAGTTCATACGCACTGCGAAGAGGTTTGAGATCTAATCCTGCACTCTGATAAACAAACTGACGATTAGGAAAACAATGCAAATTCGGCTTGCGGGTCACATAACAACGACCTACTGTGTATCATGGTCCTGACGTCATAAGAAGAAACTATGTGCTGGGCTAGGTGAACGTTCGATCAAGTTATGTTAGTTTGGGTTTGGTTAGTCACCATAACTAAGGCTTAATTCAGGTTAATGTCGGATATTACGTGTTAGGCTAGGATAACGCGCGAGAGCCTTAACCTAGCCTTAACATAGTTAAAAACTTACTTAGTTTAATGAATGTTGTAAGCGTTAAAATACTGAACACATGCATGTGTGTTAGTGTTTACCATTCTATGATCCACAACAGAGAAGAATGATATAATATTGAAATATTCTTCAGGCTAGTAATCTTCATAAATACTTATATCTACGCTTAAATACTCGATTATCAGAAAATCATTTGGCCCACACTTTCATTACTTAGATTTTAATTTGGTACCGAGTGTGATGGTTGAGGGGCAACGCTCTGGGTTCGCATTCAGGAGGACGCTGGTTCGAATCCCCGTCCGGGCATCCAGTTTCGGGTTTCCATGGTTTTTCCAAATCACTCCAGGCGAATGCAGGGATGCTTCCTTCAAAACGCCATGACAGAATTTCTTCTTATTCCTGGTCCCCAATTATTTCCTACCTCCAATGACTACGACATCAACGAGGGGCAAAGCAAAAATAATAATAATAATTTTGAGGCCAATAAATTTTTGGGGAACTTTTCTGTTTCTATTGATTCTAGATATAAAGAACAAAATAACAGTACTGCGTATTTCCCTATAGCGTTTATTCAAAGTCCTACTATATTCTTACAGTCTCTGACCAACTTGTCCATATAAATCTCGGCCTCTGTGCCATGACTGTCCTCTTGCTTCTATGACAACGGCAGAAGATGTAATAATTATTTTTTTAGTTTAATTCATGAACGTAGAAGAAGTACGTTATCTTCTAGGATGGTAATTGTGCAATATTTCACAATACAAAATTCAACCATTAGTGTTTACTATTTAAGATTGATACGATACTGCAACTAGGCCAAGGAGCTTTAAAGCTAATTCAGATCTGTTTCTGCCCTTTCAGATACTGTATTTAATACAATTAAATCTTTATACCAATACCGCTGAGAAAATTCTCCCTGCATTCAAAGATTCTCGACTTTCTGAGTGCGCTTCCACTGCAACATATGAAAAGCCTGTATTTATTTTTCTTTGGTCTTCTACAAAGAAGAGGCTGCTACAACTTAAAAATAACTCACGGTGATCTCCAGAATATGTTAAGTTCTGAGTATAATTCTTGAGTTCCATTAATAAAACAGAAATGGGCAGGAGTACAAGAAGAATGTAGAACCTTTGGTGTGAAGCCTATTGATATACTAAATTAATAGATAATTTGATAGGTGATAATGATTTGCCTGATTCTCATCACATGCCGCTTTTTATTTCATCACTGACGCATTTTAGCTCACTGCAATTTCTATTTACGAAACGTAAACATATTTAATAATCTGAATCCCTTCTATCGCTTTTAATGTAGTTAATGAGAATTTGAAGATAGACGCTTGGCTGTGTTTGAAATGAAAGGCGAGACACTGTGTCCAATTAATATCTTGATTTAATTTATAATTACCCAAGTTGGAATTGCAGAATTATTTGCAATAACTGGCGAGAGTTTGAACGCTTGGTGCTAAAAATATTACAGAAATGCTTCCAGATCTAAAAAATAATTTAAATTAACGATTCGCTGTAAAATGCGGTATGCTGTTAAAGTATTCATTATTTCAGAGCTCAGTGTATCAATTAGTTTATATTACTTACTGGACAGCTTAACAATATTAAGCAATAGGAAGTGTTACAGCTAATTTTGATGTTGCCGTAATTAACGTGTTCCTTTATTGAATAAATTATGATGGTGATTAGGATGAACTCTTGGTTTTTAGTGCATGCCGAATCGTTTTCTATACGAGGGAATAAAATACACCTTTGCTTATAACACTTTGCTCATTTTTTTTCGTTTATTAACTGGCATAAGCCTTATGCCAATTCAGCTAGTTATCTAGTAGAAATCTATTATAGTTATTTTAGCGTTACATAACACTTAAAGTCTTGACTCAATGTTCTTATTTTTTTTTTTTTTAATGAACGTGATGGATGAGCAGCTACGCTCTGGACTCGCTTTCGGGAGGACACGGGTTCTAACCCCCATCCGGCCTTCCAGTTTTTGGTTTTCCATGGTTTCCCTCAATCACTTCAAGCGAATGCTCGATGGTCCCCTCAAAATGGGCATGGCGGAATTTCTTCCCGCTGGTTGTCCCCAATCATTTCCCGCTTCTAATGACCTCAACGTCGATGAGGCTCACAGGCATTTTTATTTGGAAACGCAAGGGTATGCTCAAAGGGGTAAATGTCAGTTTTGTGCCAATATTTTTCTAGCAATTCCCTTTTTTTTTTTACTTATGGTTTTATGCCTTAGTAGTGGGGGATTGTCTCAGCTGGATTTTTTTTGTGAAAAACCCATGACTTCACAGGGCTGGTGGTGGTGGGAGGGGACCTCGCTTCCCTCCCTCAGTGACGTCACATCCAATTGGCGGCTGATTCAAAATGGAAAATTGTTGGCTGACGCTACTGTCGCGTGCTTTTGAATCAGCCAATGAGAGTGCAGGGTGCGTGACCAGGAGGCAGTACTGTACGGTAGAAACCTCAATCTCCGCAGACTTTCCACTTAGCAACGCTGTTCTCCCTCTTTCTCTAGAGGCGGAAAACACACACGTGAGGCCTGTTTGCACAGGCATCTCTGGTTTGTACTCGTCTCGCTCAACTTGAGTTCCACATGTTTGTCCTGAAGACAGCACTGAGGATTCATCTATCGGTTTTGTTTCTGGGGGTTCCATCCACAAAAATATATGTGTTTTGTGTACCAACAACACCACGCACCACAAATATCATAGTTTTAACTTCGCGCAGTTTGTATGGGCCCATTAGTTTAGGCAGAAAATGGAAGATTAGATCATCTACTAATCGTGAAATCGACTGTGGTGGTAAATGTTGTGTCTTCGATCGTCTTCCTATAAAACGCAAACGAGATAGTAAAAGAATGGACCCATTGGTTTTGTTTACATTGAAATTTCTTCATCCTCACGTTACCAAGCTAGAGAAGATAGCCTAGGTATAAATACCATCACACCAGACAGCTCACCCTCAGATCCGGATCGACGCGTGTCTACTGCAGTTCACTATGGCTATTGAGGTACTCGTGTTTTCAAGTAGCTACATGTTAAACAGCAGTGACACCAAGCGGCTCAATGTACGTTTATCACCCAAACTGGAATTTAATCCAGTAGTTGTACTCGCAAAAGTTGGCTACAATAAAGTCACGCTCACACACATGAAGATTAGGATGTACTAAGACAGCTATTCTATATAATTGGTAGCTTTTCCAACAGTGAGCATCTGAAAACTAGTGTCTCACTTGACAACCACACCATCTCGTCCCACAGTGAAAACTATATGGTTTTACAACAATTCTGTTCCTGCCTATGGTGTGTTTCTCAGCGAATCATCATGGGACATCATGGTCGACGCCCTGCCTGCAATTACCAGCACCATCAATACAATGAAGCCCTGCAGTTATCAAGTTACCAAGTATTAAAACGTGTTTGTGAATACGTTATCTGTGAAAGTGACTCGTGACTACCCCGTTGCTCAATCCAAGGTCCTTTAGATTTCTTCCTGACAATTTTTTTAAACCATCGAGCCTTTTTCCATTCTTTAACGTAAATAATTGAATCAACATCGTTGTTTATTTCATGTAGAATGGAGCACATCTTTCTGAAGGATAAACCATGAGCGTCCCAAGGTATTCCATGGTAATTATGTGTCAACCATCTAACTACTGGATCATCACCTCCACGCGATGGCGAGGATACAGAAATACAATGTGTAGAGATAATATTGTCAGATCGTGTTATACACAAAGCAACGCCTTTGAAAATAAAGACACAACCATTCTTGAATCCTTGTGGGTGTAGGAAGATGCTCAGCATGGTAATGAATGGTAATAATTGGTGCTATTTGATTTTATGTCAGCTTACGCACGACACTTGTTAGAGGTACGTATTCTACAACCCGATTATGTTGGATCAGGCAGTATGCGGCGGTGTATGCAGGAAAATTATTACTGCTATCAAATTCCATATGAATATCTACAAACCCCGTTTTAACCCTTTGACTGCTGATGGCGGGTCGTCTACCTAACTCGCTCAGGCCTGCAGCCTGCTGCGTAATCCCGCTACCTGTGCTAAGTGCTTATTCCTGGAGCGGCCGGTGGGGACGGAGCGGCACGCGCTGATCCACTCGTCCTGTGCTGAGTATTTCTAGCGTCACCACTCACGGCTGATACAGAATAAATGCTCTCACTACATAGTTTCTTTACAGATTAATTACTACAGAATAAAACTGAATCATTAACACTATTTTTCGTCACTAATAATTATATCTTGCTTGTAGTTTTTACTCGATTTTCGCAGATTATGCCGATAGCGTCGTGATTCATAAATTTACCTCAGTAGTTTACTATTCTTTCTTGCATATCCGTTTATAACTCCAATTTTCTATGAGTTCCTTACTGTACTAACTCAAGAACGAATGAAATAACCCATAGCTTAAATATTAGTGTAAGTTGATTTTGTTGTTCAAAACGTCGTCTATAGAAGAAACAGACATACAGTTCATCTTTCATATCGCACTACAGCATCGGAATTTAGTTGGAGCAACGGCAAGAACAATTTTACTTTACATCGTTAAGGAAATGTAATTTATACACGAAGGCTACAGCTTACAAAACCGTTGTTACATCCTTTTTTTAATTCTGTTCTTATATGTTGAATCCGTGTGAGATTGGGTTGATCGAAGATATAGAGAAAATTAAAAGAAAAGCGTCTCGTTTCGTCACTGGTTCGTTTAGTACGCGCGATAACTTTAAGGAAATTCTCAACCATCTACATTCTACAGTGACATACGGCTCTAAAAGTCATGTAGAGTGCGTTCAGAACACGACTGTAAAATTAGAGATATTCGAACTCATACAGAGAGTTAAAGGCATCCGTTTCTTCCTAGCACTATTCACGAACGTAAAAAGACACCTGAAAAATTATAGAGTGAAGCCTAGGCTCCCAACAGACAAACTGTCCGACAACAATCTAGCGTCCAGAACTGCGAAAGGCTATTGAGAAATGGGGCGGGAAGTACGATGTACGACTCAGATAGCGGTGCGTCTATATCCGTCATCAGCACTCAGGTAGTAGCGCGTCTATATCCGTCATCAGCACTCAGGGGCCGGCAGACAGGTGCGGCTTATCTCGTCAACAGCGCTCAGGGGAAAACCGGCGGCTGCGTCTATACCCGTCATTAGCAGCCAGGGAGCAGCGGGCGGCATGCGTGTATAGACGTCAACAGCAGTCAAAGGGTTAACCGACTCATTTTGGTGTGAACAGTCAATTACGGCGTTAGGCGCAGTTGCGATAAGATCTTCACGGTTTAATAGCGGCGAAGGATAACTTCGTAAGTATTAAGACTGTTGGAATATTGCATACAACAGTGTGGTTCGGTTTTTCTTTAAGTCTAGATTCATGTTCTCGTATGGATACGCCACATCATTTAGGAACAGTCTGACATTAGCGAGATTGCAGTGGTCAAAAAGGGCCGCACTTAATTCCCCATTATGTTTCCTGTTTGTTTGAAATCCCAGAACCACGAACCTAGGTTTCTCCAGTCGCGTTGATGTTTTCAAAGACCAAATTTGAGTCTTACTTATAGGTAGCAACTGGTAATCAAGCAAATCCCAACTTCTGAAATAAATTGGAAGTGGCTTCCCAATATCTTCAATCTTAAGCAGCGTTAGTGTCTCTCTTTCTCTTACTTGCAAATGAGGCATCACCCATGCGATTTTACTGATGGTAAATTTACTTTTCTGGGGATGTGGAATGGCTTTTACGTACGAATTTTTATCGTCCCTAGATCGAATCAGATTTTGTTTTATATTTGCAAGTATCCTTTTAAAATCTTCGCAAAACTCAAGAGTATAGTCAACGGTATACATACATCAAAGTAACCATTTCCAAGATCGCGTTGCCCCCATCCTGCGTTGTTCAACACAGTTTGTTGAGGATCAGCAGAAATAAGCGTTTTAAATTTATTTGAGATACCAACGTTTCTATTCTGAGCAATTTAGGCTGCATTAAGTTCGTACAGAATTTCCTCAAACAGAAACACGAATGGATTGGGTGTGACAGTTGAATTTGCAGCTCCAGGTCATCTGATTTGAGGAATCTTCCTTCAATATGCAAGTAACTTTCGCACGGCAATGTACCTGAATAGGTATCCGAACTTCATCATTGTTCTTAAATGTGGCTGGCGTATGCAGCTGATGGCTCAAATATTGATTGCGGGTCACCGACTCTTCAAAATTCCACACTGGAAGTAATGCCAAGCGCCTCATCCATTTTATTAACGGTATAACCTAAGGACTGTAGGAAGAACTCGTTCTTAGATGTTAATCGTTTCACTGTTGGTTCACGACTGACAACTTTGTGTGGTGGAATGAATTTTGTATGGCATTTTTAAGGAGACCATCGATCATTCGCCTGATGTGATTTTGGAAAACCATGGAAAATTTAAATCTGGAAGGACTCACCGGAGTTCGAACCCTTCTCCTCCCGAAAGTGAGGCCAGATCGTTACCGTTGACAACCACGCTTGGTAGAGCAATTATTTTATTTGAACTAGGTAATGCTAATATCATAACATTGGATGATGAATATCCTTCATTTCCGCACACAGAAGTGAGTTGGAACTCTTTAGAATGAATTTTTTTATGAGTAAAAACATGTCCCGTTCCCAGTCAGCTCATCAACGAAATTTCTCTCGCATCAATCTCAATACCTCCATACGATGTATTATTCCTAAGTACCTGGGTGACCGATCTTCGCTCGGCATATTTCGATTTCTGTTCAATATCCAAGATTTCGAGTAAAGTTTGATTAAAGTAAAAGGTTTGAAGTATTCCTAGGCGTTTTGAGGTGCACAGTTAACCAATGAAAAGCTTAACTAACATCAGTAGGCTTACTGGTACCTGAACCTTCTACGTAATGAGGTTAGAGCGTTTTTGAGAAACCAAATACAAATATCTTAATGCCAGTCAGGGATTAATTAATGGTGCGAGATTTGTGGTAATTCAGGGGATTCTACGATAACCCTTGATGATGTAACTCGACGAGAAAAATTGGAAGTAAAAAATATTTTTTTATATATCTCGCTTAGTTCTCGAGATATCGTATCTAAAAATTGACGTGGTTGGTTTAAATGCGACCTGAACCAGAACATAAATTTCGCCATAGCCAAGTTTGATGATGAATTCGTATGAAACTCGTCGAGACAAATCGAAAATAAAGAATTTATTTTTCTGATATCTCAAGTGAAGAGGTTAGGATTACGAGGGTGGTTTGAAAAGTTCTCGGAATCACCGCTAGATGTCAGTGCTAGATTAACGAGGTTTCCGCGCAATAATCACACATCCTTTGTGAGTGAACACGTGGCGCGTCCGAATTGGAGAGGTATTTTGCAGGCCTGAAGGAATCTCATTTTCGAGATGGGATCAAGGCATTGGAACATCGCTGGACCAAATGCATTAGTCTACAGCGAGACTATGTTGAAAAATAAAAGCAGTTCCACCGAGGTAAGATACTTAATTCTAATATATTCCGAGAACTTTTCAAACCACCCCTAGATACGGCCTGGACCAGAAAAAATCCACCATGCCACTATGTCTATACGGTGGAAATGTACTTTCAATGTTTTATATTGTTCCTAGTGGTTGTTGTTAGGTTAGCACAAGGAACTATACCTATAACTGATTTTTGACATGCTATATCTCGAAATCCAAGCGAGATATCAAGAACATTTATTATTTATTTCGATATGTTTCGTCGAGTTCTATAAGAATTCATCATCAGATTGTGACATCACAGTAATGATAGAACATCATCAGCGCTAAATTAATTCACTCCGATAAAACTATGCTCATACCTCGCGTGGTAGTATTTAATGACAAACTAACAACAACTTTTTACGGTCAAAAAGTAAACGATGATTACTTTATAACTGGTACCGGTAATATTATTTTCAAAGAAGTTTCTGTAAAGTATCACCTCTGACAAAACCAATGATAATTTTTTAATTATCTTCCTTTTTAAATGTTTTACAATTAAACTTGCAGTGATAATATTTTCACGGGTCAGCCAGAAAGCAAGAACTGATCGTTTAAATGTTCTTTGAAATCAAAGAGAATCTATTTGTATGATCTCTGGTACCAGAATTGTCTACGAGATGGCGTTAGTGCCGTTTTCGAGATACCGAGTGAAAAATTGTTCCTATTTTGTAAACTTGCTTTTTTGTAGGGAAGACAACTATTTAGGTAATCTTAAAAGTCAAAACGTTATCTAAATATCAAATTTCATCCAAATCGTCATAGCCGTTTCCGAGATCCGAAATATATATATACAAGAGTTGATCGTTTAAAGATATAAGATTTCATAGATTAAGTCCGAGTTGCAGCGTCCAGTTTCCTGTCTGGCTTTGTTCCGCCACTTTTTCTATTCTGTCTTAACCAGAGAGGATATTCTGTCTTCATATCCAGGTTATTTAACTGTTTTCTTACGGTTCTGTCTACCATTTTGGTACCTAATATGTTCACTTTACTCGGCACCCAATTTAATTAACTTCTGTACCTTTTATTGTACTATTATTCAATTCCCCGAAAATTTCGCACTTTAGTTAATTCTTCCAATTCCATTAGAGGGCCCCTATGATTGCTTCCAAAGAAGATCTGTATATATAACTGATTCCCGTATTTATTGTAATGCCTTTACTATTGCATTGCTATCCATTGAAGGGGTTGAGAATTTGGCTTGCAGCCCGAAGGCCTGGTATTAACTCCGTTCTGGTCCTCTCAGCTGGTTTTACCTCTCATTCTTCAAACATTGGTATAAATTTTAATCTATCCTCTAAATTTTCTGTTAAAAGTTTCTAACGTACTCTGCTTAAGTTTCTCCAGACTCTGAGGTTTTACCTTGAAGTGTTATCTCAGAGGATAATATTAATGTATTTCGAGTAGTTCAATCTTCGCCATAACACATCTTTAAGGCACATAAAGATACATATCATTAACCTCTCTACAATGGATTGTCCACAGATTAGCCGTTTGCATAAAAGCAAGCTCGGTATTTTACTGTTTTTCTATTGTTTTTGAGATCGAAAATAATAACAGCAGAGTTCAGATATTCAATTCACTGCAACTTTCAGTTCAGTGGTACAGTGGTGGATGAAACTTCCTATCAGCAAAATAAAATGAAATCTGAATCCATTAACTAGAATAAAGGCTACTTAATTCTTTTTCTTGGTTTGCCTTATCTGGAGATAATTGGATAAATTTCAGCAGTCGTACAGTAAACTGATGCGTTTAATATTTAAGTAATTTCAGTATCCGTGATGTGAATCATAGTAGGAAATAATCACCGCGAGAAGCTGTTTACTAAGAGTTTCGTCAACGTTATAAACACATCTGCTTTTTATTTATTTGTATATCACCTCTGCCGTCTTAACAATGTGGTTATCACCTTGACGACAGACAACATCAATTATACATCGTTTAGATCTTTGATATGGATGTTACAGCGACATGTAATCATATGTTCTTACGGAACAGCCATATAAGCACTCAAATACAATCTAGAAAATTTCGTGCTATTATTATGGCCAACGTTTAGATATTATTTCTTTTATATTTTTATTGAAAATTTGCCTACTCGTTTACTTCATATCTGGAAGCGGTTAAACAGTTTTCTCCCGGTTACTTGGTCGTTTATATATTTCGAAGAAGTTATGTCGAGACCTAAATCCACAGTTTGTTAATAAGGTATTAACTGGTTTTAAATGTAAATATTAGCCTCAAGAGGTCAGGTAGACTTCTGAGGTTGCTGTTTGAGGAACTGGAGCTCTCCGTTTGGAGCCTGCTGCGCTAGTAAAAACCAACATAATTTTATAGGAGCATGAAAGTTTCTGTTTGACTGAGCTTGTAAACTGCTGGTAAAGAAAATGTTTGAGAAGATCGAAGCTTGCTCCTAAAATGAAAGACACACCTTCATATATTTACGGAAGTGGTTCCAGATCAGCGCAGTAACATAGAGGTTTAATGGCTTTTGTAGCCTAGAGGCGAACACAATAACATCGTGTTCTAGACCGAAAGTGATCGATTCGAACACTACATAGTATACGGGTGATAATAATTATATATTCTGTCCCTGGATTGTTGTCTCTACCGCGAAACAACAAGTGACATCAAATAATTACTGCTCCAAGGGTAAATCAAATGATAAATTAAAAGTGATCTGTGTGGACACAATTAAAAAAATGTATTTTTTTTAAATAATAAAGATCAATTATGCAAAATTTTCTGAAACTGACGCCATATGAGTGCCAAAAAAAAAGAGAATATTTTAACAATCGGGATATTATTTACATAGGTATTTGCGCGATTGCATTTTGACGCCTGAGTCGTAACAAAATTTGATGAGAATAATAGACTATTTTGTGATAACGAAATAAAAACTATATATTTTTATCCCTACTGTGAGCCGCTCTTTCTTTTGTGCTAATAAAATGTGTACCTTCATTCTCCTAGTATTCGGATCCAATTTCTGGGCCATCTATGCAGATTTTTTTTTTTTTCAGGATTTCCTGGAACTGATACACGGAAATGCCGGGATGCTTCCTGCAGAAGACAATATCTTCCTTTGCAACAAAGTTCTCTCTAAGCTAATGATGGCACTGTTGACCTGTCTATAATTAACAATGAAATATATAAATATGTTGATCTTAAAAACAACCGTTATGTTGTAAAAATGTAAAGAAAATTTCGTAAATATCTTAGCGTTGTAAAGATCTATAATAATTTTTATTTTGTTTTGAATTCTATAACTTTTTGGTATTTTAGGAATATACGCAACCTTTATCAACTACTGAAGGCTGCTGTGTACTTGCGGTAAACCGCATTCTTAGCGTTATTGGCATTGTTTGTGCCAAAATAAATTCTGGAGGAAAATAATTCGTATCTCTCCTGTAACTAAATTACCTACTTATTGGAACCATACAATCTCCTTATTTTTACTCAACTGTCATATATCAATAACTGGATTTTGCGGAAATTCCACGTTATTTAGATACTATAAGATTTCGACTGCGATTCTACAGCCTTTGCCAGTGATATATTTGTGTTGACATAGCAACGAACGACAAGCATCAAGAAGTAATAGGCCGTTTTCTTCTTTGAAGTTGTTGGTATTCTTTAAAACTTCTGCTGCCTACTTCACTCATCGAGTTTATAGAATACTAAAAACTTCAGTTAAGACAGCGGTCTATTATTTTGCAATGCTTGGACCGAGCTGGGCGGTGTAACGGTTAGCGTTCTCGCCTCGCATTCGGGAGGACGGTTGTTCGAATCCCCGTCCGGGCATCCAGATTAGGGTTTTCCATGGTTTCCCCAAATCACTCCAGGCAAATGCCGGGATGCTTCCTTCAAAAAGGCCATGGCCGAATTCCTTCCCATTCCTTGCCCCCAGCCTTGCCCCCCATCCTTTCCCGTCTCTAAAGACCTCGATGTTAAAAAGAGACGTAAAGCAGTTAAAAAAAAAAATTAAAAAAATGCAATGCTTGGCACTCGTTGCTATGGCAACATAAATAGTATCTCTTACGAAGGCTGTAGAATGACCACCGAAAGCTCAGATTATCAAATCAATGATTCGACATTCCTGCAAAATTCCGTTTTTATTAACAAAGATGGCCTCGAAAGCCTGAGAATTCAACTGTTACCTGTCGGAACGTTAATCATTTACAGTATCGTTAAAGATAATTTTTGATAGGTAAATATTTTGGAGTATAAATGCTGTTAGGACACTTCTGTGCAAAATAAATTCTTTAGTATCAAAAGCAAAATTGCTGTTTACGAATTCTGGAATATTACTAGTTTTTCATTTGTTTGCACTTATTAATGGCTGATGATGAAGAAGTCCTTTGCTTTTGGCTGGAGTTTAAATCCCGTAGATTGCGTGCAGGTATCCATCTTTACGGTATTTAGACTGGTTTCCGTAATCTATTAACCTAATGCAAGGATTGTATTCAATTTTAAAAAAATATTTAAAAAATACAAAAAAATATCTATGCTAAGGCCTTCGTGAAGTTTATTATCGTGAAAACAATTCATTCCTTTGATATAAAGGAACCTATCACTATTTCGTAATGCCTTCCACGTACTACACCCAAGATACAATGACATCTTCAGTAATTTTTTTTAATTAGGGCTTTATGGCTCGTTAACTTCGGAGTCATTGGTGCAGTTGCCAGTCATACAGTTAACCGTTAAGACAATGTCTCGTGTTTTGATGTGAATTGAGGCATCTGCAGAGTCATAGTAGATTAGTTAACGTCTTCCAGTTTGACATTTAAGCTGTGATATTAATTTATATTGAACATGAAGTGCAAGGGATAAACTGTAGCTGACATTACATACAGGCTTATAACTCATGCTGAAACAATGTTGACGCGCTGTTAGGCGGATCCACCACTACGCATACTTCCCTTTGTCGTAAAGGAATTTCGCCAGTTATGTATCTAAACATCAGTGGCAGTGCGACAGAGAACTAATATCAAATTTTCTGCTGACACAGGACTCAAGCCTGTTACCGGTTACTGCAGACGGCAGCCCATTCGCCATGCAAGACGGAGCACTAACACAATTTGCCCAACATCATAAACCATACAGCCGACAGCGTGACATAGATTCCGGGGTGCTTGAAGCAAGTAGTTATTTTCTTAAAAAGAAAGAACAGACATTTTTTCATTCGGCCGCGTAGCTATTTCGGCCTTTCCATACAAGTTGCCTTTAACGTGCTTGAAGTACATTTTTCAAACACGAAACGTATGGTGTTCTCTGGAATACTAATTGTTGTTTGCTACAATATCCAGTTTATTTTTAAAAGTCAGGCATCAGTACAGATACAGAAATTGGCAAATTATTTTCTCTCTTCAGGAAAATAATCTTCTTGAATTAACTGGTAAATGATCTCTAGGTATTTATTTTTTGCCTTCAGTGAAGAAAATATGTGATAGTAAATTTATTTTTGGGTCACTGAGAAAATTGTTGGTATTTGATACAATAACGCAGTCAAAGGAAAATACTTTTTATTTGCCGAATTGCTTTTTTTAGTCTTTCAAGTAACTGTACCATCTAATGATAGAGTTCTTTCTACATAATCGTTCATTAATGTTATAAGTCTGGTTGACGATGAAGTGCGACAAATACACGTCATTTTGAAAAATATAAAAGCTGGTAGAACTCACAACTGTACAGTAGATCTCCTAATATTAGATAGCGCTGTCTAGAGATTAAAATGATTGACATGTTTTACAAAACTCATCTATCAATGATATAACGGTCTGTAGAAGCCCATTTTCATACGCTAAAACAATTGCTACAAGTATCCTTGCCAGTAAATTGTATAGTGATTTTAACACATCGATATTGAATTAAATTATCTATGCAGATTGTGACCTACACTTGTGGTATTAAGTCTTCCAAACGTTCTCATACGATGTTTATTTCATTGCTCCATATACATGAAGAATGTCGATAGTAAAAACTCTTATTTTGTATCCAACGACAAAAGTAATCTAACTTCAATATATTTGTTCCGAACTTCTGGAGAACACCATTTTCATTTCAATGGGCAAACAATCCATTGACTTCACATAATTTTAATTACAGCGGAGAATGTCTTTGACTTATTTTCTTGAAACTTTTTAAGAAGGTACGCTGAATACAACATTAAGCAACATTTAAAAGATATAAGTATTTAAAAACATAATTTCACTAATAATAATAAATAGTGTTTTAACTTGGAAAGTTACAGATCTTTTACTCTATTTACACTTCCTTATAATGAAAGGTAACAAGCGTTGAGGGTACGCTGGCGCCTGACATTCGGGAAGACCCAATTTCAGATCCCCATCTACCCATCCAGATTCCGGATGTCTATAGTATCTCGAGAGACCTCTAGGCCAAATGTTGTTTCTCTGCGAATATACTAGTTCTTACATGTTTTTGCTTATGGCTTAACAATTCGCCGACGTCGCGGTCATTAGAAGTGGTGGAGGATTGTCGCAAGGAACGGGAAGGTATTTGGTAATGGCTGTTTGAAGGAACCATCCAGGTATTCGGCTGAAGTTACTTCAGGAACCTTGGAAAGTCAAAATCTCACTCGCTTGACAGGAATTCGAACCCGTGTCTTTCCGTATGCCAGGCCAGAGCATTGCTGCTTACCCACCTCACTCGGTTTTATTACATGAACACCCAAATCCAATTCTGACTTCAAAGAGATAGTTGTTGCACTTCTTGACTGGCTGTAATATTCTTTAAAGGTTTAAAAATAAATTAATACTTTTTCTCCCTCAGATGGAAGACAATATTAAAGCTATGAAATGATCCTGGTAATTGAACAGTTCATCTCGACGCTATCCCTTATTCACTTGTGTGCTCACATGATCTTGACAAAGATAAGCAGATTACTGGCTACTGTAATACGCTCAAAAATATATCGAGCCTTATAGATCTTTCTAAACATTAGTCTTTGCAATCCCTGAATCTATGAAACTAAATGCTTTGCCTCTTTTTTTCAAAAAAAAAAAAAAAAAAAAAAAAAAAAAAAAAAAAAAAAAAAAAAAAAAAAAAAAGCTATGGCTGCAGTTGAACTAGATTACTATAAAATTAATAGGAAAGTTTAGAAATATATTATAAAAATTTTCCTTGGCAAGGTAATGACGGATTTTAATATCCTGCACGCTTACCTTATATATGCTGTTGTGTTACAACAGGTACGTCAACATTCTATTCCAGTTGAATTTTCCTTCCAGTTCCTTGTCCCCAGTCCTCTCACGCCTCTACTATATACTTCCATATATTGATTTAATATTTATTATTCGTAAATTAATACACTTGGTTTTAATTATCATTCACTTAATTTCTAGTTTATTTATTTATTTCTCGTGTCCAGGATACAAATGTACACCAGAATACCCCGTTTCAAAGTAAAATTACTGTTAATATATCGTGAAAATGATGTTTGAAATATTTTTTTCGATATTACAAAATTACTGTGGGCAATTTCTTGTGCAGCTTTTTGTTAAAATAATAAAAAAGCCGATGTAACTGATGCATTTTGTTTATTCTCGGACGCTTTTAGCCTCTTGTCGATGTATCGATTTCATTGTTTATTTAAATTTTCGTATTGAAGTATGGTATTTGGTCACGTGCCTCTTCAACCAGCAACTACGATATTGCAGAAACATTTACATAGAGGATGACTGTATGAGTTGATTTTATTCAATCTTTAGTCGTTTCATGCCATATCAAACCGTTCAATGGATCTTGAAATCCACTGCAGAGTTTCAGCCCGTGGTTCCTACAGTAACAATCACTTCTCTGCTTTGGGTGAAATTTTAGGACAGTTGGACATTAGGATTGTCTTTGCTACAGCAGATACACTCTGCGGATATTTGTTACCTTTCTAACTACGTCGGGCCAACTTTTAAGTATATTTTCGTAAATTCTTTGTTACTACACAAACCACAGTTTATTTTTTTATAACTATAGCGTCTTATGTTATTCACTGATTTTCGTCCAAAGAGACGACTTTCTGATCTGTCATAAGCGTTAGGGTTATTAGAGTATAAACCCCAGTATCCAGATGCTTGACTTGAAGTTCTCTTGTTTTTTTTGTATTTACATTTTCTGTGTGATATTAACTAAGCCGTATTCCATTCTTAAAGACATATCTTCAGAAAACACTGAAACTTCGTGACCGAACACAGCGAGTTTAAATGACGTTATCAACCAGAACTTAGATCATTCTATATTCTGACACCTTTTTTGTTAATAGCTTTATGCCTCTTCGACGTCAAGGTAATTAGAGGCGGGAGAGGACTGGGGCAAGGAACTAGAAGGAATTCGGCCACGGCCTTTTGAAGGAAGCTTCCCGGCATTCATCTGAAGTGATTTGGGACACAGTGGAAAACCCAAATCTGGATGCCCGGACGGGGATTCGAACCGTTGTCGTCCCGAATGCGAGGCCAGAGCGTTAACCGGTCACCTACCACTCTCGGTTCCTGATTATCTCGACGTCGACGAGGCGTAAAGCCAGAATAAAAAATATATATATTAAGGACAGGTTTTATCTACTAATCACCGTTATAATATGTGGATTTCATTTTCAGTGGATGTAAACAACGGAATAATTGCTCTGGTAATAGTGAGTCTTCCCAGTTGCAACTCGACGACAGCATGGTTTACGTCAGAATAATTTTAACACCTCCCATTACCATCTTCGCAGAGATGATATAGAGGGAACGAAGGGACTGCTACTATTCTACGGTCTGGGGTTTCAACGTATATTACGTACTTTACTGCACGATACTATATGTGCGGTGCTTTTGGGGTTGGCTGCCTGTGTTAACCGTAAAAAGGTGCATGCGATATGCAACGAATTTTTGCAGCAGTTAAATACCAAAGGTTTTCTTTTATAAACATTAATTTATTCCATCGTCTGTATTGACGTCATTGTAATTAGTAACAAATTCGCTTATGCTGTTTACAGACAACTTGAAAATAAAATTGAAAGCCTACATGTTAAACACAATGCTACGCAAACATTTCATTCACCAAGCTATAATTACTGTGGCATATTACGTTGGGTCCGTTAAGTCTTTTATTTCAAAATCTGCTTCCGTAAAATGGACGAGAAGTAGTTTTTTTTTTCTGTTACTGATCAATTTCAGAGTAGGTAATGGTATTCGCAAACATTTATTTCCTGAGGTTTGCCATTAGTTTTTTCTAACGATTACTATCAGTAGGTTTACTGACGCCTATGTCGTCGTATACTTCAACTTTGTATCGTTTCAGAACTGTACACACATACAACACACAAATAAGATTAGCCGATGAAATCGAAATTCTCTCTTAAGACAAACCAATACCTTTGCAACATTTTCTTTAAACAGGCAACTTTCTTCTGTATTTTACATATTTATTTTTTAAATCAGTCGTTAATTTCATTTTTAAATCTTGTAATAACTTAGTTTTTGTTTTTTAGGTTTTAAGTGAGATTACAAAACCGTCTTCCCTACCTCGTCATTATATGTTCAAAATGGCACTTTAAATATGATGTAAATGTTTATTTATTTGTGTAGCTCAGAAATAAAATAAACGAATTAATTAGTGTGAGCTTGATACCATCAAGCTGAATTGAAATGTATTCATATACTCTTAAATGACAAAAGATTTATTAAACGCATAATAGCTGCGTAAAATTCGTCTAATGTCAAGAATTTCCATAATTGACAATTAACAAGGAGGGGGGGAGGCAAGAATTAAAAAACTTTAAAGAAATATGATTTTGGCTGCCCCAGAAACATGAAATGAGTATCGTAAACAAGATATAAAAGTTCAAATAAATCTGTAAATACGCCAACGGTCATCTAACTGATGAAGAATAAAAATAAAACATGATTCATTGGAAATAGCCACCTGTCTCCACTCAGTGGACGTCCAGCCGAGGTATTGGCATGCAAATGTACAGGCGTCAGCTTTGGCGCATTAACTAGCCGTCTACTGCAGAAATCCATACGCAGCAACGTTCGCTGAACTATGGTTCAGAATGGGTAACCTCTTGGTTAATATGGGTGGCGACTTGTTGGTCTACGGTTGCACATCTATTCTCCTCAACACATTTACTCAGGTTGTCCACCTACAGTCCGAGTTAGAGAACACATACCGCATTTTGCCATGCACGGTACACTTTTACAACGGTGCACGCAATCAGTTTACAAAGTTTGCTGTCTCAGAAATGCTGCAACCTTTTGTCCGGAAGTCAGTGATCATGCTCTTTTGGACGTCAGATAAAGTAGTCCGTTCCAGCACCACACCAATGATTGCAATGTTTTCCTATTCTCTTCAATAGTCTTTATAGTACCCCACTGATAGTACTTCGCGTGCTTTCTGGGATTGGTTTCACTTAAATGTCGAAAGTAGTGTGACTCTACTGTGTAATTAGTGAAACATAAATTAAGAACTGATAAAAAACATAGGAATTCTAACTCTATCGACCGTATTATTATTTTCCTCGCCACTCATATGCTTCCGTGCGTAATTGTTATATGCTCTTATTACTTCGTCTCTCTTCATCATCAGTCATTCTTCATGCAAGGAATAACATTCCAACAATCAACTCATCAGTGTTGAAGTATGAATCTTAATGGTTCATTACCAGTCAGGCCCAGATAAAACTCTACACGCATTTCTTTTACTTTGCCAAATGAAGTCAGTAAGGTCTAACGCACATAATGGAGTTCACTTGAAAGAGGTCTTGAGTTTCCTCAAAGTTGTGACTATTGCAGAATATATCTTCTTTAGCAAGACATTCGAAACGTCAGTCACATTCAATGCGACGCCTCGGATTAATATTTATTCCATTCCACCTACAGCATGATCCGGACACAATCCACAAACACTGCTTCATTTTTAAAAAAAAAGGGTAATATGGAAGTTACCATGAATTTTTAAAAAAAGACATTATTTAACCAATAATTTGTTCCTCTAATAAATTATTAGCTCTGGGCCAAAATGAAGACAAGGGATGTAAATCGCTAAGGTATATGTTGCTTGCAAATACTCAGTAATGAATGGCCTCGTAGCTCCTGATTGCGATCCGGACGATCGGGATACGATCCCCGACGGGGCCGAGGATTTCCATCGAATCCAAATGAAATGAACGGTCCTCCAGGCCAAAAAAGACTGCTGCCTAATAAGTACCGTGGAGGGAGTCCGCAGGAAAAAATTGGCTAGAGCGTGGCGTCGTCCTCTTCAACTCCCTTCACCAATTCGTAAGGTCATATTGGTAGCGTGGAACTCTACCTCCGTGAATCCTGCGTAGAACAAGCTGGAGAGGTGAACGAACCCGGCAAAAAAATACTAAATAATTTACGTAACGCGAAAAGATCAGAATTACGGTGTATCAAATGTTTAATATACAACTCTCCCATTCCTGCATTAACTAAAGACAGCAAATAACAAAACGGTATATAAATATCGCTTTCTGATAAAATAATCTATCATTCAAATTGATTATATGTATAGTTTTGGACGTAGCGGCCGCACGTATTTAATTACAGAAGAGTTTGAAAATGAATCCATATGTTATTTTATAATATTTTAACCATGTTGCAATGAATAACGATTCTGTTCCGTATAAGTTATTCAAGTTACATATATTAATTTACAACAGATTCAAATCATAACTTCATTCAGTCATTCAGTAAACGGCCTTGAGATGCTCTTCAAATTTAAAGTTTGTGGGGCTTCGAAAATAATTCAAACATTTGCAACAATTTACACTAGTGTTCAGTTAGGCTTTGTAAACTGGATCGTATATTTATAGAACGATTAAATGGTGAACAGGGTTGGCCCACTTAAGCGCACATCATTTACGGCGCACTAGCTAAATACACAAAAACTGCGTTGATGACGGCGCACAATTAATATAAAATGATATCCGCCCCGATATGATTGCGGCGAAGCTTAAATATTCGTTTTAGACTAAACCTGCACATATCAGGGAACATTGTTTTTGGATTTCATTTCCGAAGTATAAAGCGCTGTAGATAACAATGTGAAATGTTGTGTTAAATGATGCACTAAAAACAAAATAGCCAATGGTATAACACTTTAGTTTCACACACGTTTACTTCATGAACCTTCATGGTTGTTTCATAACTTTTATGTTTCATTCTTATGTCACGATTCTACTACGTTTAAAGGAGCTACATTTAATCAAGGGTTTGTGATTAATAGACTTAAAATAGAACTTTTCTGTCTGACACCTTCTACAGTTTTCACGTCCAACTTGCACAGCATCCGGGAGACGATATCACATAAAAAAAATTCAAATTAAAGTCGGTCACACTTTCCGTCGTAAATTAAATTATGATGAGAAAGCTTTTGGTGGAAAAATTCGCGTTTGTTTTAACATATTCATATAGAGATTTAAACATATTTTAAAACTGCAGTAAAGAACACACAAATTTCTAAAATGAATATAAGATATTACATTATTTTTTCGCTAAAGAATTTCAAAAAAGGCATCTGGAATTTTCAGCTCTTAGGAACACCATTTATCTTGATGCATATCATCATAAAAAAACATCTTCACTTTCCATCGAGAAGAGGGCGTTAATTGGGTAGACATCCGCTGTCGCTGGCAATGTTTTCTTGTTTCTCCAACAGAAGTTGCGTCGAATTATCGATACCTGACGTTATAACCAAGAAAGCCAGCATGATGGCTGAAATGACAACCTCTACAAATTATCGCTGTTGTAATCAGAGAACCAAGCAAGCCGGATGTTTTTGTTTGATAATTCATGAGATTTAAATTCACAATAAAATATTTTTCTGATCATAAATAATTAACCTTAGACCTGAAATAGAAAATAACGTGTCTCCAGAAAATTGTTTAGTAACTGCAATGTCTGTCATACATTCTATAATTTTAAGAACAATTAGCTAATTAAAGCTCTTTGGCCCATACAAAGTGAAACACGGAATTCTTTCAATCTTTTCAGTATACCAGAGTGATACGCATTGAATGTTTGCCTTTATAGACTTCTGAAGTTTTATAGTGATTTCAAATTCTCCTGATAATATTATTGACCTTAATCTTTGTATATAAAGACGAATGTATGTTTGTTTGTTTGTTCTTCATACAAATCCACAGATTTCATCCGATCTTGATGAAACTTTGTACACTTATCCTTTGAAACAAGGAGAAAAATACTGTCTACATTTGGTTGAAAAATTATCTGTATAAATAACACATGTTGTCTCATAACTTCGAAATACGGCGATAGACAGACACGTTGGAAATGGACGTCTCCGTACCGTGTTTCCGTGTAGTGGACTGGCAGCTCAGTGGTTAAAGCGCTTGCTTACGAACGTTGTGGTCTCCGGGACAAATCTCCGTGGAGGTTAAGATTTTTAAAAATTGTTTTTCATCGTAAGAGTCAGGCCTGGGACGTAGGTTATTCGGATTGAATGTTAAACTGTAGATATTAGAAAGTTAGGGGTGAAATGCGAGGCAAATCATAGGTCGTCTTGCAATGTTGTAGGTGTACACTTTTTTACGTTATAATGATCCCTCAGGTGTTGTTCGCAGTCAGTGTGTGAGTGGGAACCACAGTAATATTATTATAAATACGGAAGTAAGTCTCCGTCTTTTTGTTACGTTTTGACGACTAAATAGCTATATCGTTGAGATGGAATTTTATAAGGAAATCTGTATGAAGGGCACAGAATATTTTTTCCAGTATGATTAACAGTTGTAGTCACGAAATTTTGAGACCTTATTGAATGGTGACAGAAATATGTTGGAAACTGATTCTCTTCAAGAGACAGGTTCGACGGTACAATGATATAGTGTTACCTTACCTGTCATATTATTCCGACTCGATATTGTTTGGGACCAATCCTTCGTTACCAACAACTTGCTATATTTAATTCTGGTAAAAAAAATCTTAATCCACGCGTACGAAGTCGCGGGTACGAGCTAATAATGAATAATAAGAGCCATTTCAGAGCACGTGTGTTCTGTCTTGCATTGAAACTGCTAAAAAACAAATTAAACTAATAGTCAGGCTTAGTAAAAATGCTTAAACCATCATAAACCTTTTGTTTCTCGTGGTTTTAATACAAGCCATAATGTGGAAAAGCAAGACTAGTGAGAAATTTCTGAAATTTCTCTGATAACCATAAAAAAATTATTGAAAATGTATTGAAGTAATTTTAGCGGTTCTATCTGTAAATAAAACATATGTAGCGAAAAAATAATAATAAATTGAAGTCAGTCTAGCATCTTTACTTTACGCTTTACTTTACATTTGTTGTTCATCATCACAATAACCTTTCTTATTTGTACTGTTATTAGAATCAATAACTCTTTTTGTCAGACGTTGCAGGATAAAGATGTTTCATTAATATCGGATTGTTATCTGTCTGTCCCTTGAACTGTAAACTGTATTTTAGTACAAGTAAAGGAATACAAACTCTTAAGTTGTTTTGTAAACGAATAATTTTGTGGTGTCAGGGGGATGAGAACTCATCCCCTTACCTCTGACCCTCATCCTCCAGTCCTCCTTCCAGCGAGACGAGGAGAGAAGGCATCAGCTGTGTGGCAGCAAACAGCCCGAACTGCGCATGAGTGGTACTGCCCCTGCCGAGCGCGGTGCTGCACCCCGGCATACAGTCACGCGCCGCCTTCTGGCCCGTCTGTATGCAGCCCGCAACGTGCCGCCGGGTGAGTTGTATTGTTGACCTATCACAAGTCGCGATGACAAAGTAAATTTTGTTGTTACTACAGAAATCAATTGCTGGTTTATCTATGGAGCTTTAAAACATTAATTACGTTTTATTATAAATTTTTAATTTGGCCGTTGTAGTTTCAAAAGATATTAAAAAGCTCAGACAATCCTCCTAACAAACTGTTGATGAGTTTGGTAAGAAGATAGTATTCTTATATTTTTCAGAATTTTTTTAAAAATTCATCTGCATTTCAGTTTCCATCCTTCAGTTTTAGTGCTTTTATACTGTTTGTGCAAGATTTCAGATTTTCTGGTTTTGTTTATAGATGATAAAGGGGTTGTGATTATTTGATACAAGCATTTCCCAAATTTTTCAGCGATACTAACATTGCTACATTTTAATGTATCTTTTCTCATACAGATTGATTTAAATTATTCAAAACAAGTTATTGGCTTTGTATATACGAATATGCTCTAGCCAAAACTTTTAAAATCAACACACCTTAATTAAAAAATAATAATATACCACTTATCGTTGCAGTTTCCTAAATATTTGTAACCATGGTTTAGCCAAAAATCTTCTGATCCCTCACAGATACGTGATGTAACTTTTTGAGATCTAAGGAGGGAGATTTTACAATTAATCTTAATATATAAATCCATAACGATTGACGTTCTAGCGAGAAAAACCAATTTCCTCTCAGTTTAAATCCCATTTTATAGAAATAGTGTCCATTGTTCTACCCACTGATAGTGAGAAACTGTGGTTGAATTTAATATTTAGTACTGCAGTGTGATAGTTGTGTAAATTTGTAATTTTTATCAATTTTCAGTTAATAGTGTTAATAATAATCATCGAAATAAAATGAGGAAAACTACATTATATTCTTTTAATTAGATGCAGAAAATCATTATGATTATAACACCTAGCTTGCCTAGATGAAGAATCGTGCATATCTGTCGCAGTGAAACATTGTCTGTCCAAACATTTCTGTTGTTATTCTTAGTTACTGTGCTGAGATGATTGTGCTTCTATTTTAATATGTTTGTGGAATGATCAACTGATGATTTCAATCTAATCTTACATAGAAAGTGGTTTTGTTCTTATAAGGCCAAAAGTAGAATGGTTGTAGTTCTTCAGCTCTATATCGGGCGTAACGGTCGATGTCGATTGTTAAACCTTTGGTTGGGTGTGGTGAATATTATGTTCGAACGTCAAAGTATTCGTCATAACGGAAATCATGCAGATGATTCGCTAATATTCTTTAGATACTAAAGAGCAAACAAAGAAAATAAATGTTGAGGACTAATGCAGCTAATCCTGCACGCAATGTATGTCAGTTACTGTTCTATTTGTTTGTGACACTCCGTAATTCAACTTCATTAAATCCCAGCAGCTAATACGATTGAGTGATTCAAGGTAGGTACAAAGTCCTGTGTTACACCTCTCCATGGCATAGAAAGTTACGATTAACTGCGTTTCTTTAAGGACGTACAAACTAGATAGGAAATTCCCAAAATTATGAAACAGAAATATGCCATAAATGTTTTCGGCAAATAAATACTGATAAAAATTGCTGGTTAAGTAAAATATTCCATGATTTAGTTCTAAACAGAGAGTTATTTGTATTCCAATATCCATTGTATCTACATTTTTAAGCAGTCAGGCGTACGTTGTCACGTACGGTATAGATGGTTGATAAGAAAAGGTCATATGTAAGAGCATCATTAATCGTTTCCGTTTCAGATACCTGTAAACACATGCACTACTATACACCGTATGCTTAAATTAATGACTTATTTATGCTTTTCAGTTCTAAGACGTTAGTTACAATAAGAATTATTTAAGATTACAATTAAGGTAGGTATGTTTTAAGCTGCGGTGGTCATATATAATTATTGTAATTGTATATACGAGATTTTTACATTATTATCATTATAATGCCAAATAATAAGAGGATCTAACTGAACTTCCTGAACTACTTCTAAAGTTATTGATATTTTCTGTTACATCCAAACAGCTGCTATTTTCCGGCAGCCATTTAACACGAAGGAAGCTAATAGAAGTCCGCAATTCAGATGTTTCAAACTGTCCAAGTAAAATTTACTTTTGAAAATTATTACTGCGAACTGAGAGGTTGCATGCATTGTTTCAGTTGGTTAATTCACTTCTCACGGTAATCAAAAAATGTCTCACAGCATTTTACACGTTTATAGATGTGCAGTTTGTCTACCTAGACACGATTAGAATACTATTTACAGCTACCATGAAGTTTAGTATCCTGCACATTTTATATGTGGCAACAAATCTAAAGACTTAGTTAATCATTTTAAAGTTCATTATGATCAGCTTGGAAAATTTAAAGAACTTGTCAACAAATAGGTATCTCACGAAAAGGAAATTAATGCAGCCATGTAATGGCCATCAATAATTCGAAAATAACATCATATTCCTGCATCTACTGATATAAAGGTGGTGTCATCGTAATGGTAACGAATAACTGAAAGCAATATTTCAGTCAAATTTGTTTCTAAGCAAATATCTGAGTAGTTCTGTTTTATAGTAATCAGTTAACATTTTCCGTATTTTAGCACACTCTTGAGCGCGTAACAACAAATAAATACAGATTAAGAAGAGGGATACTATCACTACGTTGTACGTTTAAGCGTAGGTAGGAAGAATGAACTCTGCTTCCTAGGATAAAAATAAAATTCTGTAGATCATCATATTCCGTTTCATTCTAAAAATGTCGCAATAATACTTACTTTATGATATAGATAAATGGTTTATATTAGCAGTTTGTGTTCCGAGAATCTTTACAAATATTAGACACCAGTAACTAAAAAGAAATCTCTTTGAATGGTAGAAGCGAATATTGCATTATAGTGTCTCAACCTCTTAATTTGTTAAGTGAATTTGATTGGTAGGTTTGGTTGCGACTTGCACATCGAGCGGAGTGTTTGTTAGGAAACAAATTATGTAGACTGTAACTACCCGGAGAAAAGGCAATTATAAATTTAAAAAACTGACATAATATAATATAACGAACAAAATTACTTTGGAAACTGTTTTATAATAATATTGTTGTCACTTTTTGTGCTGCGGATAAAAATGTCTACTGCATATTGAAATTCCTTTTTAACAACCTAATAATACCACAGAGGACCGTGGGTAGAGTTAACATACTAAAGTGCCTAGAAGAGAAAATTTTATAGCTATTCAGATTGACGAAGTAACGGTTTGTAATAAATATAAAGTAACATATTCTTAGCAACCAATGATTTTAATCACTGTATATGCTTTATGACTGGACATTTGAAAATCGTTAATAACGAAACAGACCAAAGCTGCCACTTGATAAACAGAATTTCCAGTGAGAATATATTACCATTGTAAATATTTAAGGAACTTTCCAAGGACATTTTGGAGGAGAACATTTAGAGTTTCAAACAATAAAGATCTAAAAAACTGATTGGAATATTAATATGTGTAGTTAAGTTTCGAAACTCTAATTCAGTACAAGTGAAAATATGTTCATTTTAAGGAAGCAAAAACGATTTTTTAAGATTTATGCGTCTAAAAGCTCGAAAATACTATTAATACTCTTTGCAACATAAGAAAGTAAATAATAATTGAGTTTAACTATACTGTTTTTTAATAATTGTTGCAACTAGTTAAATATGATTATGTTTTTACTTGCACTAAATAAAGTGCTGCTTCTGGTTTTAATACGAAACTTACTAACGTGTGAGAAGATGTGTTAACTTTAATCCAACAACAATAACACATGTAACTCACTTCAAAGAAACACCGACGTGACTGTAAGTGATAAAATTGTAAACTGTCTTTTAACCAAACGAAAGTGGAAAGCGAAATTCAATCACAGAAACTGTGGGCACGGGAAACATTGCGAAGAACCATTTATAATTATAGTTATTTGAAAAAATGTCAATACTAATTATCACACTTTTTTCAGAGTATCATCATGATCACAGTAAATTTGAAATTTAAAACAAACTTATAAAAAAGGTTAAGTAAGTGTATCATGCAGTACAAATAAAGACCCTTTTAATATGCTTGCAAAAAATAATGATGATAAAGATTGATGAAGGATATAAGGAAGGGCGTTTAGTAGAATAAGTAACTCAATTGGAGTAACATTTTATGTCTTGCATCACTAAATCCATTAGAAATACAACATGAGACTTAAAGATTCACTTTCTGCATAAGTTGTCTCGATGACCCCTATCTGTTACAATTCCAGACTTGGGGTTTAGGTAATGAAAAAAGTAATGTATCTTATTATTTACTAAATGTGGCACAGAAGTTTGAAAAAAGGACCACTGAATGTGCACATTCTGCTTCCCAGTAACATATGCGTTGACCAATAATATTACAAGCGAAAAAATATGCTAATGTAAATTTTGTTGAAGCTCACTAAATATATCCAATATAAGAAAGTAATACCTATATATTAAGAAGTACACATCCTTCATATACTGACTACTTTTATTGATTCAATGGGTGACGCTATTCTGGGCAAGTTAATCGGATTTGGTATGACGTCTTGGCAATCTATATTAAGAATGTGGTTACATTTGATCAGAAACATTAATAATTTTTATTGTTGTCTGCAGAAATGCAAGATGACAGTAATTTGGAATATCAATATGTTTTAGAGTTCAAGAATAAAAATTAAATTAATTTTAAAAATTGTTAATAATAAACTAAAACCATGTAAGGAATTTTATTACCGCACCGTTTCAAGCAAAGTTTGAAACTTACACATTTTTAAGAATTTTTGTTGTAGTTATTGCCAAACGGAATTAACTCTCCTGTTCTTGGAATATCAGTAGCCTAGTAATTGAAGGAATTATTTTTGCATTTTCTTGATGCGGATAAACAATATGTATTTCCAAAACAAAGCATAATTTTCAGTTTTACTAAATTGTTTCGGTTACAATGCAAAATTATTTCTGTGTAAAACCAAAAATTAATTGAGGATTTTATTCCCACTGTTAGGTAAAATACGACTTTTGTACGATGATCCCATGTGTTGTGCAATTTCACTAAATAAAGCTACCAAAATATATTATTTTTTGGAGAATCATAACATTTATACAAAGTTTTTATAAATAACTCAGAAAGCATTCTAATATTTCCTGAACCTTGCGTTCACTATTATGCCCGTTTCCCAAATTTTAGTTTCTTTCAACTCGATAATATCAATCAAGTTATTCACATAGTAGGATATTAAATTGTGATGCTTAGTGAATAAAAAATAGGCTTAACCGTTTAATTTGATCATTTTTAATCCTTCAATCATATTGTGAAAATGTCTCTGAACTGAGGTTCATGTTTTAAACTTTAGAATTTTTTTCTATAATATGAAATTTTTTTACCTTGACCTTCATGCTTGAAAAAGCTTTTTCCGTTTTATAAGTTCATCAGACCTCCAAAGCTAGCTTCTATTGTAATATTTTCTTTTAAACCGACAAAATTTATTTGTATAAAAGCTTTATAGCAAAGACAACGTAAGTATCTAATTGTCGGTATAGTGATTATTCTGAAGTATTTAGCAAAGGATAATAGTTCAGTGAAAATAAATAGGTTTATCATGTTATTTGCAATTCGGACTATCTGCCAGCGTATAATGTAATATGAACCTACAGTGAAATTCCCTAACTCGTCTGTAAACAATGTTTCGCTTCGTTAATCCGACAAGGGACAGTGTTGCAGTAATCAAATATTTGAGTAGAGTTCCGAAGGACTATGATTCAAATGCTGATGTGAATAACCCGAAATTGGTATCGGAGTTTATATACAATAACTTTTGTGGTTGCTTGATATCAGTCAAGGGAATTTTCTTCCAGTTCTTAAGCCCCAACATAATTGCAGAAGTATCGTAGTGCCGCAGTGTTATCATTCTCTAATGAAAACTGCAATGTGGTATCATTCTGAAAAAAATATTTGTGAGAAATTGTTGTATATGTATTTATATCAGGTCTAGTCCATTACAAATGTGAAAAAATATCTTAGAGCACCAGGAAAAAACAAACTGGAAACCAGGGTTAATAGAAGTGCTGATTAAAATCAAATTTGTATCCGATGTTATATAACCGTAAAGAATAATAAGTGGAAGATTGCTAAATTATTGACTGCTATTTATTTTATAATATTTGAAATAGACTATTGCTTTAGGTATAAACTGAAATACCAATAAGGTTACCTCACAAAATATATTATCTAGTTCTACACCTGTGAATGACTACCTTAATCGTCAATTTTTACTTGACATTACTTGACAATACGCTGGTCATCGGGAGTGAAATATATAATAGACTATAGCCACTCCTGATCAAAACTCGGCATAACTGACCATATTCGATAATATAATGGAAAATTACAAAATGATTTGAAACTTCGTCTTAATAAAGTAGCCAAATTAGTGCTTAATTTTACTATGCACAATTAAGATACTAAACATTTATTCACGGAACTCATAGCATTCTTTCTTGAAATTATGTTTATAACGCAATTTATTTCGTGAGGTGAGCAGCATCTTAATTTTTTTTAACCATAATTCTGTCACATTGAACACGACGACGGAGATGCTAACGAGCTATCGATATTCGCGGGCTAATTCCCTACCGAGTTTGGTGATTGTTTAAGGGAAGGGAGTTAAGCCTGTGGGTCCCCCACACTTTATGCTTTCGACGCACGTTAAACAATCATTTCTGATCAGCAAACTTTCAGTAACCACATGGTACACAAGTTGGTGGCTGGATGTAGATAATAGCTATTATCTTTCTCACACAAACAGCTCAAGATTTTGAGCCATACATCTCAGTTGAACTTTTTTATTTTGTATTTACAATCAATTATCTAAACATAAACATAATGGTTTAACAAGAACACGTAATAAGGAATTCGCAATGCGGTGTAGTGTTTTCATACACTTCCGCCGTCTCGAGTAATATATGAAAATATTGGCAAGACCTGTCTGAAGTGCAATAAAATTGGAAAATGATTCTTTCATCTTCAATGTAAAACAGATGTGAACGAAATGTCTGTAAGTAAACAATATTTAGATTGTTCTTTGGACTAAAATTGGTACACGAACTAACAAACTAAATAAAAAATGTAGCAGTTTCTTAGATTTTAAACACTGAAATTGCTTGACGAAACTGAGTTAAATGTCTGATGTAAATAAATACTTCAGCTGCATTGGCGTAAGTTTAATTTTATTACTCAATTTTGAAGACGTAATTGAAGTTCAATATTCAAAGCACTCATTCCTAAATGTAATGATTATTTTAAAATTATTTCATTGTTTTTGCCATATTCTGAATCTTCTCGTTCAAATTAATCTGTTAGTATCGGCATACCTGGTAGCTGAAAGCCACTTCAAAACATCATTACTCCATCAGGTGTATCACATTTTATATCTGTACAGTAGATATGAATATATGTTCATTTCGGACAACGAGGGCCATGTTAAACCATCGTTGGGCTTGAATTTGCTTTGGATGTCCAGGAATCCGTCTCAAAACTTGGGTTGTAGAGGGGACCTACAGTTTAACTTTGAATCAGAATCACGGAAGCGTATTGGCGTATTTCAAATTACACAGAAAGTTGTGTCAGAGGTGAAGGTTAGATTACGGGCCTATGAAAATCCCCGTCGAAAAAGTGATTCAAACTGGGAACTTTTTAGTCACCTGTCTGATGCCTTAATCACAACCAGGCCTCTCTACTTTCAGTATTATACAGACAGAATTGTCAGTTAAATCTTTTTAGACGTAGAAAATGACTGTGGGTTAGTGTTTTAAGTATGCAACATGTTTTAATTTACAGAATAATATTAGAAGCAGCTGTTATCCACATCAATAGATAAAAAAAATCCAGACAGTTTATTACAGAGAAACTGATTAATGCCTTCGAAATCAATAAGTCCGTATCAGAAAATTCAGAAATGACTCTAACTGTAGCAAATTCAATATGAAATGAATCGTAACAGTGAGTCTATGAAAAACTGAAATCCTTAACATGTGCAAAAATTTTAATAATCCTTATAAAAAAAAACACAACATTTTATATGTTTTACTTTTACACGTCATCAACGTTGGGTTCATTATAGGCAGGAAGGGACAAGGGACAAGGAACGGGACGGAATTCGGCTATGTTCATTTGAGGGAATTAGGGAAATCATGGAAAATCGAAAACTCAATGATTGTACGGATATTCAAAATTTTGTCCTGCTGAATGTGATGTCAGAAAGTTACAGCTCAACCACCACTCTCGGTAAAGAATGAACTAATTTGAAAACAAAGAAGGAGGAAGATAATTTACGAGAGATACATACTTTCATTCTCAATGAAAAAGACAATGTCTGTCAGAAGGTAATTCTCTTTTTAGCCGACTAAAAGAGAGGAGAATGTTCACTGATATCTTCGTCAATTGTGGACAAATTTTTTTATTGGATAGGGTATACTTTAAAAATGGTACCATATAAATTTCGTTTAGATTCTATTAGAAAAAAGTGAGGGCACTCATCCAAATTTTTGTATATCTCTTATGTATTGTCTTGCGTAGCTTCTTCAAAGTCGAAATTCATACGACGATAAATGTTAAATATGCAGTGATGCGTTCGATTTTGCTATTTTTAGGGAGTTTATATCATAGTTTATATAAATAAGTTTAAAGCAAGCTGATTGAGATTATATAACTATTTTGTTTTTTTCTGAGGCCACTTGAGATTGCAAAATCTCGGAATTCCGGTATCCGTGATCTAGGGGTTTCGTACTAATATTTAACTGACTTAGAATTAGGCCTCAGTTTCACCATATTTTTTCTTAAGATCAGATCAAACTATCAATTCACGCCTCGCATCACGCTTTCAGCACCATTGCCGCCCTCTGTCATTTTTGGTCGGTTGTGGAATGTCAATCCGGTAATAAAAGAAAACTGGTTGTTTGATATATAACGGAACCTCGTCATTTCTGTGAGAGCTTACTCATCGTGTTGACTATTTAATAAAGTATTTTGTAACAAACCGAGCCGTTGACCATGATTTTTTTCTGAACTTCCATTCGGTCGGATAAAATTTTTATAAGATCTCATTTGTGAAAGTCTATGAGACACGCTACTCATCACTTTTGAAATGTTGGTTGTATTTTCTTTTCCTGTTACCGAGCGTGGTGGTGTAACGGATACGTTCTGGCCTCGCATTCGGGAGGAAGGTGGTTCGAATCCCCGTCCGGGCATCTAGATTTGGGTTTTCCATGGTTTCCCAAATCACTCCAGGCAAATGCCGGGATGCTTCCTTAAAAAGGCCAGAGCCGAATTCCTTTCCATTCCTTGCCCCCATCCTTTCCCGTCTCTAAAGACCTCGCTGTTGAGAGACGTAAAGCAGTAATAAAAAAAAATATATATTTTCCCGTTTCTTCTCAAACGATCGTCTTTTTGTCACTAGTTTCATGTAAACGGTCCTGTATCATTCGAGCAGCGTGTTTGGAAGGCCTACCCGTATTTAAAATACCAAACAAACTACCACTAAGATTTTTATATTTTTTTTTAATAAATCTAAATGCACAATATTTTAAATTACTATTATTGAAATTTTAATGTTAAACATTAATTACTAATTCGGTGACATCAAAGACACGAAAAACAAAAACAAAAAATGACAGAAATTAGGAATGATAATAATACAATAAATTAACTGTGAAGCTTTCACCTATGGTGCAGTCTGCCGGGTGAAACGTTAGCGGCGGAGAAATGCCTGGACCATCAAGGATGCAAAGCCATAGATTAAAATACCGTCTCACTTGATTCGCTAAACTGTCTCTGCCTCACTATATGTTGTAAATATTCCGAATTTTCCTACTTACTCCCCGTGTTGCCTCGAACAGAAAATAGAGTGAAATAATTCTTTCCTTTTTATGGAAGGTTGCCAGATGTCAGCTGCCAGTTGCCACCGACTCGAAAAATAGATGTTTAATGTTAAAATTTCAGTAATAGTAATGTAAAACGGATTTATTTTCTTCTAAGCAAGGTATATATTTTTTTAAATTGTTAGTGCGTTTTTAAGGAGATTTTTATTTTTTGATAAAACTTTTTATATTCTATCTGTCTGACATTCTAAATTTCCTTTTATTATATTTCATTTATGGAGCTCACTTCTCCCTCGTAGGAAGAAGGGGTAATATAGCAATCTTCCGGTTGGGGACTGAGCTTTGGTCTGGTATTAATCACAAGTGTCGTCGCTTCATATACGTAGCATGGGATAGGAGGTTTTCTTTACTTGTTGTTTTTGATTTGTGTTATCTCTGCTTCGTTATAGATTGATAACGTGAATGACTTTTGAAATCAAGTTCTAGGTCAGATCAAATAAAAAAATTGCCTGAATGGTCACGAAAACAGGATGCAATGAAATAACTGCCTACAACAGCCATTAAATTGAAATCTGATTACAGTACTGAACGAAATTTCCCTTTTAGAACCTGGATTATATTTTACGTAGAATATTATAACTTTCAGAACCTTAGGCGAAAAATATTTGATTAAATTAGTTTGTGTTGTATTTCCATCACTAAACTGTTATATGGTAAACACGAATTTACGATGAATTTAGACATGCAGAATCTCTGAAGTAGGGTAATAAATATTGAGAAAGTTACTAGGTATATTCTGAAGTACATTAGTGTAGGTACCTTACAATACAATTTTTAAATTGAGGCAATAAAAGGTGAGGTTATGATTGTTTTCTGTGTATATTTGTAACTTGTGGTAAGAATGGTTGTCGTGGTTTACGTTTTGTCCGAAAATTGTTTTAGACGTGAAAATCTTTTGGAGCAGTCAAGGTGTTGAAAGCAAAAATAAGGCGGCCGGACCAAGATAGATAGTCCTTCTCTTTTTAAAGGATTCTAGGATGCCGTTCAGTACCGAAGATTCAGTACAAAATTGCGAATTGTAACTCCTCCAGTCTTTTTTATGCAGCCATCAGATTAAGTTTGAATAAAGTTCCATTTTATTTCATTCAAATAATTGTATAGAAGTTGTTGCTTCTAGCCATGAAGATTAAAACGTAGTATACCGGAAGGTGCCAAACTTTTTTTCAGTTTTTTTTTTTTTAAATTTAACTTTATGTTTAAGCTATCCCGGTACTGACAAGGACTTATAATGGAAACCATGTAAGGTTGAATTTGGATGGTCGGATTGGGTATCGAACCAACGACCTCCGGAATTCAATTCTAAGTGATTCATTGTGTGTTAAAACAGACTCATAGATATACTTTTAGAAAAGGTATTCATTCATTCGTTAAAAACGCGTCATAGAATTATCTACAACACAAAACCGATTCTCAAGATGTTCATAGTAGTCTACGTTTGCAGGAATGTGCTGTGAAATGTATCAATAGTGCAACGGAAGTTAAGTGAGTATTCGGTGGTTGATGTTGTGGTGACAATTGCTGCACTGCAGAAGTTCATATGAAACTTTGGCCAAGTTAGTTTGCTTACTGATGATTTTTTGTTTTTCACACGGTATTAACACGACTGAAATTAGTTACTGAAATAATGACTGTTATTAAAAAGCAGTTTACTGCCTATCTTCCGCTGAGTGTTACACTGCGAACTCCAAGAGTTATCTTCACTTGCGAGTTTGCTTGCGGCACACCCAAACCTCCTTGGTGGTCAGAAAGCGAATCATCATCTGCTACAGTTACAGCTCCTGACTGTCTACTGTTACATTGCCAACTTCTGTGTATCAACCTATATTACTGCGAAAATTCATAGGATGTATTGGAATACAAAGCGAACGTTATAATCAACAGCTCTCTTGAGTGTATTCGGTTAAAAGTTTTCTTAACTATATTTTGCGGCAACTGACCAAACATATTGTACGTAATTCATTACAGATATATTTCTGAATTGATTTGTTAGCTTAGAGATGGAAAGTTTAGTGAGGATAATTTTTGTAATGTTAAAAACATATTAGCAACATATAGTTTAACGGTACTAAGCCTAAACTAAATTGTTAATATTTAAATTTACTGAAAGTAGTTTTTCTCAAGGTCTGCGATTAGATAATGAAGTCACCAGTGGCTGTAAAACTGCGGTGATAAATAGTAAATGGTTAAAATTATGTTTCTTTAAAGAGTATTAAGGAATAATTTCGGAATTCATAGTGAAGATGTATGGAAATAGTTCCTCAATCCTAATTCATTTGCTAACACCACTTCATTTAGTTTTAATCATTAGCCTAGTGCTCCTCACAATTTTAGAAGCTTGGCCTTTAATAATACCAGTAATAAGAAAAATTGAAGCTTTTAATATGTTGTCCTGTTGTGGATGTTGAAAATCAAGATCACAAATAAAGTACGAAACGAATGTGATTTTCAAATTATGGGCAAGGAGAGTGTGTTAAGAGTCTCACAGAAAGAAGATACAGGATATGGGTCACAATTTAGGCCATACGGGATTATTTGATTTGGTAGTGGATGTAACAGTCACAGCCAGAAACTTCAGAGTAAGACAAAGATTGGAATACATAAAGCAGGTAAATTAGGATTCAAATTGTGATTGATATGTTGAAGTGAAGAAATTAACTTAGTTAAGAAATGATGGACGATGGACTCAAGCCGTTTTAAAGACCGAAGAAAACGAAAAAAAACCTTACCTTCAAAACATTTGTCGATACTAATTACTGACGTAGGGTACTCAGAATTCTTAGAGCATGACGTCACTCTTATGTATCACAGGTTTTGTATACAGGGAAGTAATATAATTCGCTTTAACTGCTCCCTATCTCACAAACACATTTGATCCAACTTAGCTTCCTTACAGTAAAGGATTATTTGTAAAATTCTGGTTTAGTAACAGTAAGGTACGTGAAGAAAAAAAATTGAAGTCCATAACTACTTTTTTAGTCAATAAACACTGCTTTTCACAAAGCTTGATAAATAGGAGTAGAAAATTATTTGTCATTGTAATAAACTTCCCAGTATCCCATGAGAAATAATTGTCTAAAATGCTTTTCAGTATCATTTTTGATGTTTTTCAAACTGCACCAGTTAAATTTCATATTTTTTTTATTCTGGCACTTCTAGATTTTTGGCAAACATTCCCGAGCAACACTTCTGTTGTTTGAACTGGTTCCAAGTTTTCAATTAAACCTAACTAATGCGTAGGCACTTTGTGTTTTTTATGAGAAACACTAGTCGTAATGTAAAATGCACTCTTCAAATAATGGTCGCAAGCAACACTCAGCGTTTTCAAAGGTCTGTCTGTCGTGGCTATTCTATAAGATTCGGTCAATATCGTATTTTCGAAATCTTGATACTATTCTGAAAATGAGGTATGTTTGAGATAAGGTTTTACATTCATAACCACATCGTCTCGCAGCCTAACAGGATTCATTGAAAATGCTGCATTGTATCTGCCAAGCATATTTACGAACAATTTTTTCCTATTAAGGATTTTTATTATACGGCGATACTGGCTTATGACTTCAATTGGAATCACTTTGACGTATGTGGAACAGAGTTTTTCAACTTAATTTCAGATGAAAGATAGAAATTTAACGTGAGGCGGGTAACTACTAAGAATATATTATTTGATTGACATTGTTTTATAGGATAGTGTAATTTTTATCCTTCCAAGCAGAGCAGTACTAAAAAAATTAAGTCATCTGTTTGTACAAACTGAGATAAAGAGTTTCAGTGTTGTAAAAAAAAAAATATTTCTGGTTTAGTAACAACAGAAGATGACATCAATATAATGGACATGATATGGAGCCTGTTTTAAGTTGAATGTGGGCATACCTCATGCTAACAATTACATCCATTAATGAAACGTATTTTACACAAAGGATTTTGCTTAATTTGTAATGTCAATAGCGTCTTCACTGTTTCAATACAGTTCTTAACGTTACACTATTTCGTGCTTGTTTGATATTTTGACTGGCTCAGGACAGAGAAATAGCGAAGGGGCCAATGGGATACCTCATAATGATGCTCTTCGGTCAAACAAAGGAAAAAATTTGCTCCATATCGATGCATGCCACATTAATTTTCGTTGAAAATATCATGGGCATAATCAATTAAGATACTAGCCTCAATTGCAAGTTCTCTGACAGTCATAATAGTTTTCACATAAAAGTTCATTCATTTTATGAGCGTATGTTTCATCAGTTAGGTAGTGGATTTTCCTTGTCTGGGGTCATCTTTAATTGATTGACGTACAATTATGGTTTGGGTACGACCTACACAATTACATCAACAATGTTGCTTCAAAAGTTGATGTGTTTTCATGAAAGCTTTCTCCACTTTCACGCAAAATTTCACTCTGCATCGATGCTCCCATAAATTTTACATTTCAAAAAATCGCCACAATCACTGCATTCAACGAACAATCACAAATCAACTAAAGATATATTATTAACTAACACCCCTCGCTTAGAAGGTTGTGAAGAATGCAGCCTCGCCAACTATACACTGCTATGACGCTCCATTGCCTCCAATTTTTTTAAATAATTATTTTGTAAACAGACCTTCTATAACCTACGCCCTCTGGAGATCTCAGTAAGATAACATTATATTTTCACAAACTGGATGCTTGGTAGGAAAAAAAAGATCTTTCCATACTGGGAGGCCACAACATGCGATTCTCCCAAAAAACTTTACAAACTTATCCTAAACGGAGTGGACCCATTGATGTGGTTCTTTATCCTGATGGAATATCTTATTATAAACTAAATATCTCTAATTAGCACTGAAAGTAATGGCTGAGTGATCAGCCTGTGCCTTATGAACAATTTTAGATGCCTCTTTCATTGAAACTGTGTCTCATCAGAAATCTAACATCAACGGGGACAAACCTGAGACGCTGTCACTTCGAATCGTGCCCATCTAAAGCACAAGAATGAAGTTGGTAACTTTACGTTCTAAACTGAGACACTGCACCCAGAGATCTGAATTGAAATTATGGTACCAGTGTGTTTACTAATACGATCTGTTTGCCATAATTTTCGTATAAACAGTTATAAAATATTCATAACAAGTATGCATCAAACTTTATATTCAGTGTTAGTTTTCAGTCGTATTCAAGTGAATCTATAACTCCAAGATGTCACATTATATAATGACTGAAATGGCTGATGGTGATGATGTGTATTAGTGTACCACAACTACCAATAACATAAAATTTATATTTGCTTTAACGAAAACATCGCGCAGTTACACTTATTTTAATAGCGACAGTTAGTAGAAGAGTCACCCTGAAACACACTATAATTAATACACAAGTAATATAAGATAGTAAAGTATCCTTAAGCGGTAATTTATACCACAAACATTAAAAAATTAAATAATAGTGAGAAAGGCAGTATATAACCAAGTCTATTGTGACTACATGTTTACAATACAATCGTGGACAATAAATAACACGAAATTCTATAACTCCGTTTTAGTTGAAAAAATGCACAACGGTGGAAAACTTAAAATTTAATTTTAAAAAAATCTGATAAAATTTTCTTATAAAAGTCTGTTCATCTTGTTTCTAGAACGATGAATGTGTGCTCCGGCATCTGCAAAGTTAGGTTACATGAAAATAAAAGACAAAAGTTAATGTGTTATGCTTCCGATCAGATAATAGACGCTGCCAGGGATAGGGTTCTGCTAGAGGTATTTAAAGCATCTGATTACCAGCCTGACCTTCACGCAACATTTGTTACTGAATTCTTAGAAACTTACCAGCTGCATTCCACAATTTACAATGAGAAGTCACTATTTCTGACACTACACCTGAAAGGTTACAATTTTAGTTGCAAATCAGAAAAAGACAGTTGTTATTGAAAGGCGTGGAGTATATAAAAAATATGAAGTTATACAGAGAGATCTGAACTATTTGTCTCAAAGGTCCCCTGAACATTCTCTGATTGTTCAAGTCTGTCTGGCTTCATCGTGAAGGCAAAGCTTTGTATGGTCCATGCCTCTTGCCGAAAAACTGTTGAAGCTTCAAATTTGCGCGCTGATCGTACGAATTGATTCACCATCTAACCTTCTCCTGCGCTGCAATCGAAAACACTAGAACCTGATATTCCCTCCTATTTATATAGTTTTTAATGAAATTGAACTAACCACACTTATCTTACATATGACATGTTCTCTTTACTGGACTTAGTAAAGCTAATATATCTATACCTCAATACTGTACAAAACTTGGAAAATAGGACAGTTTATCAGTACATTATACTATCACAAAATGAGTGGATTATCCCAATAGAAAAATGTTCTTTCCACTTGTAGATAGAATTTGTTTTTCAATTTAGGCAGCCATTAGATAAAGTCTGAACATGATGGAGATTTGTCGTTGACTAGAGTCAATTTGGCAGTTTTAATGGGCAAAGGGCGTTCCGTCGGATATGCTGTGCCACCCGCTGTGTGGTAGGGGGCATCAAGTTGTCTGCTTAATGCTAGTAGTTTGGCTGATTGCGTTAAGATGTCGCTGTTACGGACGTGCAGGGCACGACCGGCAAGGGTTGAAATGTCCGCGCCAACGCACAGGCTAACCTGATTACGCTTTAAGGGCGACTTTCCGTAATGACCTAACGCAGTCACAGAGTATTATTCAGCTTCGCTTTAAAAATGGATGTTTCTAATGCTTAACACCTAACTAAAAAAACTGCATTTGGCACTCGATGGGAGCTTGGGAAGCTAAATGGCAATTCTCCGCATAATCTACCTCTGTCGCGGCAATGATAACTTAATCCGGTAATCCTATCGCATAAAGAGTACCTGCAGTTGTAGGCCCTACGTGCAATCCGAATTCGGAGCTTTCTATCGTACTTCACATGAACAAAGCAGAGATTGGATAGAGATTAAGATGAATGAACTGACGTTATGTACTAAGTTCACCAATGATGGAAACTGAGCAAAAATCGATCCAGTAATTTTATAGTGAATCGTTCTCAAAAAGAAATAAAAAGATATACAGACAAAGAAAATATATTAAATTTTTATCTTCTCTATGGTTTTAATAGTTTCCCTAAACAGACTTCACTACCTTTATTGTTTTATTATATGTCATAGAGGAATGAAAATTAATAAAATTAAGGGAAAAAAAGTCAAGTGTTCAACACATGTTTAAAATATTTAAACTGACTACCAGATTTCCCTTACTATTGGAATGTAGATCATTATGAATAATTGCATTTGGGTTTTTGAGACACTGTCGTTTAATTCAATCTCCCAGTTTATCTGTTATTGGTAATTTTACAAAGTAAGAGTCATCCTCGTAGTTCTCATATAAAGAAAGGTCAAATGACGTGAGAAACAAGGAATTAAAAGCTATTGTTTCACGAAATGTTTGTGTTATTCTTATTTGAATCGAGTCACGTTTTCAGGAAATATGGAAGGACGTGTGGGACAGTAAACTCATCCCAAAAAGTTCTAACAGATGTGTGTATTGCCGAGTTGTGTCTAAAAGTAAAGCAATATAAGTAGTTTTTAACTTCTCACATGACAACTATTACTATTAAACACCATCTCGTTGGTAGATGAACCGTTCTCCATAAATAACCCATCTACAGGGACATATAGTTCAATGAAACAGCTTTAAACCATACTATTTCCGTTGGTACAACCTGTATTGAAACTTTAATAAATAACGGTAAAGTAATAATATTTGATGTGGAAGATATTTACTAACGGAGAGACTAAAACACAGGAATTCTGTATTGAAGATGATCGTTCCAGGAATCCTGGCTACTTGGACTCAATGTTCTGTGACTGGAGATAAAGTGAGAAAGAGCATAACATTAAATGGCTCAACAATCAACATGAACGGTAACTGCATAATAATAACACAAATTACTTAGATCCTTCAGTATCCCTATCCCAATTTCGGTAAGTATTTCTGGAATAAAGGTGGAGATTGTTTACAAGTACTGTGTAGAACCTAAGACTTGAACAACTACTGTATGTGGGATGCGTATAAATCCGATTTTCTTATTCTTGAGTCCATTCTAGTTTTAAAGTAATTACATTACTTCTGTTTATACTTATTTCGAACATGAAACTAATATTTAGTGCGGATTAATGACTGTGTCCACCTGGTTGTAGTTGTGTTGTCACACAATTCGGTGAATATTTCATTGTAACCATACGTCGTGGAGGTCTCCATTAATAAACATGGTATTTTAACTGTTTAAAACTAAGGAACAAGGTATGGTATGTGCAGATGGTTCCCAATTCATAATCACCAGATTGTGCTTAAAATGTCTCTATTAAAAGTAAAAATGAGTGTGTATGAAATGAAAGCATACTACACGCTTGTTGGTGATTTTGTTCGTCGGAGAGGAACGTAAACGTTTGTGGTCAGAATAGCATCTCCCCGAAGAGCCGACTTCAATAGGCCTGCAGCGGATTTTACCATCTTCTTTGTAGGGTTCTGTACTCAATGGGAAAAAGGGGGATAAATTTTTTAAAAGAATTTTAGACCAGCGTGAGAGATCTCACTGCTTACAGCTCACTTGTAAAGGACTATTTTTTTTTAAATAACCTTTGTTTACAGAGCTGTAGAAGAAGAAGAAACATGATACATTTGAGGTTAACTCAAAGAAGAGAGGAAAGACCAAATAATTTGTATTTATTAACGCTTAAGAAACACAGAGAATGTTTTTTGATATCCAGTAACCGGATTATTGTATTGCTGTACTTAAAATACGGCTTTTTCTCCTGAAAGCTTAATTCTAACTATATCTAATCCTTTTTTTTTTTTTCTTATGACTCTGAAGTTATTTAGGGAAACCATGGAAAACCGAAATCTAAATTGTCAAAAGATTATTCTAACCCGCTTCCTCATTGAATGCGAGGACACAGCTTTACCGCTCACCTACCAAACTCGCATCTATACAGAAGATAATATCTATGTTTTAAAAAGTAGAAATTTTTATAAAGAATTCACTAAGTTATTTGGTTCGAACTTCTTGGCAGAATAGGGAACAAACGCTAAGCACTTTGAAATCATGTAACATTATGGTAAATAGTTTTTTTACAAACAATTATATAAATCAAACCTTTTTGTGACTATATATAAAACTTAGTCAAGAGAAATTCGATTTTTAAAGTCTGCAAGTCGCTGTTGCTAAAGAAGTACTATCATCACCACTGTATTAGTCCAGATATTAACTTTTAATAAGATGATATTCTTTTTACGATAAAATTTATGATATCGTTCTTCCATGCGCAGTTATTAATATTTAACGCTAAATTTGGGCTATTTAAAACACTGTTATAGCCAAAATCTCATAAATATATTCTGCGTACCCATTAGAAGAAAGATGTGGTCAAACATGTTATCCTTTACTAACATATGTCCGCAAGTGTAAGTTGAAATTTCATTTCAAATTTTAGAGAATCAACGCAAACTTTGCATGAAAATGGATATTTCAGATATCTGATTCTAGCTGGGCTTCTTACGTATTTATAAAATCAATGTGTTTCGAGCAGAGCTGTAGTAAGCCGGATTGGCCTTTAGTAATCGCTCACTTTACCTGCTGTGTAGTCTGGTATAGGCTGGTGAATTGGTCCTTCACTATATAAAATAATATTCTTCGCCATTTGGAGAAGACATGCTATCACATGTCCCATAAGTGCCTTTCTTACTGTCTCTTGAATAATTAACGCATTCGTCAATCTCTTCAAGTACTGAGCTAACCTCTTCATCTCAACATACCCACAACAGTTCTCTGCCTTATACATCTTAATCTTACAAATTTGATCAATTCTGCATTTCTTAAAATACGTCCAAACTGTTTTCTTTCCATCATACTCTTCCGCTAACGTTCTTCCTCACGTATCATTTCCAAAGCAGGTTCATTTGGTTTATTTGTTACTTATTTTCTATAATCCTTCTACAGCACCAGGTTTCAATTCTTTCAAGATTACTTCGTCGTCAGCAAACATTAAGAAAGAATTGGTGGCCGGTTCCATTCATCAGTGTAGATATTCAGCCTATACAGTCTTACTTTTTCGAAGAAATAGAAGAGCTTTCAATTTTAACGCCCACTTTCGACGGTCAAATCATTACCAACAGTGTCGTACGCCCTCAGTTAATACGGAAAGGATTGGGATTTTTCCCACGAATTTGATAAACAAGGAAACGTGCTCCTCCATTTTTCCTATTCCGCGGACCAAATACAGAATGATAAAAACTTCTTCTACGAACGGTGCTCGAACAAGTTAAACGCATGGTAGTTGCTTGACGCAATCCTGGTGACACATCTAGCTAAACAATGGATCATGTTATTGATCTTCATATGCCTTAAACATTTTAGTAGTAATTATTCTCTACACTTGAAATTTGGAAATAATACCCGCCAGTGTATCTCAGTGCACTGAGCTGCACAGTAGATAGGGAAGCTACAATGGGACCAGGCACGAGCCCAGACCATGCGTACTGGTCCTTCATAATGTGGTTTTTAGATGGTTTACCGCAGACATCAAGGCGACAGTCCTCAATCTCCTCCTAATAAACTACACATTTCACAAACAAAAAAACACATTTATCACACACATAACATAGTTACACATTTCGCAGACATGGCAACACTTCCTACATTAGTATGTAGTACAACCTGTCAGTAGGTATAAAATTCTTGTCGTCAATAAGGGCATGCGGCCGTAAAACCAAAGCTCAAAATTTGACCATGCCAGTGATGAGTGAAACTCATAAAATGCAGCCGACACCTAATTTGGCGAAAAGGTGGTGAAGAAGAACATTTTGAAACATTGTTTCCATAATAATATTTTATATAAATTTTTCATCAACAGTTACGGAGCACAGGAAATAATGTTAAAGTTTTAATAATTTGTAAAAAAAAAAAAAAAAAAAAAAAAAAAGGCTTGTTTTGTCAGGTATAAACGTCGCGGTGTTACATGTGATCAAGAAAATTAGACTGCGTCGCGAATAATTCAGAAGAAATATCTGCACGTTATTCGTACTTGTAGAAACGCCAAGGACGGGACGGCGACCACAGGGACAGGCAGGTATCCTGTTACAGGGGAGGTCTGCTGGAGAACAGTTCTCAGGAGGATTATCGGGAAACACCTTTAATGCTAAGCCTTTGAATGCCTGGGGTAGGTTTGAATGGAGACTAGAGACACTAAATAAAATTTATTGCCATGTCCTAACGGTACGAGTATTATTGTAGATGTTCGGAAAGTTACAAGTGACGTAAGACAGAATATGATGGGAGACAGCGCAAACGAGCGAGTGTGTGTAATTGTTGTACGTGGAAAAGTGAAAATGGAATAGTGAATAAGACAACGGCATGGCGGGAAAGTAAGCTAAAGTCTGCCAATCGGCCTCGAGTTTGGTTGCAGGAGACAAGTGATTGGACGGTGACGATACAGAAGGTGGAATACGAGGTTTCCTGTGCACAAGCGAACGCCAGGAGAGGAATTCAATCTTTGGTTGTTCGGCTCCAATCTGCTTTCTCCATCGCTTGAAGGGTGCTGAATACTGGTAGCGGTTCAACACAACTTCCCAATATGCCTTCAGATACGGCGCCAGGGGCAAGGCTGTACTCCGGGACAACACATACGGTGCCAGGCGGGAGCAGTTCGACGCCTGCGCTTCGCCTGTCGCAACTGCATGACAGCGGATCCGAGACCTCACAATGGAAATCTGCCGTTGTCCCATCACACTGCCAGCTGTCGCCATCTATGAACTGTAAAGACCACAGTTTGTGCCACAACATTTTTTTTTTTTAACTGATTTACGTCTCTTTTTAACATCGAGGTCTTTAGAGACGGGAAAGGATGGGGGGCAAGGATGGGGGCAAGGAATGGGAAGGAATTTTGCCATGGCCTTTTTGAAGGAAGCATCCCGGCATTTGCCTGGAGTGATTTGGGGAAACCATGGAAAACCCAAATCTGGATGCCCGGACGGGGATTCGAACCGCCGTCCTCCCGAATGCGAGGCGAGAACGCTAACCGTTACACCGCCCCGCTCGGTGTGCCACAACTGTTGTTCACCAGAACTCAGTTTTTCAAACGCCTGAGATGTTTCATACCCTCCACTGAGCTAGACAAAACATGAATTACTCAAATCTATTGCTGTTAATAATAAGTAATGTCAACCAAGTATATCATTTTCTTTATTTGAAGAAATAAAGTTCAGATTTGCTAAAAGAAATATGAAGAAGTCAATGTTTGTTGTACGAGGGTGAATCAAATATAAACAAGACTTTCGGCCGTTCGGACGCAATAGTGGTGGGAGAACGTTCCCGCTTCGTTTGGCGATAGGTAGGTTTGTCAGGAGTGGGGGAAGACCGTTAGCCCCCCCCCCCCTCGACTCGCTCAGTGCCAACCGTCACGATGTCGGAGCAAGAGGTATACTCGTCGATTGCGCAACGTGTTATAATCAAGTTTCTCGCTGCAGAAGGCGTAAAACCGGCAGAAATCTTGAGGAGATTGACTGCCCAGTTCGGGAAAGAGACACTGTCGCGAGCCAGAGTGTTTGCATGGCATAAACAGTTTGTGGATGGTCGTCATCATGTTGAAAATGAGAGCCATAATCGCAGACCCCGCACCAGCATTACAGAGAACAACATCAGCTTTGTTAGACGGCTTATTGAAGATGACAAGCGTCTTACCACTTCTGAAATTGCAAGTAAGGTCGGAATAAGTTATGGGAGCACTTACTTCATACTCACAGAGGAGCTTGGGCACCGTAAGGTGTGCACCAGGTTGGTTCCTCGCCTTCTCACAGCAGAACAGAAATTGAATCGACTTCAGGTGTGTGAGCGTCTTCTGGCACGATTTCGGGAAGAAGGGGACCCACTTCTGACTCACATCATCACCTGTGATGAAACTTGGGTGCACCACTACACCCCTGAGTCCAAACAAGCGAGTATGGAGTGGAGAAAAAAAGGAGAACCTGGACCAGTGAAAGCCAAGTCACGACTATCGGCTGGCAAGGTTTTGGCTACGGTTTTTTTTTACCAGCGTGGTTTGCTGCACCTCGATTTTTTGCATGAGCGCAGGACAATCAATGCGGCCTACTACTGCGACATTTTGAGTGAGGTCCGACTTGCATATCGCCGCAAAAGACGAGACCTACCGATGAGGAAAGTGGTTATTCTCCATGACAATTCTCGCCCCCACACAGCAGCCTTAACCAGGGAAAAATTGGAGAAACTGGGGTGGGAGACACTGGACCACCCTCCTTACAGTCCAGACCTGTCACCCTGTGACTTTCATGTGTTTGGTCCTCTCAAGGAAGCTTTGGGAGGCCAAAAATTCAACAGTGATGCTGAGGTGGAAGCATACGGGCGCAATTGGCTGCAGACACGACCTGCATCTTTCTACATGGAAGGAATTCCACTGGGAAAAATGTGTTTCTAAAGCAGGAGATTACGTAGAAAAATAAGATATGTACTTTTTTGCACTTAAAATAAAAATAATATTTTTAAAAATAAAGTCTTGTTTATATTTGATTCACCATATAAATTCGTGGGTTTTCAATCTCTAGAATGATAAAATTCACAACCCTTTCCTTATTAAAATAATTTTGGTATATGAAAATCAATTTTCTATTTCAACGTTGTTACCGAGCGTTGTGGGTGAGCGGTTAACGCTCTGGCCTCGAATTCGATAGGCGGCGGTTCGAACCTTCGTCCGGGCATCCAGATTTGGGTTTTTCATAGTTTCCCCAAATCAATCCAGGCAAATGTAGAGGATGCTTCCTTGAAAAAGGAATGGCCGAGTTCCTTCCCGTTACTTACCCCCAGTACTTTCTCGCCTTTAATGATCTCGACGTCGAAGAGGCGTGAAGCCATAAGGAAAAATCAATGTTGTTAAAGTAGAGAAATAACCTTTAAGAGTATTTCAATTAATGCTGTGTCCTCCATATAGTGTCCGTATAATTTTCAACTTAAATTGAATTGGAGTGAAATGCATCCACTCTTACGTGAATCTACAAGGAAGACAACTTTTTTCTGTTTATATTGTTCCCCAAATTATGAACGAAAGCGATGTGTATGTGCGTTAAAGTAAAACTGATTGAGAAAGATTTAAGGGCTGAAATGGTTGTTGGCATTAATATCAGGCATTGGTATCTTTCCTAATTGTGCATCTAATTAATGGATCTAAATGATTTTAGTGATATAATACAAAGTAATCTGATGAAATAATACTTTTTATGTTATGAGAGTTAATGCTTTTACACTGCAGCTGTAGGAAATAAGCTTTAATACTTCATCCCGTTTGTGATTACGTGCTTAAGGCTACTCATAAAGTGTAACACGCCTCGGCGCTGGGAACTTGAAGCCGTCGGCATGTTCATCACCGCCGTCGCCTTGGGCCCTACTCACCCCTGACGTCTCAAAGCAGTGCTGCTCGTGTCATGTGCTTCAAACGTTGCATCTTCACTAAACTTTCTTGCAACTAAGCTGACATGTTTATTAAAGCTCGTGCCACTAATTTCGTTGAAAGTTAACACCACGAGAGAGTACAGCCATATAAACTGTAAAAAGATAACAGGCTCAACAATAATGATCTGCTGTCTCACTAGATTACAAGCAGGTGTTAACAGAAGTAGGGAAACAGGAGCAAGAAGAATCCTTTAAGGGTTTGTACAAAACAAAATTATCATTTTTAAAAGAAGGTACAGGAAACATCCATTTGCAGACACTTTAGACTTTTTTTTTTTTAACTGCTTTACGTCTCTTTTTAACATCGAGGTCTTTAGAGACGGGAAAGGATGGGGGGCAAGGATGCGGGGCAAGGATGGGGGCAAGGAATGGGAAGGAATTCGGCCTTGGCCTTTTTGAAGGAAGCATCCCGGCATTTGCCTGGAGTGATTTGGGGAAACCATGGAAAACCCAAATCTGGATGCCCGGACGGGGATTCGAACCGCCGTCCTCCCGAATGCGAGGCGAGAACGCTAACCGTTACACCGCCCCGCTCGGTCTTTAGACTTTGTTTGATTGTAATAATTATAAAAAAAATCCACCCCTATCGTATCCACCAAATCAACCCGGTAGTTCTACCAGGTGCAGTATCCTAAAGTTTAAATTTTAATTTGAACCACGGAAGTGTTCTAGCATTCTTCACGCAATACAGCAACCTGTTCCAGAGTAGAAGGTCGGGTTAAGGGCCTTTGAAAATCCCAGCCGAATGTATACTCTTGGTAATGTAACACACACACACACACACAAACACACAAACAATTCTATTCACTCTGTTTCTTTCATCATACTAGGAGAAAGCAAGTAACACATGAGGACAGATGGAAGTACTTCCTGTTTTCCAGGTATCTTCACAGTGTGGGCATACATGAATTGTATCGTAACGTTCATCCCAACGCTTTGCTGATTTTACGATTGTCAGAAAGATGAACCATCCTTCCACAGAATCAGATTAGAGAGCATGACAGTGCATTTCTGTACCACTGTCAGATTGCACCTCTTTTTCTGTGATCATGTTTGTTTTTAATGTATTCTCTTTATTAACTATTCATTTCTTGTCACACCACAGTCTGGCATCATGTAGTAGCGGAAATTTAAGATATATCTCGTCACAGCTACATACATTTTTCGTTTTAAATGCCTTGTTTGATGGTATACATTGCAAGTAACTGCGATGAAACAATATTTATAATAAAGTTGATAAGAATTTAAGTCGTATTAAGAAAGGAACCATACTTATACAATAGCCTCACAATCATTAATCATGATAATCTAATTCTGAAAAATTGTATTGCCTCTCAGTGTGTTCTACTGCTGCAATTTAACTCAGTACACTAAAGAAGTTAGGTAAAAAGCTGAAGGATGGCATTTAAAGAAATATAGCATTATTGATGGAAATGTGATTGAGCACCGATTACCCACTTATACCATTTTCCTACCTACAATTGGAGCCATATTCAGAACTCTGCATTCCACCATTTCTTATTTCACAATCCGGTGTTCTACATATTATTTTACAAAAAATTAATTCAACTAGATTAATATATAATATTATTTTTACATCATCTTGATCACGAGAGAATCTCTTATCATTTACAACACTTCCATAAAACCCGAACATTAACGGCTACCAATCGTTTTCAGTGAATTCCCTTAATTGTCTCGTCTCCACATGAAAATAGTTGTCATAGAAATTAAAATAAAGTATTACATCACTTAAACCCATCCTTTCCCCGAAAATAATTTCTTAAGGCCCGTCATAAATTTCAGGATTGTAAAAATTCGCCTGACTAAAACATTCTATGTTTTTAAGTTCTGCTGTTCAAAATTAACACTTCCACGTTGAAATGATCATTTTTATCGCAATATTTATTCGAAAAATGACTTAAAAAGTAATTTGCAAACTGTTATTTCCAAACTTCTGTCTTCTTTTAAATGACGCCATATTTCTGATTGTTCATGTTTTTCGTGAGAAGAAATTCTTTCTTTTTGCTCTAAATATTTTATGATGTAGAGTGTAATTCATTATTTTCATGCTCTTGGCCACTTTAAAATTGTTTACACCTTATATAGACATTTATGTATAACAACGTTCCATCAGAAGGCTGGCTCGATCCTCCAATTATTGCAGCAAATATATATATATATATATGATAAAAATAAAATAAGAAATGAAATTAAAAAAATAAAACTAAACCTGCTTTAAACCCCTCCCACAAATTTATCATGTTTCACATTTTTTTTTTTTGTAACGTATTTAATCACAATGCTATATTCAACGCATGGATGCAGTTCTGCTTTACTTATATCTCTTATATCTATCAACTAGAAAGCAATACAGGAATGTCGCTTAGCAGCTGAAATAATCACTGCTGCCCACGTGAGAAGTAAAATTACCAACTCCTGCATTTCTAAATTCGAATTATAACGTAAATTCAAACTTTCCTCCTTTAATCAAGTTGTTTGAGCTTTCGGGCGTACCGACGACAAGGTCATCAGTACCCTACGCGAATCTGATGACTGTATCAAGTAAGTAATTTTCAAGTTTACTATTAAAAGTGACAACGAAAAAAAGCAACAGTTTATCTTAATCCATAATGCACATCTTTACAAACTGCAGTACAGGTGACTGTCACAAAAATAGGCCATCTTGTTTAATATTTCTAGATGCTTATGCATGGCTCTGCAAATATCCTCACAACCCTTCATTTTCACTTCTACAACATTCATTTATAAAAGATAATTGTTTGGTGCAAACCCGCACACATTTACATTATTTACAAAACATGAAGATGATAACCTTGAACTACGGTACCAACTTAATGTTTTCTTTTTGTCCTTATGGTATAATGGCAGCTTCACTTTCATCAATGCTACAAAGAAATGACCGAAGTTTCTTCTTTTATCGTGTCTGATATTTATGATTCAGATTAAATCAATTTCCTTTCATTTTCCAGTTTCGTCTCCAATATTTTTACTGCGGTGATTTCCACTTGTTATTGCAGTTGATCTAAACTTATTTTACCGAGCCTCGGGGTTAACGCTCAGAGCAGGCATTTGGAACGATGCAAGTTCGATTCTCAGTCCAGTCTTCCTCATTTCGACTTTCTTTTGCTTCCCAAATTCAATAGGAACAAATTTTGGGATATTTTCTTCAAAACACTATGGCCTATTACCTTCACATTCCCTGACTATCGACCTTTCCCGACTCTAACGATGTAGTCGTTAACTAGCCTTAAAGCAAACAGTACTTGGCTCGTAGGATATGTATGCTATTGGTTACTTTTCACTTCAGTTTCCTAATGAAGACTAAGAAATGATAGTCACAAAGTTTAATTAGTAGGGTATGATCCAAGATTCAGTCAACTGTAATTATTTGGTAGGACAGGAGTAAGTAATGCTCAGTTCAGAATAGAGTGGGATGAGAGATAAAAGGTTTTGGAAAATAAAAATTCCTAGTCATAGAAGTGATTATGTGATCAAGTATTTTTCAATAACAGTCACCGAGCGTGGCGGTGTAACGGTTAGCGTTCTCGCCTCGCATTCGGAAGGACGGCGGTTCGAATCCCCGTCCGGGAATCCAGATTTGGGTTTTCCATGGTTTCCCAAATCACTCCAGGCAAATGCCGGGATGCTTCCTTCAAAAGGCAATGGCCGAATTCCTTCCCATTCCTTGCCCCCATCCTTGCCCCCCATCCTTTCCCGTCTCTTAAGACCTCGCTGTTGAGAGACGTAAAGCAGTTAAAAAAAATTAAAAAAAAAATAACAGTCGATGCGGCATTGATGATAAAACGGCTTACGGACGATAAGAACCTCTTAAAAGCTACTGTCTAGACCCAAAATTGGTTACTGATAATCATTTTGCAAGGAATGCACGCCGTTACTACCCAGCTGACTTACAAAACTACAGTAATTCCTTAAATTATTTGGTAAGCATTATATAAAGGTGAAGGTACTTAGCACTATTTCATAGTGACTTTTTACAAATCATCAACCCTTTGTCAGTCGTGACTGAGGATTTCGTGACTCATTCTAAAGCGACGTTGAGTTATGCAGATTAAATACGGGAATTACAGGGATGCCAAATGGATATAGTATTCCATGAGGTAATATTGCTCTGGAGTTCTTTTTAATATCGATCCTGATAAGTGAACTACGATTTTAAAATATAATGATTGAAATTGTGATACTCTCAATTAAATTACACTGAAGAGCCAAAGAAACTGGTACACCTGCCTAATATCGTGTAGGGTCCCCGCGAGCACGCAGAAGAGCCGCAACACGACGTGGCATGGACTTGACTAATGTCTGAAGTAGTACTAGAGGGAATTAACACCATGCATCCTGTAGGGCCGTCAATAAATCCGTAGGAGTAGGAGGGGGTGGAGATCTCTTCTGAATGGCACGTTGCAAGAAATCCCAGATATGCTCATTAATGTTCACGTCTGGAGAGTTTGGTGACGTTGAACGATTTTCTTCAGTCGTCGTTGGTCCCTTTTTTGCAAGATCTTTTTCCGGCCTCAGCGATGTCGGAGATTTGATGTTTTACAGGATTCCCGATATTCACGGTGCACTCGTGAAATGGTCGTACGGGATAATCCACCCCTCATTGCTACCTCGGCGACGTTGTGTCCCATCTCTCGACTACAACACCACTTCTAACTCATTTAAATCGTGAGATCCTGCCATTGTAGCAGCAGTAACCGATCTAACTCCTGCGACAGACACTTGTTGTCTTATATAGGCGTTGCATACTGCAGCGTCGTTCTCTGAGTGTTTACATATCTCTGTGTTAGCATACGCATGCATATACCAGTTTCTTTAGCTCTTCAGTGTAGTATTTCATTGTTTACAGAAACCATCCAAGACGATTCTGAATCCTTTGTCTAACATTAGTCATGCCGTTTTGTTCGTAGTATATTCTTAGAATCCTATTCATCTAGTTTCTGAAATCTTTAATACTGGCGAAAAGTCACACAAGAACATAAAAAATTCCTGGGGGCTTTCATTTGAAACTGTTAGTGTAAAAGTTATAACTGGCTTCTGTTGCTTGTAATTCCTCATCTTCGCTTAAAATACACAGAAACTTTACTAAAAACAACTGCAGTCTGTAGTTATTGAATTCTTGTGCAGTTCCCACCAGTGAGAGTGACGGACGATGATTCCACAAGATTTAAGCACCTCAGGTTGATTCCAACACGTAAATTCACAGGGGAAATGATTATTGGTAGTGAAGATAATTTTGTTATATCTCATTTTTATAAATTTATCATTTCTACATATACGAGGTGATTAAATCAATGTTGTTGTTTTCCCTGTAATTCGTTCCGAATTGCAAGAGGAGAACTGAATGATTGTCAGTATGCTACTCTGTAAGTTTGCGCTATGAGAACGTCTTCTGGGAAGTTATCTCGCTTTAACGAAACAACTTTGTTCGTGAAACATTCAAATCATCCATATTAGCCCTTCATAAAGCATTCATTTTTATTCAATCATTATTTTTTCTATCTCTCTCGTTGCAGCTCCTGTGGATTGTATGAACTATACAGACACCTGCTACCCGTGGACCGGTAGCCAGAGCTACCTGTTGCACAATTAGCTAGTGCGATTCAAGAAACAGGGGTAGGAGGAAAGAACGGAGCGTGGTGGGTGTCCTCGCATTTGGGAAGGCACAGTTTCGAATCCCTGTCTGGGCATCGAGATTTGGGTTTTCCATGGTATCCCCAAATCACTTCAGACGAAATCCGGTATGGTTCCTTCAAAAGACCATAGCAGAATTTCTTCCCGTTTCCTTCCTACAGTCATTTCCCGCCTCTAATGACCTCAACGTCGACGAGAAGAAAATCCGTAAGCCCGGGAGGAGGGATTGAGGGGGTACATTAATTAATACCAGATTTCTTTAATCTGGAGGGTATTCTCAAAGGGAAGAATATTCGTTCTGCCATTTGTCTGCGAATCGTGTAACTTATGTTTCGTATGATAAGTGTATTTTTGTTGTGTAAAGTGTGTATTTTATGATGCGTAGATTGGGGACTGTCCCAGCTTTTGCCTAGATAATTGCAGGAAAATACCTAAAACTAAAATCTCGACGGCCGGAACGCAGGATCGAGGAGTCGAACCTGGTCCCGTTCCTCCCGGATCGAGAGCGATGGAGCCTCACGCAGCAACATTAGCGCTTTTCAATCCTTTAAATAAAATCAGTTTTTCCTTTTTGATTGATCTCACACACTACCGTGATGTTCTAGTTGACTACTCACAACTACTTTTTGTAATAATTCCTTCATCTATCAGTTGTTCAAGCAAATTGTTTCTGCTTCAGTCAGTAGCTGGTGATTTATACTATTGGCGATACCTGTGTCATTTTCTAGTTGTTGTCAAATGACTTTTTCATTTTGTGATGTGTAATTGGTTTCATTAAGTTACGATTTGATTTTTATACACATTCTGAGATTACGTTTTTCGGGGTACCTTGCTTCATTTATTCGCTTTTGGGTTACCAATTCGAGAAGAGCTTGTTTAAAATGAAGCTTACTATTTTCCCACACAGCGAATCGCCACTAGAAACGTTTAACATTTTATTATCGTTCACGTCAGTTTTAGTTTATTAATGTGTATTCGGTTATGGTCGATAGATCGTCACATCCATTAAATTTGCTAAGGAAGAATGATTCCTAAGGCAGTGTAGAATTTAGGCTTCTTTAATAGTATCATTTACTCCTGTCCTTTCTGAATAACAGAATGAAACGATTTGTATTTCATTCTCACTATGCTAATGCCTATTTGTTCTAGATTCCTGGATACCTCAGCGAAATCCTTCAACGTAGATAATTTAATATTTCTTTCGAATTCTGGTTTTACGCCTGGTCGAGGTTTAAGTCATTTGGATGAGATTTGGGGCAAGGAAATGGAAGTGATTAGGCAATGGTGGTTTGAAATAACCATCCCGTTATTCGCTTGGAGTGATTTCGAAAGACCGTGGAAAACTGGAATTTTCATGGCCAGCGGGGATTGGTCCCAGGATCTCCTGAATGCTAGATCTGAGCGCTCACACACCGCAACTCTTTTAGCGCCTTTTACTGCCGCCAAGTACCAGAAAATATGAAATTTATTTTGCATACATTTAAAAAATTATCTTCTTGAATGGTTTTTATTAGTGATAGATGTTAGCATGCGTGGAATTCTCTTATCACTAAAGTCACTTTCAATTTTGTCAAAGTCTGCGTTTCAAGTTTAGATTACTCAACAATTTTCTCAACGAATCTTTGCAGTAACATTAATTAATTTTCCATTCCTCGTCCAGTAAGGAAGGCATAACAATGCAGCTGCTATAGAAAACTATTTCCTGCAACTAAATACGCCGTAACAATGAAGTAAGAGATTTTTATGTCGAATATCTGAAACATAAATCTATTGTTGTTAACGCTGGACATGGGATCGTGGACAAACCATGCCTACGTGGTATCATCCTGCGTACAAAACCGTAATGCTTCCTGTATATGGACTGTAATTTAAAGCCTTCCTCTACAGCATATTACAGAAATATGAGGTAACGGTCATTGCATTTATTTTTGTCGAAGTTTATTATCGCCAACGAACAGTATCAAATTTAATCACTGGAAGTCGTAATGTATATAGCTTTGTAATCAACACTAAAACAAAATGCAGTGATATTATTTAGATATTGTTTGAATACATCGTACCACCTGAACTTACCCACTCTTCATAACAGCAAGAAACAAATAAATAGCAGACTTAAAATTATTCCTTTGAGGGAATTTTTCTGCTTTTGATGTTTACGACACTTGGCAGTAGCAAATTGAAGCTGTGCGACTGCATTAAAAGTCACTTTTAGCTCAAAGCGAGATATCAGATAAAGTTTTATTTCGCGTTTCCTCATCTCACGTCTCAATTATAATAGTGTTATCTGTAAACATAATAAAACTTACATTCTGACTTACGTATATGTATATTAAACAATTATACAAACAGAATAAAATATTATTTACACGCAGCGTACAGCGTCTGCATTCAGATGAAAACATTTAACACAAGTCCTAGTCTTTTTGTTTAAAAAATAAAACAGTATTTTGCTGTAATTCATACAGGCATCTTCCACGTTTTCTATCACATCATCATGTGTATATCATTAATCCTACTGTATTTGATTCACAAAGTGCGTTTTATTGTTGAATTTCGTGTGCACATCATGGACAAAACAGGATGAAGATAACACCTAATCAAAAATACCCAGGCCCGAAGCCGGACTTGAAACTGATCCTGGTGGGTGGGCGGTAACGCTCTGGCCTCGCTTTCGGGAGGACGCAGGTTCGAATCTCCGTCCGGCCTTCCAGATTTCGGTTTTAGCGGTTTCCCGAAATCATTTCAGGTGAATGCTATGATTTTTCCTTCAAAAGGCCATGGTCGAATTCCTTCCCGTTCATTTCCCACGGTCCTTCTCCGCCTATAATTATCTCGACGCCGGGTAAAGCGGTAAGGTAAAGCCACATCGGACTCGAAACCGCTGTAGTTCGAGGCTAAAGCATTATCCTCTAAGCTACCGCTTTTGCCCTACATTAAGTTAAACAATAAACAAACCATACCATTGGGGTGAAGGGGGGAGGGGATAATAAAAATCGTAAAAACAGAACCACAATTACGTATTTACTATTTTATAATTAAATATTTATCCTGACCGATTACTTCTGAACACGATTCGCTTATTTCTTCTGCCTGCATTCAGTGCGAGGTAAACTATACAAGCACAAAAGTAACTGTCTTGGGGTTAAGAGAAGTTTTCATCGATATGTTTCGCATATTATCTGTTATTAAAGTTTTCTTATTTTTTCAGATGAGTGAATGATAGGAGGAAAAAAATTTACAGCTTAACGCAGTTAGAAATTTCATCAGAAACAATTGAGTTTATATATATATATATATATATATATATATATATATATATATATATATATATATAGTGAACTATGGTAGCTACTATTCGATCCAAAGAAATGAAGCTTCGTTCCGAGAGTAAAGTTAAAGTTTTGCCAAAATTTATTCAAACTTGCGAGTGTAGTTGGTGTTAAAAAAAAGTATCGAAGATTGTACGAGGTGATAGTATGCATTAAAACAAGAGAAAATGTCTGATAAACGCTGTGTGAAAACACTTACTTCGAAAGTTAATAGCAGGTGCGAAATGGCAATGCATACCTCTGCCCAGTGGCAGTACTGTAGTGTAATGGTTTACATCACTCTAATTAACGATGTGCACATATTCCAGGATCGCGTCTTCTATGCGTGTCAGTACGTACAGGACCAACCCGGAAAGTTTGAAAGAGTGCATGATTCCTTACGCTGTAGGGCTGATGCATTTATTGCTGTGGATTGACGCCACATTGCACATCTGCTATTTACTCCGAAAGTCTGTGTTTGCGACCCAAAGTTTATTACACATTTTTGCTCTGTTTCTATGTGTACTATCACCTCCTAAAATATTCCTCACTTTTTTAAACAATATATATAATTCCGAAGTGCTCAGTTTGTGGGTAAATGGGTTGCTACATAGCGTTTCAATCTTCAATAGCTTTGTGGATTATTAGGGAAAAAAGTCCCATTCAAAGTTCTTCTGTGTTGGCTATTTGGGCAGCCAGTTTCGCTAAAGACTCAATTCTTTCACTGCCAGAAAGCCTATCATGTGTTTCAATCTATAATGAAGAAATTTTCATTCCTTGTTCATTAATGGAAGTCATTAAATCTAATGTCTTGTACAGAAGTGGCTTCTCCCCTCTGTCACTGATTCCACTAAGTTATTTAATTAATAAATTATTGTTAACAACGTCATTTTATTAATATTTCTGATTAAATTTGATCCCACACCCAACAATAAGGGATTCATATTTCACATTACGGCAAGTTAATCTTATGAGAGAGATGACTTGTGACTGATATTCATTAAGGTTAGAGATGGACACAGTGGAATTGTATGTTGCTGTGTCCGTAGTAGACGGACGCAGTTACAGCACATCAAGTCTTTACTTATATATTGGCGCGTCATTGCGACCATTGGTGCATTTATTGGAATTGAGAGAAATACTCCTAACCAAACTCGAAGAGATTGGTACTTGTATTTTACAGGCAGTTCAAAAGACGGTTCGATGGAGAACCATAAAGTATACGGCCATCTTCAAAGTACAATGGATTTGTGAAGAACTAGTGAGATTATGGAATCCGCCTCCAACCAAGCGTCACTTATAGTTGCTCAGAGAATGTTTCTTGCATTACTATATTTTAAAACAATTTCAGCTATCTGACGCGTCCACTTAATGTGCTGTCTAAATATAATTCTAAGTATTTAGCACATTTCACATAGGGATAGCCATATGAAATAAGTATTATGTCTAGAGCTTCCAGTACCTCATGTAGGAAAACGTTTACTTTCGCAATTTTCCGAGGTGATATCTGAAGTCCGTTGTCTTTTCACCATGTCTTAAGATTAGTTAGCGTCTAACTAACTTGGTATCCTGAAGATTTCGGGAGGTTTTTTAGAAGCAGAGGTCGTCATTATATTGTATAAGGCAAGTACCTGCTGACTGAATTGTACCTGTATCGCTATTGAATATGTTAAACAGGAGCGGTGGAAAAATGGAGCCTTGTGGGAGACCAAGTCGTGTGTACTGGGGGCTAACGATTCTATTTGTTGTAGTGGTCATCAGGGCACTTATATGGAAAATATTTCAAAGGTTTAATACGAATGACTCTGGAAGGTTATTTATTAACAGTTTTTGTGTTAGAATTTTTGGGACTACGTTACCCGTAAAAAATTTAAACAAACGATTGTGTAACTATTGGCTTTAAAACCCTCTTGAACCTCAGTAACTTGGTAGGCGAGAACACCAAGTGTTACTAGGCCTCAACGAAACCCATACTGAAACTGGGGAAGGGTTCTGAACTGTTCCACATGCAATTCTAGTCAAAGAATGAGCATAAGCTCCAGGGATATGTAAACACATGAAATTAAATAAACCGGTCTAAATCAAAGCTGCCCAGTCATTGGCCACAATTTCGATTCTAAATAAGCCTCCAAGCCATGATTTCAATTTTAAGTTAGCCTGCGGACCACATAATATTTGTCTATAGTTACAACATATATTTCAACATAACAAAAATATAAGTTAACACACTTTAATTACACTAAAAAAGTAAAAAACTATCGATGAGACTTCTGCAGGTTTTTTTAAAATTATAATCAAAGAGTAAAAAACATCAATGAGACCCTTGCAAAGATTTTTGAGCAAGTGTACTCTAGACCGCTACTGTTGGCGGGCAAATTCAATTGCGCTGGCAGGCCGTATCGTGGCCTGCTGGCCTGGGGTTGAGCTGCCTTGATCTAAATGATGATGGGTAGCTTGGATGATTACCTGGTTTGAGGATAGTTAGGGGACAGCCGGGCAAAGTGGCCAAGCTAAGGTTTACTGACTTTTTAAGGTAACTTGTAATAAACCGAAGGGCGTGAAAGTTAGTGGTTATATACTTCAAATATCTCAGCAAACATCAAAAAAATTTCAGTTGCCTTGAGGACAAGTTTAGTAGCTAGAATGCTTAATTTTTCAAAAAGTACCCAAATGGCTACTTTTCCAGATCATGTCGGGCAATGTGGCCAGTTAGCTTGAAAATTGGAATTAAGTGATAAAACACTCTTTAATTTTGCGAGGTTGTACACTTCATTTAAAGAAAAGTTAACACAACTGAGAAACACACTAATTATAGACTGAAGATCAAAAGAAACTGGTATAGGCATGCGTCTGCAAACACAGAGATATGTAAACACTCAGAGTACGACGCTGCGGTCGTTAACGCCTATATACGAGATAACAGATAACAGGTGTCTCGCGAATCGGTTGCTGCTACTACAATTTAAGTGAGTTTGAAGGTGGTGTTACAGTCGGCGCACTAGAGATGGGGCACAGCATCTCCGAGGTAGCGATGAGGTGGAGAGTTTCCCGTACGACCATTTCACAAGTGCACCTTGAATATCGGGAATCCTGTAAAACATCAAATCTCCGACATCGCTGCGGTCGGAAAAAGATTTTCCAAGAACGGGACTAAGGACGAATGAAGAAAATCGTTCAACGTGACGGAAGTGCTACACTTCTGCAAATTGCTGCAGATTTCATTGCTGGGCCATCAACATGTATCAGCGTGCGAGGCCATTCAACGAAACATCATCGACATGGGCTTCGGAGCCGAAGGCCCACTTGTGTACCCTTTCTGAGTGCACGACACAAAGCTTAACGCCTCGCATGGGCCCGTCAACACCGATATTGGACTATTGATGATTGCGAACATGTTACCTGGTCTGACGAGTCTCGTTTCCGATTGAATCTAGCGGATGGACGTGTACGGGTATGGAGACATGAATTCATGCACCCTGTATGTCAGCAGGGGACTGTTCAACCTGGTGGAGGCTCTGTAATGGCGTGTACAGTTGGAGTTACATGGGACTCCTGATACGTCTATATACGACTCTGACAAGTGACACTTACGTACGCAACCTGGCTGATCACGTGCATCCACTCATATCAATTGTGCATTCCAACGGACTTGGGCAATTTCAGCAGGACACTGCGACACCCCTCACGTCCAGAATTGCTACAGAGTGTCTCCAGGAACCCTCTTCTGAATTTAAACACCTTCGCTGGCCACCAAACTCCCCATGCATGAACCTTATTGAGCCTATCTGGGATGCCTTGCAATGTGCCGTTCAGAAGAGGTCTCCACCCCTTCGTAGTCTTACGGAATTAAGGATAGCCCTGCAGGATGCATAGTGTGAATTCCCTCCAGCGCCATTTCAGACATTAGTCGAGTCCATGCCACGTCGTGTTGTGGCATTTCTGCATGCTCGAGTGTGCTCTACGCGTTATTAGGCAGGTGTACCAGTTTCTTTTGCTCTTCAGTGTACTAGGTAACACGTTAATGAACATTAATCCTAATTTTTTCAAACGAAAGGAAAGCTGTTTTCTTTATCTCCAGTACACAGTTCGTGGTCCCAAAATTAATTCACACTGTATCCATTGTTCTTGTGATCTTAAAGCTGAAAAACAGTCGTTGCAGTACACACACTGTGGTTTCTTGATCACCATCTTCATCATCAAGTAAAAATCTTCGTAATTTATACTTCCTGCGCTATATATGTTTCTTCCCACCTATTTCTTTTCTTCTTCTTTTTGTTAGCTTTTGCAGCCTAAAGTTCATTTTCATATGTAATTGATTTTAACACTTTAAAAAGGATGGGGGCAAGGAATGGGAAGGAATTCGGCCATGGCCTTTTGAAGGAAGCATCCCGGCATTCACCTGGAGTGATTTGAGGAAACCATGGAAAACCCAAATCTGGATGCCCGGACGGTAATTCGAACCCACGTCCTCCCGAATGCGAGGCCAGAACGTTAACCGTTCACCCACCACTCTCGGTATCAGAATAAAGATTGTTCACTTGTTTATTCCCGCCACTGTTGTTTAGCAAAACGTTGGTGACACATTGATGAAGTTTAGACGAGGCTATACTAAACAGTGATACAAACGATAACTATCATCAGTTCATTTATCAGCATTAATGAAAGTTTGTAGGGGTTGCTAGTTACTGGTTTTATATAGTGCCTGTTAACATCGTATCGTAAAGCCTGTCACACACGCTCATGTTTGATGATCGTTTTGCTTGTACAGTCTCCTGTTGTAATGCAAAACTGAGAGTGTACGGGGACAAGTCGATGGACTTAATTCTTCTGTTCCAGCAATTGTCTATTTTGAAGGTATTTTGAATGCTGCTGATTTTCCATGCGTGTTCCTACTTGTCGTCCAGCAAAATGGCGTGTGTGTACGTAAGTCTCGTATTGCATTGCGTCTTGCATGACGGATGTTAGACTAATGTTGCGCGAATTTCTCACTGAATTTATTAATTTACACAGACAAAATGTGAGTCTGTGGTAAATCAAACGTAAATATTATTTAAACAAACAGAAAAATTGCTGCACATGATATTCTCATCAATAAATTGAAAGAATTTGATAAATAGTAAAATAAAGAAACAGCTATAAAAATGAATTCATTAAGAACTTGTTTTCGGAAGGCACAGACAAAATATATCGAATCACGTAGACTTGGGTCTGATACCGAAGACATCGATACATCAATTTTTCGGTATTTTCACATGCCACCGTTTCTTATCAATAAATTAAATATGGTAACATATACCTGTTGCTAAAAGCGCAATGTAGCAGTAAGATGTTCATGGCGTGTTATTGCTAATTGCTTTTCCCATCCCAGTGTCTTGCCTTTTAATACGGGGAGTAGGTTTATTCGTTCATGCGAACGTAAGCAACCCAGTCTTCAGGTTCTAGCTTCAATTCATTTATTAAATTAATGTGTCTAAATTCTGATGTCTTAAATAACCAATGTTTTGACCATTCCCCTCTAATTCTGATCTTCCCCCCCCCCCTTTTTTTACTGTCAGAACAATAGCAGCGGCAACAAATAATTTCTGTGTATCATTCATATTTAAATTTCGCAACTGACAGTAAAATTAAGTAGTAAACGAAGTGTCTGTGGACTCAGCTGAGTTCCTTCAAAGGTTTTATCTTGCATTACAACTTAAGACTGTCCAAGCAAAACGGACGACAGACATGAGTGTGTGTGTCAAGCTTAAAACAGAAGAGACGTTTTGATGTGGGCTCTGTCAGCCGACTAGTTGCCGATTCAGCTGTCGTTGAGGAACTGTACTCCGTTCGTCCCGTAAATGGAGTGCTGGTCCGAGGTTGAGGAAACTTTGAGGACAACTTGGACTGTTGAACAGGGTTGGGTACAGCGCTCTGGGCTGTATGGGGCACAGGCAAATGCGGATAATTATCTTGTCTGTGATTGACGGTAAAGCAGCCCTTTCCGCGTAAGAATTTTCTGATTCAAGTGATGTGGCTTTCTCCCATGGAATAATCTCATGGCCATATGAAATTTAATTTATTTCTGTTTGGCAAATTCGGTGGAAGTACGATTTGTTGATCGGTGGTTACCAACACATTGTACACTGTGTGGGTTACCTTCATAACAACATTCCATCACAAATTTCGCAGCAAGGAGAACTATGACATGTACGGTGTGTCCAAAACGCCAACAATGAAAACAATCGTCGCATTAACGACATATTCTATAGCCTTTGACTAATAAATGTCTCCTGTGCTAATTGCCGAGTACTAAATTAGTAGTTCCTTTCTCAATACTTTACACATGATCCGTCGGCCTTGTAAGACATCTGTATCACACTCAATTTCTTTCTTCAATTCATCTTCCGAGAAATTCGTGTCAACTTTACGTATCAGCTCTTCCTTTCGAGTGTAAACCCGCGGAATGAATAACTTAAGTTTTTGGGATTTTTTTAAATTAATTTAGCTAATCTGTTTGCCCACACTGATGAGTTAACTTTTATTTCAACACTGTTATTCCCTATGCTGCTGATACCAACTATAGCAGTTTTAATACCTGAAATTGATTCTCGGATTATTTTTCCTACAGCCATGGGACCGCACATATTTTATTATCACTATTGAATGAACCAATAAAAAAAGAGATAAAAATATTTTTAGGTAGGAGTTATGTTAATTATTATGTTTCAAGTTTAAATTAATATGTTTTTATAGTAAATAATCATAATGGGATTTCTGTATCCGCGCGCCGGCCGCAGAGGTTAACACGGGCGTACCGGAGGTAGGCTGGGACGAGACGGGCCAGCCGTGGATAGAGACGATCCAGGGTAGCCGAGTGAAGAACCGCGTCGCGCACGATCACAGTCCATTGCAACAATAACTTTCTAATATCTACAGTTTAACATTCAATCCGAATAACCTACAGCCCAGACCTGACTCTTACGATGAAAAACAATTTTTATAAATCTTAGCCTCTACGGAGATTTGAACCTGAGACCACGACGTTCGTAAGCGAGCGCTTTAACCACCGAGCTGCCAGTCCACTACACGGAAACACGGTACGGAGACGTCCATATCCATCGTGTCTGTCTATCGCCGTATTTCGAAGTTATGAGACAACGTGTGTTATTTATACAGATAATTTTTCAACTAAATGTAGACAGTATTTTTCTCCTTGTTTCAAAGGATAAGTGTGTAAAGTTTCATCGAGATCGGATGAAAACTGTGGATTTGTATGAAGAACAAACAAACTAACAAACAAACATACATTCATCTTTATATATAAAGATTATAAAATGAACAAAAAAGCAGAAATGAAAACTTTATAAAGGATTTTTTTTAAAAAATAAACCTTTCTATTCATAGATTGATATTGCTACATTTAAAATATGCGTATCGCCATCCCAACTAGCAGTTTTCTTGTCTGTAGTGCGTGTTCTGCTGTACAAACCGAAAAATACTTTCACTGACTCAGCAGCTACGATTAGCTGTTCTGATTGGTTCATGACAGCATCACAATAATTAAACTATTTAATTATTGATCATTTCACTATTCAGTGAATCATATTCTGCAAAGACATAGAACGGGCAACTATCATTTTCTCTAAACAAGTATTATTTGGTAGCATCATTATAACAATAATTATCACATATTCATGTGGCATTTATACTAGGTCCCTTGACTTCAAACTTGTCAATATTAACTTCTTTAAATGAAAAATTGTCCTTGGTTTCTGGCATTGGCCACATCGGTCGCTTTTTACCACGAGTGGTGTTGTTCCACGCAGACTGGTTCGCCGCCTCCACATTCCGCTTGTCAATCAGTAGCCAAGTCACCTGCTGTTGTACTGATCCAAGGGTAGCTTCCTGAGTGAAGCTGCTGGAGAAGTCTTGCTGCTAACTAACATTGCACTCGTCATTCACAACACTGAAATGGGTCACCTTTACCAACCACCTGGCCAGTGTCATCTGCCACCATTTGTTGCACTGCGAAACTGAGAAAGCGTTTCGGTTATGAGTCGAAATTACGGTAACTCTGCCACCACTTGGATCTATCCTCTGAGCGTAAATAAAATGAGATTGAAATACTGAACTAAAGAGTCACTTGCTGGTGTTTAACTGACCTCGATATTTAAATTTGAATTAAGAACTTGAGAATGGCTTCGATTTTCATCAAACAGGGTTGTTGTGAACAGTCACATATTGGCCAGTTTCCTGCATTTCTGATAAGTGAACGATGTAGTATTATATAGCGGTAAGAAATCAACTGTTAGGCGGATGTAGAGGGCGATCCGGAGTAGGTAAAAGAAGACCCTAGTGGTATTGTATGACACACTTGTTACTCGTGTCACTGCATTTCCTCCAACTTGTCGCTTTTCAATGTTTTTTACTGCCAAGTAGTTGTCGCAGTCGAGAATCGAGATGTAATAATAATTTTCAGTCGTCTCCCTGAAGGAACAACTCACTGGGATCGTCTGGAGTTGCATGAAGGTATCGAATATGGCCATCCATCGATCGTACAGAAATCTCGTTTCCCCAGTTGGTCTACACATGTAACACAGAGAAACCACGTTTTTTTACAAAGCACAGGAATCATTTTGGTAATTGGCTGAATGCGGCTACCCGTTTTGGTGGGTTATTCGGCACACGAAACACATGCTTCTTAAGAAGTGTACTCCGAAGCCATTTTCAAAGCTCACGTATCAAAAAGCCCCCGCTCATGTCACCTTGCTAAGGAGTTCCATGTAATTGCGTATTTGTTCTCTGAAGCTCTTTGTCACGTGTTACACAGTCAAAATCTCTCTTGGAAACTCTCAAAGCCAGCTTTCATGACAGGTCCGTTACCGGATACGCTGAAGGCTGCTTTATCACCGCCTTCAAAGCGAACGACATCGAGTCCCTGTCTCACACAAGATGTCGTATCGTCTCACAACTGAATTTCCTATATTTACTGCTCCTGCCGCAAATTCTTGGTTTCGGTGACCATTCCTTAATTGTCACGGCCACGTATTTTTCACGACTGTACTCTCTGTGAAACAATTTTTCATCGTCAAAATTTCTGGAGAAATATTGTAACATTACACAATTTATTCGGTTTCAAACTCTGTGGTAACGCAGTATGCAACGTGGAAACTGTCAGAACCACAGAGTAACACTAAATATAGGGCTCTACACTGTCATTTCAATCTACCGAGCGTGATGGGTGAGCGGGAACGGTTTGGCCTCTGGAGGACACGTGTTCGAATCCCCGCCCGGGCATCCAGATTTGAGTTTTCCATGGTTTCCCCAAATCACTCCAGGCGAATGCCGGGATAATTCCTTCATAAGGCCATGGCCAAATTCCTTCCCGTTTCTTATACCCAGTCTTCCCACCTTTAATGACCTCGACGTCGACGAGGCGTAAAGCCGTAAACAAAAAAATAAGTGGTATTATCCTGCAGTTTGTATAAATTTTTTCTGTATATAGCCTTCAATCTTTGTGACCATTTAGCAAGCTTCAATTTGTTTTTGTACCAACTGTTGTATGATGTTTTTGATTATGATATTGTGGACACTGCAGTGAAGACAGCACAAGACGAACATAAAACTTATTTAAAACCAACCATTTCCGAGGCCGGACTCGATCTTACGGCTTTTGCAATGCGAAGCTAGCGCGCTAGCCCCTAATCTGCCTGGGCCGGCAGTTTATATAGAACAAAGCTTATATATAATCTGAACGAATTATGTAGTGGAAGGCCAGTTATTCTGAACTTTCTCAAGGTTTATCTGCAATACGTAAACAACGACGGGCGCAGTATAAACAAACAACGAGAGCGATCGAGCGGTCAGCCGCAAGGTGTGTTTCTGAGCCGAGACGGTGTTGATGTAAAGCCACGATATTGCTGCGCGCTGTGGACCGAGAGAACCGCGCGCAACGGAAATCAGGCAGTAGACCGCGAAATGTGACCACACCGCAGCATCGAACGTTTAGCACGACAGCGGAGCACAGCGGCATGGTCTTCTCTCAGAATTACAATCACTTTACTTCACAGAGAACTCGTTCGAAGCAGAGCTTTGATGTGTGTTCCCTTCACACTGAAAAAACAGCTACAGTGAAATGTGATTACAGACAATGGTGTTCTTGTTTTGTGACGAGTAGCATGCTGTCTTTGAATACAGTGATTGTCGCAAACCCATTGGAAGATATTATGGTAAGAGACAATTATACGAATGTGTTTTATGAAGATCGCTTAATAAATTCGTGGTCTCACACTGATTCACATAAGATATAATGAAGGTTGTTATCTTTTAAGCATAGTCTCCCTTTCTGCACCAAATACTTTCTACAATGAAGTTACAATGCTTTGATGCCTATCTCATAAAAGAATTTTGGAAAAGTGTCAAAAATGTGGTCGCCCTTCATATGACATTATCTAAAGCAAAATAGGAGCCAGACAGAAGCTTTTTAGCATACTCAAGTAAGTTGAAATCTGAGGGAGCTAGATGGCAGAAAGGAAAGTGGGGTGAGTGGGTGGGGATGAAAGGGTGTTTGCTGTACAAACTCCTTCCATTTTCTTAATTACTTAACTCTTAACTTTACCTTGTTAGCTAATTAGTTCACAGTCGTTTTAGAATGTTAAAACAATGGAATCCCGTGATGGTTTCACCATTTTCCAAGCAATCTACTAACATTAAATCCATGACTACCCCGCCAAAAATCAACCATTTTATCTTCAATTTTCGGTTATAGGCGGTCGGAAACCTACCTCAGGTCCAAGTATTTTAGCAGAATTCTATCAACTTATGTTCTTGCAATGGTTGATGTTTCCTCAGTCCGCCAAACTCTCAACCGTACATCTGCCATCACCAACAAATGTATGCCATACCGATTCTCATGGACGATTGTCCGGATTGGATTTGCTATGTGGATAATCTTATATTCGGAAGTAATTTTTTTTTACTGTGCTGTGTACAGATGTAGTCTCTTGTTTCTTTTCTTTTTTTCACTTATGGCTTTACGCCTTGTCGACGTCGAGGTCATTAGACGCGGGTTGGTACTGGGGACTAGGAACAGGAAGGAATTCGGCCATGGCCTTTTGAAGGAAGCATCCCGGCATTCGCCTGGAGTGATTTGAGGAAACCATGTAAAACCCAAATCTGGATGCCCGGACGGGGATTCGAACACGCGTCCTCCCGATTGCGATGCCAGAGGGTTAACCGCTCACCCACCACGCTCGGTTTAGTCACTCGTATTGTTGCCACCACTTACTCATGAATGGCCTTTAGTGACATGCCTTCTGAACACAAATATTTAATTACCAAACAAATTCTTAGCCATTTCAGATTAAACATAATTCACGTTTAGCCACTGTAACAAAATAATGTTCTTTACACGATCTTTTAATTTTCGAAAGTAAGTTGCGACAGATCTAAGAAATATATTAGGCTGTTGTAAGATTATAAGAGTTTGCTTCCATGTTAAGGCCACGAATTATGGATCGAACCTCGTAGAACATTACTTGTGATGTGATAACGCGTAAGGTCGTGGGTATAATTTTTAATTTTCACTTCTACTACTTGGGGGTTTTCTTAACTCGAATCACCACATCAGCGATATTACAGAAGTATAACTCGTATCCTTTTTATCAGAGCATCACTAGCGATATAAAATTCCAGTGGAGCATTCTTTCGCGAATGTTAAATCATCCCACTAGTACCTTGCTCTGTACATGCTACATCTCACTGTTCAGCAAGATCGACATTCGTTCGTTGGTATCCCGTCAATGCTTTCCTGTTGTATATGAAAGTGGATGGTAAGCAATTATGTAAGAAATACCTCAGCACTCTATCCTAAACTTGTTCTATTTAGTGCCGTGATATATAACCGGTTATTACTACGGTACTTGAAGTTTTAAACGAAAATAACTCTTTCAACTTATAACTGTTATATATTTTTGATTATTTGATTACTTATGTTGAGCTACATCCGAAACAACCGTTTAAGAACTTCACACTAATAATAATGATTCGTTTTTAGTGAAGGAACTTCCAAAAACAGTTGTTTAAATTCAAGCATATTACTGTGTAGAAGATATAACGCAAATGATAAATGGCTGGCTGGTTTTCTAGGAAAAATTAAAACTTGGCATTCATTGGTGACTGCCGACAGAGCTGAAAACTTAAAAACGTAAATATCAGAAAAAGCTACAGATATATTGTTAGCATTAGCATTTCGGTAACGCGAACTCAAAAGATTTTACGTATCCAAAATTCCACAATGCGCCTTAAGAAGTAATCACATCAAAAAAGTTTCTCCGATTGTCAATTCGATTCCATAAACCTCCATTCTACGGCACATCGCTTCACCATTTCACCGACGGGGACCGCTAATGGTTGCAAACTTATAAGATCTATTTCAAACGATGAATGCCGGATACATAAAAAAATTAAAATTATAGTCAAAAAACTTTATGTAGATACGATATTATAGGTACAATGTATAACTTTCCACGAGGACTGAGAAGTATACAGACTACTGCACGCCCGCCAGTAAGTATATATATACACAAGTATAATCTATGCTTTCACTGCTGTCCCAGCGCTACATATCATACTTGTAGCTACAGATATACTGCTACAGCATGTGGGTAGTGGGAACTCATAAGATTTTACCCATCCAAAAAGCGTTCAACGCGCATAGCAGATCTGTACCGTGAACCCAAGATTTTGCCCATCCGAAAATCACCCACCGCACTTACAGACTTCAAAAACTTTATATATTAAACTTATAAACTTAATCGTATCACACTTACTTCACGCTCTTGTTGCTGTTACAATTTACTGGAATTGGTTGTTACGAGAACAATTTTATATATGTGTTTTGTTTGGAAGGATCGTGTTACCTTCAATTTATGCTCAAAACGTAACCACGAGGGCATTTTCATAAGAATGTTTCCCTCAATTCCTTTAAAACTTTGAATTGCGCAGTTTTATCTTGCAGAAATATTTAAGACTGCAACAAAAGTTTCATACCAAGTTGTTTAGGTCTAATAATCATAGTGTGAGCCGTATTCTTAGAAAAATTAATAGCTACTTTTTTGTATTGCTAGTTTATTTCTGCATATAATTCCACTTTTATTTCTTGTATTACAGAATCTAACGGAGAATAATTTTTCCATTGTGAAGATACTTGAGTCTACAGGCCATTCAGAAAATTCTTGGCGTTATAGATGATATTCTCTACATAATTTGCTATCCACTCTGAAAAACAGATTTGACATCTTTTGAAGAGGATCATGAAATTTTTTCTAGACTGTAACAATAGCACCAGATATTTCGGTTCGGGGAACAAAAGCAGTCTCTGAACCATAGGATTACATTGTTTTGTAGTTAGAAGTTGTAGTTATGTGGTAAAGAATACATCCTGTTCTTACCAGTGCGATCAATGGTTTGACACTTTCGGCAATAAAATTGAAAGAGTACCGACAAGTGTAATATTTATACAAGACTCCGCCTCCTGCTGCCACCTAAAATTCAAATGTATCAACCTACGCTGTATCTCACTGGAGCCGACACAGCTTCCTGGAAGACCCGAAACCTAATTAACAGAGGCCTTTTGAGCATTTTCCCCGTGGGGATTGATCGACTGAATTGCTGATGACAGGTACCTGATACTGGGAAAACGATACGTGGCAACGAACACCTCTCCACCCTGTTAGAAACATCTGCTGTCTACGTGCAATTGGAAGGTGATTGTTTTGCAGAAGATAACAATAAGCCATGTTTAATTACTGCTTTGTTATCTATCTTTACAGATTTAAGAAAAATCTAAAGCAAAGAAAGACTTATGAGAAATGTTAGGAAGGCACAACTTTGTATCAATTATTTTTATTTGAGAATGAATCTCTGAAATATTATTTTAAGAAGCAAACACACACACACACATATGTTTTGATGAGTAGGAAAGTGTTGTACTTCGACTACTATTTATCAACATTGACCTTCACTAAAAAGCTTTGAGCCGTCTTTTTATGGGATTTTTATTTTTATTTGCTTCTGGCTTTAAAGCTAAAAGACGTCGAGGTCATTAGAGGAGGGTAAAGTCTGGCGGCAAGGAAGGTGGAAGGAATTTGGCCATGGCCCTTTAAAGGAACCAAACCGCTCACCCACCACGCCCAGTGCTATTGGAATGAATTAATTTTTTTGAATAAATGCAATTGCGATTCAGGTTGAGAATTCAAGAACTAGATGAAGCTAAATTCAGTAATATTCATCAATTTAATGACGTTAGTCGGTTACGTACAAGGTTATTGTCTGTGCAGCCACTGTTTTGACTAAGGCATTAGTAAAATAATTTTAAAATATTTATGGATTCATATGGATTTTAATAGTAATAGAGTTGTACCATCTACTCTCAGTATTGAGGGTATCCTTCTTGCTAAATCTTGAATTTTGTTTTCATTCCGTAGTACAGTACATAAGCGGTCTGGGACGTAGTGTAAACAGTTCATTACCACACTTTTATTGTGATGGAAATGTCGGCAGATTGTCCAAAGTCGCAGTTTCAATCCAGAGTACAGTGTTTCTTCCGTGCACGAGATCCCTGTACTCGGAATGTACCAATAATGCGCACCTGCCATTTGAATGAAGTTAAATCACCACAGAAAAACAAAGTACGTTTTGTGATGGTAGCGCTGGGACTCGTTTCGAATGAAGTCTCTCAGATACACTTCCAGGTATGGAAACATAAATGCGAAAGTGCCTTCTCTGAAGGAGAACAAAAAGCGAAATGTTTGAAGATGTTTCTCAATTGAGTTCCCGGTATAATTTCCACTACCTTTATTACAAGGCTTGCCCTTGGTTAGGGAAATATACGGGTACGGCACTGGGAAATCGGTTTACGTCCATAAATAGTCAAACTGTTTTAAGTACAGTGTTAACCTTGCAATTATTTATATGATCAGTAACGATCAGTGTCATGGTACAGTGTTAGATAAATTCTTGAATTTGTAATCTGAATAAAACCGTCTATGATTTATAATTCCTTCCTACGTTTTCTGTGCATACATTCGTTATCTTTTTAGTATTTATACTGGATGGTCTTATACTGTCCATTAGAAACAAATTTTTATTTTATTGACCATCAGAAATCAGCCCTACCCACAAAATAGATAAATGAAAAGAGTGGATTATGTGAAAATTGCTGATACATCCGTAAATTCTTTAGCATATTATTAGATTGTGGATAATATAGTTCTTTAATGTTTCATAAAAATGTGACATTTAAAACTTAATCTTTTTCATTTATTTACTGTATATAAACGATACAATTGGTTTATTGTACTGGAAAAAAATTAATTAATCTAATACACTATGACACTAGGCAATTCTGCATCAACTATGTAAAGGTAATAATATTGTTCAATTAATAAGCGCTTACCTTGGGTACCAATTTGTAATAATTCATTTACATACTTTGGTTTTATAATTAAGTAATAACTATTAACCATGAAATCAATTTCTTTCACTATTAATTCTACCAGTAACACAAAGGGCATTCAGTAATGATAGACCTTTAACGTAACAATATGACATTTACTATGCTCTCATGGCAAAACAAATGATTTTAGCAACATATATTAATTTTTTATTTTTTTACTTTATCCATGATATATGGACTTTGTGAAAGTCTGTAACTGGTTTAATATAATAAGGTATGCAAATAATTTTCTGTTACCTTAATAAATTATTAATTAATTTATTGATATGCGTGACGCGTTTCGAGAAATTATTCTCATTTTCGAACGCTATTTTATTACATTTTTGGTGTGACGAGTGCTCGTGTCATCTTCTGCTTGATGTTATTCGGGTTTTACCTTGTATTTCATTTTACGAAGGTTTCTCCAAGGTATGATTCACACAATTTCACACGTGCACTTCGTCACTACATAAAATTACATATTGATAAGTTTACAGTTGATAAGAATAATTTGTCATGAGAACGTCTCTGTGCTATAGAGAGCTTAGTTGGAGATTTATTTTGGAATCATACACCGATTTTCGTCGAGTCTCGTTTACGGTATGTATAAAATAATTCTTAGTTAATAGATTAAAACAAAAATTCTGTTCCTTCCGGTCAGCGCACTTGAGACATTCTGTCTTTCAGCGAAGCACAACAAACACTGCTAACTGTAAAGCGCTTCATTTTAGGTACTATTGACTTAAACGGAAATTGCAATTCGGGAAAACACCATTTTATCAAAAAATAGTTATAAGGATTCACTGTAGTTATTTTTCTTTTTGTTGGAAAGTGGATTTACTTTTTTTTAAAAAAATTGAAAAAATACTTGTCTGCACTCTCACTGAAAGGTTTTGAAACGCCGTAATATGGCTTTCACCTCTGGTATGTCTTCTGTAGTTAAGACACCACGTCCAAACGTGATCCCTCCTATCCGGTAGGATTACCAGATTACATTAAGCAAAGGCCATGACAGAGACGGATTGCGATGCCTCTTGAAAGCCCTGTCACTTAGCTGGCCGAATTACCCTTCGGGTTCTCCTGTCACACGCATTATTAATGTTTAATCTAGCCACTTTTTATTAAAATATTTTCACGGGCTTTCGCCTCCTTTAAGTACGTGTCAAATTTACTACAAATATTTTAATACGTTCACAATTAGTAGATCTGTTATTGAAAATGGTGTAAATAGTTGTAATAATTTGGCTGAAATTATTATTAAAAACTGGTAGTCGATTTTTTTTTTCATGATAATCCATAGGTTCAGATTCTGATTACCTTTACACATTCCACTTCTCCATAAAAAACTCTTTGACTGGATACATCGCATTCTTGCAAAGTCATCGTAGAATAATTTTGTAGCCAAGGGTGCAGAATAAAGCTTTTAAAATTTGGTTATGGGATCCAGAATCTGTTCTTATTAACAACTATTAGCCGAAAAAGTGTCAGCTATATGATTCAGTTTATACATCGCAGAAACTTTTCGCACGCAAAGACTAGAAACCTAAGGAAACAGGAAAATTACTGCAAATTTCAGGATACTATGATAATGAAGTAAAAATTATTTTTAATTCAACATTTTACTGACAAGAAGAACTCCAACTTCATTATTTTCTAAAGGTGGTTTTTTTTTTTTTTGCTATGGCTTTACGCTTTGTCGACGTCGAAGTGATTAGAGGCGGGAAAGGACTTGAAACAAGGAACGGAAAGGAATTCGGCCAAGGCTATTTGAAGGAAGCATCCCGGCATTCGCCTGGAGTAATTTGGAGAAATTTTTACTCGAGTGAGAGGTCATGACATATTGGAGATTATTTTAGGTTTTCATTTATTTGACTTTCTACGTTGCTTAATATTAACCATATTTACTATACCTCTGTTTTTATTTACATGTTAGTGGTAGTTGTTTTGACGCAATTACCACGTTTTGCTTATTGTAAGTACGGTAGAAAGAGGGGGGGGATCAATCGGAATTAAAGCTTTAGTCGATAAAATACTGAACGTTTAAGGTGTTCTTTAGGCGTATGTTAGTTGCTTTTTCTAATGTGTGCCAATTTTTGTTTCTGATAATCTTTTCCACACACGTTTAGTGACTCGCGGAGTAATCATAATAATAAATAAATAAATAAGAGGGATTTAATTTTTTATTTTTAAAAATTCTCTTCGTAATTTATTGCGAGCGCTTTATGAAGTTGTTTAAAGTTTGATTTTCAATCTGTATTCAGCACTGGAAATTACAGGAGCAGCTGGAAAATAATCATTTTCTGGGACACCGCGGTTGCACAGATAGAAGTCATATCAGTTATACATAAATATTTTATTTTTATGTGTCAGTGAAGATTTATCGTATGTAACTACTATATCTACAGAAGGTAACAATTTTTAAGATTAATGTAATTTTACAATTAGACTTTACAATAATTTATTACTTTTTATCAATAAAATTAGAATCTTAAATACAGTTAATGTATAATGAGTGAAAATCTTCACTGAAGTTCAAATTTCATAGTGCTTATAAGAACATAAATAGTTATCACACATAGGACACAGGACACCATGACATGACATGACATTCTAGTACGCCAGACGCAGTCGAAGGCAAGAATTGGTATACTGCTTTTTGACACTAATGCAATATTTTTAACAAAAAGAAAAATGTGAATAACATCCGCATTTATATACCAAACAAAAACACAAAATATATAATACATAATATATGAGGCAATACTGAAGCCCAAGAAAACATTTTTTTTTTTTTCAAATAAGTCGAAATTTATGAGTTCACCAACTGTAGAATATGACCTTATTAGCGCCGAAGGGCACGAACGTTCGTATTAAAGTGTTACTAACCGCGTCCTGGTGCGCTTCCGCTTACAAGATTCTACAGTTAAAACTCAGTGATCAGTCATTTAACCTCAAGTGTTCGGATAGCCGAATGGCTTAAGGTGGCATGTCAGTTAATGTAACTTTATTTGTTCTATCCACGTTTGAGAAAGTTTTCTCTTGTGCATTTTTTCGCTATTACTTGTTCATTATAGCATCTCAGATTCGTTTTTACAAAAATCCACCAACATATTGTTAAATTTATCCTCAGAGATAAAACAGACATTTAAATGAAATTTGCCTCACCATTCCAATAATGAAAGTTGTTTGTGATTGTAGAGTGATATCTTTCACCAAATTTTCCTGACTTGGGAGCAATTTAGATTTTAAATATTTGTATGACGCTTAGTATCAAAAAATAAATTAATTTTTTGGTTAAATTTGGAAATAATGTATCTGTAATGATACAACAGCAAATACCAGTGAAAAAAATAAAAAAAAATAAAACGCACTCAGAAAAAAACTTCAAACCTGGCTCAATCATGCTAATTTTCGTACAGTCATACGAAACCTTGACGACGTTACTATCTAACAGCTTTTTCCCAAATCGCTTCTCTACAGCTTTACAGTGAGTGTGTAGAATTTAAGTTTTTAACTCCTGTTTTCATGTAAACGGATTCCTACCTGGACGATATCAGAGGTGTAATACTATACATCAGCCATTTTCATTCTCCGATGATGGGTCTTCCCTTCCGGATTGCGTTAACGGTAATAACGTGTTACGAACAGTTTGAAAAGTTAACATGGTTTATAATATAATTTATGTACGTAAAACACTCTTTGGTTTACTGTTGGTATCAGCCTGTATTACGATTCTATATCTTTAAGTAAAAATCGGCAGAAACACCGTAATATTAATATATAATTAAAATAGCAAGGGAGCGCACACTCAGGCGGCAATTTCCCTACACACCCTTCCCTGCACTCACCTACATATTCCCTCTACACATTTTAACTTTAAATTCTTTCAACGTTTTTGGTAAATTATTCATTACATCTCTTGGTAACTTATTCCAGTCCCTGACACCCTTACCTAAAAAAGAGAATCTTCCTACACCCTTGTGCCTGTAATTAAGTTCCAGCTTGTGGTCATGGTCATCTTTTCCCATCGATGCATTACATTTCATTCTTACACCAATATCTTTCCATGCCTCATCACCAATATACTCCTTATACACTCCAATGACCCTCTTCACCCTCTTCCTGTCTTCCAGTGAATCCCATTGCAGCTCTTTTATCATAAACAAACAAGAAAAAGTTACAGTACTCAACAGAAACAACTGACGAGTTGTTGAGTTTTTCCTCATTTGTTATTCTCCCTTCTACAATGATTTTGTTTTCGTATATCATCTAGTTTTGCGATAAAGACATGGATCAGTTAAGCAAAGGGTGAACGCAAACCATAAAACAGGTACATTAACATTTATGATGGGCGCTGTACTGTGCTAACATCAGAGGAGATCTGCATCTAAGTTAATTCAATCAAGTGCACAGTAGCATAACGAACAGAAATGTAGAAACCTATCAAAGATGCCATCCTATAGACCATCCACGGTGTTGGTTGCTGAGGGGGTGAAATGTAAACACCGCCTTAACAGTCACAAATTCTGTCTGCCTTTGTAATGACATGCATTTACTGATCTAATAAGCACAGTTAGCCCATTAAGACTTTCACCACCTTGATGGTTTAGTCTTATCAGCTTCACAGGCAGTTGACAGTCATTAGGTATTGTACAATTCCCTAAAATTGATACTGTACTGTTATTGAAGAAACGTTTCAGTTAGAATCATGAGGTTAAACACATTTAACTCCAGAATTCCTTGTCATCCGCATTTGTAATCGGCGACTGAAACGTTTTCGTCCTCGGCCACAGACTAAGATGCTACCGGCAATCTACGAAACGTCTAATTTCATAAAAAAATTGTGCCCTTCTTTCCTTACTTTTGTCATAACGGCTAAAAATAAGCTCTATCTCCATTTATCCGGTCATTTGTCCAATCATTATTTCAGTAGAGTAATAATAACGGGAGAAGTTGGAGCTCACAAATTGCTGCTTATACAGTATGAAAAAAATTGTTACTCGATTTTTTAAAGCTTTTACCAGTTACATATTCAACTCAACCTCTATTAACTTTTCTCATTCCGTCAGCATCGCAACTGTAAGCTTTCATCTCGCCAGCCTTAACTCTGCGATGGGAAATTTCCCAACCTAAAGTTCCTTATAGAGAGACCGGCTGAAATATTTCCTCAACTAAATCAAATTAATACAGCCACCAGCTGCAAAATGGATTTAATTTTAAATTTGCCGCTAGTGTGTCAGTTTACCATTGTAAAAATATGATTTTTGATTTATTACTCATCAACGACGGTGCCATTACAACTGAAAAAATCTATATAATACTGCATAAACCCTAAAACGCGTACAACGTTCCATACAGGTTTCACATTTGCTTAAGATTATTATGTGACATGTTTAGTGGTTTAGTTCCGTAAGTACACTGGAATGTTGTAGCATCTGATCATAGAAGATGATATACGGGAGGACAGGTAAATTGATAGCGAATCGATGTGCCCCGTTTGGAATTAATATTTTATTTTAATACTAGCGATATGTGGAAACGTGTACTGCAGAAAATTATCGATATGAGATGTAGTGAATTGAATTCCATAATATCACCACACAAAGATAAATTTAAACCTTCCATATTGTGATAGAGTGGTACCAATCACATGTAAGTTGACAATTAAAGTGATGGGATTCATTTTATTGAATTGGGATTAATATACTTAAAGTACTTACGTATATAGGATAATTTTTCATTGAATGTGTTTCACTCAAGAACTACAAGTCGGATTTAGATGACGCTTCAATTTATGTACTGCTGGTGTACCCGCAGGTAAGATAAGATAGGTTTCATTAAGGTTTGAGAAAGAAAATTAGAATAATTTGTTTGTTGAATGCCATTCATGGAAGAAATACTGGTCGGATTTTGATGGATTTTCGATTATTGTATAGCCTGTGAACCACCGTTAAAATACTATATGATTAATTTTTAAGTGATGTCGGGAAGATGATAAATTTCAGATAATTATTCTGTGAAAGCTATTTACGAAAAAACTACTTGCCGGAGTTTGATTTAGTTCTGATTAATGTACATCCCGTGTAGTCACGGGTAAAATAGGGCATTTTTAATTTTGACATGTCTTCGAAAATCTGAGGAATTAAAATAAAAGTGTCTTCCAATTAGTACCAATTTAAATGCTAGATACTTCTTGCAGTCGAAGGGTATGTACTGATAACTGCGTACAACCTGCCTAATTTTATTCGCAGGAATGAAGTTATAGTTTGTAGTTGCGACCGTTCATGCAAAAAGGTTTTCGTTCAGGGAGTCAAGTGGCCATGTATCATGAAGTTCTCGACGTTGTTGGTTTGAGTGAGTAGTGTGTACAATAACAGTCTACACGAATGAAGTTATTAGTAAACTAGCTCGTACCAGCGACTTCGTACGCAAGGATTAAGAATTTTTTTCCAGGATTGAATATAGAAAGTTGTTGGTAACTAAAGATTAGTGCCAAACAATATCGAGTAGGCATAATACGACAGGAAAGCTATCACTATATCACTCTACCGTCGAACCTGTCTCTTGAAGAGAATCAATTTCCAACATTTTTCTGTCACCATTCGATAAGGTCTCAAAATTTCATGACTACAACTGTTAATCATACTGGAAAAAATGTCCTGTGCACTTCATACAGATTTTCTTATCAAATTCCATCAATATCGATATAGCCATTTAGTCGTCAAAACGTACAAAAAAGACAGAAACTTACTTCCGTATTTATAATATTATTACTGCTGTTCACACACACACACACTGAATGCGAACAATACCTGACGGATCACTATAACGTAAAAAAGTGCCGACCTACAGCATTGCAGGACTACCTACGATTTGCCTCGCATTGCACGCCTAACTTTGTGTTATCTACAGTTTAACATTCAATCCGAATAACCTACGGCACAGGCGTGACTCTTACGATCAAAAACAATTTTTAAAAATCTTAGCATCCACGGAGATTTGAACCGGAGACCATGACCCAAACAATTGTAAGCAAACGCTTTAATCACTCAGCTGTCTGACCGCTACAAGGAAAAAAAAGCACTCCAGAGACGACCATATCGAACGCGTCTGTCTATCACCGTTCAATAGTGTTTCGAAATTATGAGACAACATGTGTTATTTATACAGCTAATTTTTCAACGGGTCTACTGGAGATCGCGATTCCGCTACAACAACATGTAGTAATATCTTTGGAATACTGATGTAGTCAGTCGCAAGACGTATTATTATCAAGCAGTAATTCCGTTGTAATACAGCCTGGACCATTATTTTCAAGCACAAATTATGTTGTAATACAGCCTGGACCAGTATGAACCGTTAAATGTACTTAGGGAATAATTTATAGTGGAGACTTGTGTTTGACCACTGCAGTATTATGATGACAACTCCTGGCGGAATCGCGATCTCCAGTAATCCCTTTTCAACCAAATGTAGACAGTATTTTTCTCCTTGTTTCAGTGTGCAAAGTTTCATCGAGATCGGATGAAAACTGTGGATTTGTATGAAGAACAAACAAACAAACATAGATACATTCATCTTTTTATATATATAGATGGATAGATAGATTACTGCACATCACACACACACTGACTGCGAACAACCCGTTAGGTATTAATATAATTTACACATACAGCCTTGCAAGACTACCTACCTACGATTTGCCTCGCATTGCACCCCTAAATTTGTGATATCTGCAGTTTAACATTCAATCTGAACAACCGACGGCCCAGGCGTGACTCTTACGACCAAAAACAATTTTTTAAAAATCTATGCCTCTCCGGAGATTTGAACCGCAGACCACGACCCCAACGTGATCATAAGCAAGCGCTTTAACCACTTAGCTGTCTGACCGCCACACGGAAAAAGTCCCGAGACGACCATATCCAATGCGTCTGTCCATCGCCGTCCAGTAATTTTTCGAAAGTATAAGACAACATATACAGAAAATTTTTCAACCAAATGTAGACAGTATTTTTCTCCTTGTTTCAAAGGATAAGTGGGGTTTACTGGAGATCACGATTCCCCTACAACATACAGTAATATCGTTGGAATACTGCTGTAGTCAGTCGCAAGACGTATTATTCTCAAGCAGTAATTCCGTTGTAATACAGCCTGAACCATTATTTTCAAGCACAAATTAGGTTGTAATACAGCCTGGACCATCATGAAACAGTTAAATGTACTTTGGGAAGAATTTATAGTGGAATCGTGCGTTTGACCACTGCAGTATTATGATGACAACTCGTGGCGGAATCGCGATCTCCAGTAATTCCGGATAACTGTTCAAAGTTTCATCGAGATCGGGTGAAAACTGTTGATTTGTATGAATAACAAACAAAGTCCAGTGCCCTCCCTACAGATTTTCTCGTCAAATTCCGTCAATATCGATATAACCATTTAATTGTCAAAATGTAACATAAGACAGAGACTTACTTCAGCATTTATAGTATTCCTACTGCAGATCACACACACACTGACTACGAATCACCCCTGATGGATCAATATAACGTAAAAAAAGTGTACATCTACTGTATTGCAAGACTACATACGAATTGCCTCAGATTGCACCCCTAACTTTGTAATATCTACAGTTTAAAATGCACTCCGAATAACCTACGGCCCATGCCTGACTCTTACGATGAAAAACAATTTTTAAAAATCTTAGCTTCCATGGATATTTGAACCGGAGACCATGACGCTTTTACCACTGAGCAGCCAGTCAACTATACGGAAACACGGTACGGAGACGTCCATATCCAACGTGTCTGTCTATCGCCGTATTTCGAAGTTATGAGACATCATGTGTTATTTATACAGATAATTTTTCAACCAAATGTAGACAGTATTTTTCTCCTTGTTTCAAAGGATAAGTGTGCAAAGTTTCATCGACTTCGGATGAAAACTGTGGATTTGTATGAAGAACAAACAAACAAACAATCATACATTCATCTTTATATATAAAGCCTAGCTGACCCGGTCACGCGTTGCTGTGACTTACTAATTATATAGTACGTTGGATTAATGTTATTCTAAAATTCCTCAAGTAGTCAAATTAATATTCACTAATAAAGACAAAAACATTGTAGTCGATTTGGAAATTCAAATGTAATTGGTAAAGAGTTACGGAGAGTTTAAATTAAGGACAAATGATAGTAAAAAAATTTGCATTTCATTACAAATTACTTAATTGAAATTAAATAAAAATTGAAATTTATAAAATAAATAAATAAATTATTTTTTATTTATTTATATAAACTGAAATTTCAGTTATATCTTCAGTCATACTGTTTTTATATTTTTCCCACAAACTCGAAGATTGTGTTGGATAACATGTTGTCAGAATAATTGCAAACAGTTTGACGAATACTATTCGGCGTGGCTGTCAACGCTGCATCAGCAGGTGTTAGGTCCCAATAATTGTCGTCTACCAGCAGCTGCAACTCGCGACATGCATCTTGATATGTATTGAACACTCGACCATTAACTGTTCGTAAACATTCGAAAGAAGCTGGTCCGGGAACATTCACCAATAACAAACGCTGAAAAAAATATTCACGTTGTTTTGGATGCACTGTGAAAAGTCTTTGCTTTGAATATGCCTGCGATCGAAGGATGTGGTTCTCCTTGTTTACGTGGATACCATTTTTTACCTAATTTGTTCCATGAAAAATAGCTTGGAACATCGGTATACGTATAACAATGTTTTTGCGAATTGGCGGAACACATCAGATTTTTGACACAATGTGAAAAATTTAGTTTGTGGTTTGTCGTTTTTGGTGGCTCAAGTATTCTTTGGAAAATATTTTCTTCGGTGAAATATAGACGTTGACAGTTTTCAAGATGTATTGCAAGATGCTGCATGGAAGGGTCTCTTTCATGGATGCGAAAACTATAAATATGCCAGATAGCTTCGTTGCTGCTGATGTATTTACCTATTTGGTATCGTGTTATTTCGTCATTTTTATTTACATTTTGAACTTCAAATACGGCCAAATCACTGCCTTTATTAACATATTTGCAAACGTACTTAATGGATTTTACACAACTGCAAAACTCGACGTTAATATGAGCGTTATACGTTTTTGAAAGCAATGGTGAGTATGGTACCACCCACTGATTGTCAATTTCAACTTGGTTTCTAGAATTTGACATTCGCATTGTAAATGTTTGGCCACCATTCTCAGTGTTTCTGTGGCGATACAACGGATAACCATCGATATTCGTAATAGTATCATTCGTATATTCCTTTGGAAAACGCTTCTTACATTTTCCACCTTCCATGCATGGCGATGTCATGTTAAAAGCACCGCACGGTCCGTGGATCGAGTGACTGGTAAAAATATCAAACAATTCTTGATCAATTAATGGGTCCGGAATTTCGGCTGAAATTATTTGATCAATTTTCTTCTGGACGGATTTTAACTTCAAGCCAAATCAAAATGTGAGAATGAGGCAAACCTCGCTTTTACCACTCAATCAAATACAGATAGCAACGTGTGTTACCTAAAACTGAATGTTTTACGATTAAATCAATCAATGATTTTAATTTTTGTTTGAACACACGTGCCGTGACATCATGACGATGCATTGATTGATGGCCTGGTAATAGAAAAGTTTGTATTTCCTCCCAATTCGGATTACATGTAAATGTAACAAACAAATCTGGACGACCATAATCACGTACGTAAGTCATCGCATCTTGTAGGCCTATATATTCCTGCATGTTCCGTGAACTGCCGATGTAGCTTGAAGGTAAAATAAATGCATTACCGATATCATTGGCGTTTAAATGTTCATAAATATTGCCGATAACAGTATCTCGTAAGAGGATGTATTCCTCCGATCGTAATTCAACCTGGTTGTATCGAATAAATCGCAAATGCTTGTTTTCAACCTTGGCGTACATATCCACGACGTATTGAAGGCACAGTTGACGATATCGAAGGATATAGTTATCCTAATTACGTCTAATCATCAATCGGGGGGCGTAGTACATCATTGAAGTAACTTTTTTATTTGTTTTATTACCTGAAAAAATAATAAATTAAATAATAAAAAAGAATAAGGAATCAATATAGTGAGCCCGATATAACCCGGTCCCTGGTCGGAATACTGCGGATCTACTGTACTAATAAAATAGCGAATTAAATAGTTGAATATTAAATTTACCAGCAACTGGATCACGCTGTTTTATTTTGATGTGATATTCATTCTGCCCTTGCCAGAATATCAGTGGATACTGGAGTGCGTCATACGGACGGTGTAGATCCGAAATTATACTAACAGTTCTATCTTGACGTGTGACTTTAATCAACTGACTCACCAACCATAAAAACCAATTCAATACCACAATTGCTCTCTCTCTTCTACTTGTTCGATGAAATTATACTGGCACCTAGTTGTCAAGCGTTCCTCACAATTTCCAATAGATTTGGATAAACTTCGGGTCATCGTTTGGCATCGGTATCCACGACCCAATCTTATGGTACACCTGGCCTTGTATTTTGAATTTAGTTTCAAAATGACGTCCATCAGATGTAGATCGCAAATTTTTGTTGCCCCAAAAGATGTCATCTGGAAGCAAGAATTGAATTTGCGTGTCTTGCGCAGAAACAATTTCGAATCGTTTGATTCGCCAGCAAGAAGGATTGTAAATGTTCGGGTGGATTGGGTAGTGGTAATAATACATCTTTTCCTGATGCACAACACATGCCGGCTGCTTCATTGCGGAATTTCAACGCCTGATAATACTGGCACATTTTGCTCACTGCACCGATTGCAGTTTTAGAATGTGCAGAGTAATCAATGGCTGGTGCATATTGGAACGCAAGACGAACAAATGATACACGTGTTAAAGCACGGCTGATTTACTGTCTCTCTCGTTCTCTTTCTCTAAATGTAGCTATGTGCTGTTCTCGTGCCACTCTTGTTCTCGATATATTCTGTCACAGACGTTCATCACGCTGTTCTTGAGATTCTTGCATACGACGCTCAGCTGTCCTGATTCTTTGAACTTCCTTACTTGCAGCGATTTGTGTTGCTAATTGAAGAGCTCTCTCAACAATGCGTGTAGCAGAGAGGCAAGACGCCTCTCTGCTACACGCATTGTTGAGGTTAGATTCTTTGGCGACATTTCACTGAAAAATATTTGAATTACAACAAAAAGTGCCTTTCTGAAAGCCTTAAAATAAGATACTATACTACAGTGGTGAAACCGGAATTTTTGGGTCCATTGAAAAATACAGTAAAATGGAAGTTAAGAACTAATGAGGAAATTAAAATAACATTAAAAAAAAAACAGAAAAAGAAGAATGATATTTTTTGATACATTTATAGCATGGATGAAACCAGGCTTTCAAGAGGTTTAGAAAGATTTGAAACGAAATAATACCAGTGAACCGTATGGAAAGAAAAATTTTTCGATAGCAGACTTTGAATATGGCAGGATTCAAAGGTAGAGAGGAGTGCAATCATGAAGGAGTACTGGGGAGGAAGAAAGAAAAAACAACAGGAGAGGAATTGAAATTGACACGTGGAGTCTAGCCTGACCATAACAAAAAGAAGAAGAAAAATGATAGGGCTAGCGAGAAATGCTTACACGATTCGAATTTATCGTAACGTTTTCTTCAATGTTGTATTCATGTGTGTAATTACTTTGTTGTTAGGTATAAAGACACACAAACGATGAACAACAATACAGTATAATTATAACACAATACACAGCTCAATTAAAATTGAAGAAACTCACACATATGGCGTGGAATAGACCGTAGCATAAATAAATCGAAATACAACGCCATCTACTGAATGGTTCGATAAATTAACACACTGCCATCTGTTAGGAATAAACTGTAGCATAAATAAATTGAAACAGAACGTGATCTACTGGATGATTACCCAACCTAGCTAACCAAGTGTTGTATAGATAAGTTAACACATCGTCATCTGTTAGAAACTTATGGAACTATAATAATAATTACGTGTGGTCGTAATGACCTGGTGACATTGTTTCTTACTGGCTGGGCATTCTACCCCTGTCTTTACCTAGCACGCCCATCCTGCCTGGTACAGGGGACCTACATTTTAACATCGAATCCGAACCACAGTACGGTCCTGGCGTATTTCACCTCATACAGCATGCTGCGCCGGGGGTTAATGCCGGGTTAAGTGTCTATAAAAATCCTCGCCGAGACTGGGACTCGAATCGGGGACCTTTCCATCTCTAGTCAGACGCCCTAACCACTTAGCCAGCAGACCGCTTAGCCTTATTGCCTTACAAATAATTACAAACCATTGTCCTATGACAAACATTTAATGAACATTTATTTAGCAAATAATAAATATTGAGGTCTATATTCCAGATAAAAACTATCCTATCTTTTAAGTTGGACTAAATCACACACATTAACCCAAATTTAATCTAAATCGGTTATGTAGTTTCGGAGTTCATCCCGGACGAACATCGTGACACGAGATTTTTATATATATAAAGATAGGAGTAAGTAGTTGGAAATACCTAAATGTGGACGAGCAGGAAACACAATTTATTTGTCACATATATGAAAAAGATATTTAACCGGTGACCATTAAAGCATGTGCAGTTCGGTATGCTCCATTTTTTTTATTATGGCTTTACGCCTCGTCGACGTCGAGGTCATTGTAAACGGGGTGGGAGTGGGGATAAGGAACATGAAAAAAATCGGTCATGGCCTTTTTGAGAGAACAATCCCTGGAGTGATTTGGGGAAACCATGGAGAACCAAAATCTGGATGCTCGGAAGGGGACTCGAACTAGCGTCCTTCAGAATGGCTGCACATAGTGACAGAAGTTTGAAATTCAAAATTGAAAGGTATACACTCATTTTTATTTTTATTTGTTTGGGTATGATGGAAATTTAATAGCAATTGCGTTATCATACCTCGACGCCTATGATGTTATATTTCTTTTCCTAACAATATTAGGTAAAACATTTATCTTGTGCTTCCTGGACTCATATGGTTGTATAAACGATTATGCAAGCTATTTGGAATCCTTACGAACGGTGATATGGGTATTACGAGAACACATTTCACCAGTCCTGAAAAACTCGACTAAACGGAGTTTTTCACTGCGAATACGGAAATTCTTGGTACCAGCTCTCGGAAGCCCCGCTTTTACAATTTACTCTCGTAGTCTGCAATTTCGAACACCGAATATAAACACAAGACACAAATATGGTGAGTTTTCTTCATAGAGTCTCCATTTTCTTTGCATAGAGGTTTAATTGCTTTCCTAAATTTCGTCGAAAACCAACATCTTTCACTGTTCCGAATAGATTTTAGCCTACACTGTCCACACATCACATTGTTAATCAGAGTTGAATTTTAATTACATGGCAAATGTTAACTGTCACCGAAAACTATGATGGATGGAAACTACGAATTCTGTTTGGGATAAGTTGTAGAAATTCTGCCGTGTTATGATAATGATATCATCTTCCAAACAAAATGCTTTATAACCTCTCTATCTGAAATGATTTGAGGAAGAGAAGATCAGTCGTTTGCTTAATGAAATCGATCTCACCTAAGGCGGTGTAGCTGGGGTCTCTACAGCGGATCAGGCGAGCTGAGTTAATGTTAGGCATCTTTTCCATTCATCTGCATTAACAAGATATTTGAGCCTCTGATATATTTCCACTATCTACATTATGTGAGAATTCCACTAAACTTAGACACTTCGCACCTTACTTACACATAGTTTCCACCAATTTGATTCCAACTGCTGCCAACAATATAGCATTGAATCATTAGTGTAGCTGCTGTGTGATATAACCAAAATTGTTGGCATGATATTAATCACACAGCAGCTTGTGATTATGGAATTATGCTTCAAAACGTTTCATATAAAACATTTAACCGAAGGGGACAATTTATTGTAGAGATATAGATGGTTATGATGAATCATTATGATGGGATACTTATGCAGTTTGACAATAACCATTGTTATAAATCTCACCATTTAACATTTATTGATTTTTAAAGGACATAATGAAAAGTCTTGACATACGAGGTATGCATACAGTTTCAAACAAATAAAAAGTTAATTAGTCAAAGAAAACATAGGATTTCATTAAAAAAATCAATGTATCGTGATATCAGTTACTATATATCGAAACTTAAGTGGCATCACTGACATAAAAACATTATAGAATTGTTCCCATATCATCGAAGAATAGAAGAAACCCATTATGATTTATGGGTGACACTCATCTAGCTCAAAATTATCAATCATGGGTATAAGGAAACTAAAACATTATTTCCCTCCCCGAGTGTCTGGGGTTAGAACGACTGAAACAAAATGCAATCAGAATTACGTTATATTGAAGTTTACCACTGTTGGTTGACTACACACTCAACACTTTAGTGTATGACCATAACACAACAGTGTGGAGCAATGTTCGACGCACTGTTCCTATTCAGTATCGTGACAGCACTATAAAACTTCTATTAGGCACACATATTTAGTTAACGTAACAGCATTTATCACTCTCTTCATATGGTGGCCTCAAGTGTTCGTTCAGGTGTTTCAAATGCCAAGTCCCATATACCGGACCGAATTCAGGTCTTGCCCCAAGGGTATCGTAAAACTACACCACGTTATCCTCTTCTCGTAGTTGGGCTCACCATCGTTAGCAGATACAGAAATTAAACGCAATCTCATTGGCTTGCTACTTTTCGTACATTGCTCCCACTTCTCGCATTTTCTCTAATTTCGTGGTAATGGTTATAACATTGCGTCGCTCGGTTCCTTCTCAAGGAAATTTTCCAGACATGTTTGTGGCCTTCGTACTGCAAGCTTCTTCGTTCAGTCAGCCAACAAAAATGTCTGTCCAGTGCCATGATGTCTCGAACATCGCTATACGATAGCGTTGCCTTCCTAACTTATGCCATCACATGTTCGTTTTCAATTTTGGCAACCGACCTACCGGAGAATTTTGCTTGGTCCGAGGCCAAGTCCCCTCTCTGTGTGAACACTCAACTCAGACATGACACATAATAACAAGTCTCTGTATTTTGTACTGTTATTTGATCATACTCACCACACCATCAACGCATAGGTACTCCAACTATTCAGTTTTAAATGGTATTCATTTGCTAAATCAACATACGCCAAAAATTCCCTCGTCTCTCTTATTTCTATCCTCACACGCCTTCATTACTACTAATAATTTCATTTCATTTAATATGAATCTTCCCTGTGGTAAAATTATAATCTACTTCCTTTGTCTTTTTATCTTGTTTTTGATATGTAAAAAATGTATTGAATCTAATCATAACTACATACAAAATTAAGGGATTATATTTACTAATCTATGGGTGTTACAGGTAGAATTAAATGGTCTGTAGGCAAAACAGATGTGTTTTTACAGATATTTGGACTTAAAATTTATTTTAATTAATTGATAAGCTTGATAACCTAATCTTTGCACCAAGTATTGTTACTAGTTTGATTATTACACTACATTAACCCTCTTTAAGATCTGTGTTATAAGAGACAATGGAAAACTGGCAGTATGGAATATGGCCAAACACAGTAGGTAACCATATTTTCAATATCACTTTTTTAAAATAAAAAATGTTGGACTGTTGGAATACATTTTGTTAAATGTTGATTAGAAGCAACATAAAACCATTGTTCTATAAAACGTATACCGATATCAGTGATTAATAACGCTATCAAAGAAAATCGTACGTAATTTCAGCACAATGGAAGCAAATGTATTCAGAAGGGTCGTAAGGTATTTGGTTTGATCTTTTGATTTGAAAATGTCACGGAGGCATATATCAAAAGCCCAGATTTACTGAGCAATTTTCACTTCAGTAATTTGCACCCCTCTCCGTTGGTGGCGATAATAATTCATACGGCCGCGTCGAGTCGGGCCGCCAAGTCGGTTATCAGTCACCTAACTCCTCTCTCTGAGCTTGCTGATTTCGTGGAATTGAAATGTTTGAGCTACCAAGTTCCTAGAGCTTAAATGCAGGTATTTGCTTTCTCTGTTCATTTGATCTAATACTGTGTTTTAAAAGTAATTTAATTCTTTGTCAGTTATTATTTTACGTTTGATACTATCTGATAAATAGATTAGCGGTCAGTATATTTTTATCGTAATGTTTGCCTTGTCAGCAGATGATTTACGGTATTACTGAAAAAAATGTAAACAGTGTTACGTCCGCTTAAAAAATATTTCAGATTTGCTGCTGTTATCAGTTAATAGTCTTCTGATTCCGAAGTTTTATTTCTGAATCAATGAGTTTGAATCGCTTCTTCTTTGTTCTCTAACTAGCCTTTCGCGTCGACTGGTAATAGACAGAACTCGCTTTCAAACCAGCACGTCAAGAGCTATATGATTGACGGCCCCTGTTGCTGACTGAACACAAGTTATTTTTACATGAGAAATCTCAAAAACTATAGCTTAATTCTTCTTAATAATATGGTGCCGGTAGTTCAGTGAAATCACAGTAAACATTTAGACTGCGAGAATTAACTTACCTTAAGCGGAAACTAATTTGTGGACTTTTATTTTAATTTCTTAGGCTTCCGAAGTCACATCAAAATAAAACACACATTTTTCTACTCGATGAACCAAGGGCTGTTCATTGTTCGAAGCACAATCACATTTCTACATGTATTTTTTGCGTGAATCGCGACCAGCTAAAAATGGATATTAAATTCCTGACACTTTTACATTATTTCATTGGTTTGCGACTGCGAATGAAAATCGAAGTTACTATATTTTGCTCCTCAGAAAATTTGTTGCGTATTCAAAATCTCAACAAAATTCGAGCGTTTCAATGAAAGATGGATACTAATTTGCCGAAAATTTGGTTTTAAATTTCTCACCTTTCTGGCTTCACATCAAAATTAAATACACAGGCCGGAATTCAAGCTGTGCATTAAACAAAACTCCATCAAAATCTGACCAACATTTTCTTCGTGTATCGTGTTCTATGAAAAATTCATACTAATTTGTTAAATTACTCAGCTTTCCAATATTACATCAAAATGAAACGTCCCATATTTGTCCCGTGTGTTACCGGGGTATAAATTAATCAAAAACGCGTCGAAATCTGACCACTAGTTTTTGAGTGAATTGCATTTCCCCAAAAATTAAAACTAATTTGTTGCATTTCTTATCTTTGTGAACATTACAATAAAATGAAACATATCCTTTTTTATCCGCGGGATCCCTGGCTGTACGTTAAACGAAACCCTACCAAAATTCGACCAGTGATTTTTGCGTGAATCCAGTTAATTTCAACTTAAATACAGAACGATAGATTAAAAACAAAACAAAAATTATTCCTCCCATCTAGCTTATTAAAATACCCAAATCATAATTTTTTAAAACAAAAATCTTATATGCGTAGACCTTTTCCCTGTTACAGTTTCAGTATATGTATCGATTATTGTATGGTAGGTACTTTCAAAAGGCACTGTTAACAAGATGATGTTATACAGATACCCCACATTCTCTTTTCGATATAGCTAAATATGTGTTGTTTTTTTAAATACTTCATTATCACACACTTGATATTTATATGCTTGAAGTTTGATCACATACTAAAATATTATTTGTTAATCTTGAAAAGTAGTATGTAATAGACTCTTAAAAGTAAACCTGTCATCGCCAGTTTAAAATCACGTGAATGCATTGAACTAAGAATTTAAATTATGGTCCATGATATATGCAGAACTAACAGCATAAGTGAATTTTAGATCGTTTCCTGTTTCAAGGGTCTGGAGAGGATGAGGTTATTTTCAAAGCAAGATTCCATATACAACCGGCTTGCTAAACCTGTCGTAGTTTTGATGGGGCAAGCGTATGACGTGTGTTATATTATGATAAGATTATTTTAGAATATAAAGAATGGTGTGCGATTCACTCTCAGCAGGGTGTAGGTTTAGTGGGGTTTACAGTATACCATTTTTACTCTTTTTGCTTATGCACTTCTGGTCACTCTCCACAAATGAAATATTAAAAATGCAAACCTGAAAATATTAATCGAATATTTTATTTAACTAAGTGTTCAAAAAATTAATTGAGATCAATAATTGATCACAGATTCAAAACAAAACGCCTTTGTTTATTCAACTTCAGACATTTTTAACAACTCTTCATACAATTCTCTAGTTAAAATTATTTTGGGAATAAATTTGTCTTTTCAAACTCAATACAGTTCACAACATAAACATTTGTTCGAGTCTTCCATCAGTCTTGCTTCTTTATATAGTGCCTTCATCAGGTGAGAATCTATTATGACGCTGCTAATAGCAAGCAAACATTCCCCACTCTTAAATCGGAACTACCAACGTTATTCCTTACTCTATAAAGATATTGCACACTGCTCTTAATTATGATAAAACACAAATAACGAATTCATATATAGAAAAACCAAGTGAGGAAGGAAATACATCACTAGGATATACGCCATTTTTGAAAGCAGATCATTGTTAATGCATGACAATATACCCTGTAAACTCTGTAAAGTTTTTATGTTTTCTTTTGAAAGCAACATAATAATAGCGCATTGTTTCAAGACTGGATGCTACTCCAGTGTACTCAAACCTAAGTATTTATATTCTACTGTTAAGAGGTCAGGTACTCCTATAGGAGGGCGTTGGGTGTGCGGTTAACGCTCTGGCCTCACATTCGGGGGGACGACAGTTGGAATATCAGTCCGGGCATCCAGATTTGGGCTTTCCATGGTTTCCTCGAATCACTCCAGTAGAATGCCGGGATGCTTCCTTCAAAAGTCCATTGCCAAAATCCTTTCCGTTCCTTGTCCCCAGTCCCGTCACGCCTCTAATGACCTCGACATCGACGAGGTGTAAAGCCATAAGTAAGAAAGCGGTAGGATGTGGAGTCAAATCAAACTATCTTCCTGATCAAGAACAATTGTTTTACATCCACTAGTTCAGTCTCTTCATTTTACTTGAATTATTAGGGGGGGGGGGTATCGATACAGGTAGCATGTTGTTAAAATTCATTTTTTGCTGAGTAATGATGATGAAAACATCGTAAGGGGTATTAAAAAAGTTTAATTCTAAACGATTACGTTTCTATAATGTAGCGAAGTTTTACTGTTCTTACATTTATAGAATAAATTGGATTTTATTGCTTTTGGCGCTTTTTAATAATGGTTTAGGCGACGACAGCGGTATATAAGTTCCTGTATCTAGGCAAACATTCTAACGTCACAAAATATTCTGCCAGGAGTATGTGGTATCCTAGTGATAGTTATGACTTTTATTTACGGAAAATAGGAATACAAGTTGCGTTTCATTCCAGTCAAAAGGTTATAATTGCTTTTAAAAATTATATTCAAGTGTTTTTTTTCAGTTTTAACATAAGTTTCTTAATTGTGATAAATTAAAGTTCTCTAGCTGTTTATATGAGTGAAATCATTGCAAGCAGCTGAAATTTCTCCCAAGAGTCCCACTGAATCTACTCTTTCTGGCACCACATCCTTACTTTATAATGAATTTGAGCATCTATACCAATGTTACCAAGCAATCTCAATTCATTTTAGCACATTTTCTTTCATATATAGTAATAAAATCTCCTCACTGTAAAAACAATGCATGAAAAACATTAAATTGTTTTCTCGATACTTCAGGGTGGAACCACGTCAATTTTTGGAAACTAACGTTTAAACCATCATTCTGTGGTTGTCATCGGATGAATTACTTATATAAATGTTACAGTCTGATGGCTGAAACGTTATGTTTCAAAAGATTGACGGCGATCAACCGGTAAACGAAGAAAATATTGACAACGATCGTGAGAGTTTGTGCAATAACAAAAAACTTATCATTATCTGAAGCTTAAATAAGACTCGTTGACCCCTGGTAAGCCCGTAGAGCACTGATGTTGAGCTGTCTAGGTAACATCTATGACGGTATGTGTGAAACGCTTTAAGGGCCTGTGAGCACGTCGGAACATTATGCGACCACGTGACCGTCAGCACGCGTGTCGCATCATGTACCAGCGGTGTTGCATATTGTCCAAGCGATAGTTGTAGCGTCCATAGACTACCCAACTGTCAAATGGAAAATTAATCAACATTTTCCCAAACCTGACACGTTCCAGCTTTTTAAAACAAATGAGATCATGCAAAGTTCATAATGACTTGAATTTGATCTGAAACGGCCCGATAATGTATGGACAAACGACAGCCTGTTTATTTTTATTGTTATTATGTGTGATTATCCACCAAACACCAGAGTTCTAAATGTTTATATTACATGTAACATCTTATATTAAGCTATAGCGGAAGCCGTCTTGTAATACTGGCCAAGGACAGTCTTAGTTCGCCAACTTATAATTTTGTCTTGAAGTCTCAAGGTACTCTTACCGAAAAGTTGGCTTCCTGATATACACCACTCTATTTTAACCATATTTCGTTAAGCTAAATATGAGACTCTTGGGATATTAAAGAATTTAAATACAGTATTACCAGCACACAGAAAATTTGATCAAACATTGACTTACTGATAAATATATCGCAATCAATAATTATACAGAAAGTTTTACCCGCCAGGGTGGCTCATTGCGATGAGGCGCCACACAGTGGATCTGGGAGGTTTAACGGGACCAGGCACAAGTCAAGGCTTCCCCGTAGTGGTCTGGCCTGATTGTGGTTTTGGGCGGTTTCCTGCAACCATCTCTGCGAATGTTAGGACGTTCCCCAAAATCCACTTCATGAACTACACATTTCATAAACAAAAAATACTCTCATCATACCGAACATGCAAAGTTACTCGTTACACAAAAGTTACATTGTCACACCTGTGGTGGCCAGTCGTTACGTGGTCAGATAGGAGAGCAAAAAATACAGATCATTTCTACCAACGTTATGAATACGCATAATGAACACAATTTAAACGTCTATCAGTTATTTTAACAAAATCGCCACATAAAGTTACAGAAACCCAAACACTGGTACAAGACTACGGTAGAGATCAGTTTCAGAGTCAGAAGAGAAAATATTAGCTCGTGGACACTTTCAGTGTTAGAACATAATTTTGTAGATAGGAACGTGCTGTTTTGTGGGTGAGAGTTCGGGGAATCAAGGAGAACTGAATTCTCGATTACTGAATCTGGAATTGAACTCACGTCCTCTCGAATGACAAACCCGAAAGTTAACTACTCACCCACCTGAGTCGGTAGTAATCCTTTAAAAATTTTCCCCGTTCCCTGACGCTAACAAACTGCTGTCACGTAAGAGTGGGAGATACTGTTTTTCCCTTCGATACATCCGGCAATTGGTTCTTATCTTATATGCAGCTTTGTGCGAATAATTATAGGCAGCGATTAAAGAAGATAACTTCCTGGAAGTTGACTGCATTCTCATTTTTCGTTTCAGGTTGACTTAACTACCAATCTAAATTCTTTAAGTTTACCACTTTTGAACACAATGGCCTTCCTCATTGTCATTACAGCCTCTGAAAATACCGTTTTCTAGTACCAGTGTAAGGGTTTGGGAGAGACTATACTAGTCTTTTCCAACATAATGTCAACTTCTCCTTCACTTGGTGCACCCTGTTTCCACGGACGAGGCTCTGGCGATTGAAGGATTCCCGGTGTAAGGAGTCACCCACTGTCTCCGAAAGGAGGGCGGTAGAGCGGGTAGTGGTCCATGGTACCCTCTTGTCCTTGGGGCTGGAAACGGCCCCTAAAGGCGGATGAATCAGAAACAATCAACGGCATGGGGATGCAAAAGGCAACGGGAAACCACTGCATTAAAGACCCAAAGGATATCCCGAGGACATGTAAACCTATGAAATTACATATATCATGATTAGAATATATGAAGCAGATAATTGAGGATGTGGGTTGAAAGGGATATGTAGAGATGATGAGGTTAACGCAAGATAGGAAGGGATGGAGGATTGCATGAAACCAGTCGAGAGACAGATGACACACATACAAAAAATAGTTCCAGAAATATTGCTACCTCTTGTAACTAACGATTTACTTTTCTTGCTTGTGGCTTTAAACCTGGTCGATGTCGATGTCATTAGAGGCGACCGAGCGGGGCGGTGTAACGGTTAGCGTTCTCCCCTCGCATTCGGGAGGACGGCGGTTCGAATCCCCGTCTGGGCATCCAGATTTGGATTTTCCATGGTTTCCCCAAATCACTCCAGACAAATGCCGGGATGCTTCCTTCAAAAGGCCATGGCCGAATTCCTTCCCATTCCTTGCCCCCATCCTTGCCCCCCATCCTTTCCCGTCTCTAAAGACCTCGATGTTAAAAAGAGACGTAAAGCAATTAAAAAAAAAAACATTAGAGGCGGGCTTTAATTGGACCTGACGCTGAATGACAGATGTGACAAAACTGTTTAATTGGCGACTGATCATGGAGATTTTAATTCGTCGCTTGCAATAGTCCCGTTACGGTACTCGCCAGTGTTACAAAGCACGCTTTTGGTGTTATATGTCACAGCTGGCCTAACTTCCATGTATTGAGCATATGTTAATTTTGTTTTTGCGATTTTAAGTTGATGGTCCTTCTTAAATATATCCCGGCCGCCAGTGAAATTGGGTTTAGAAAACAAATTATATGCCTTATATACATTTAATAGTGTCTGTAACCAACGAAAGTATTGTTTTGAGTACGTAAGATACTGCAATGCACGTTATGCGTTTTGAAAGTTCAGCCAACACAACAAAACTATACGAATCCAACTTCATTGGACAGATAACCACATAAGTTTGCGTTGAAATTATATTTCAGGCACTATTGCTGTAAAAACTACTGTCGATAACCTGCCTCTAATTATCTGCTTACAGAACACGATTTTTCGTCTGCGAATTAACTGGGCGCGCACCAAACTATATATATTTTAAAATGTACTTCTAACGTGTTTCGTAGTAATGGCTGGTTTCAGCGAGGATCCGAACGGATCCATTCTTCAAGCTCTAAGAGTGCAACTGAACATCGACTTCACAATTACTGGATGGTTTAGGCTCATTTCGGAGATTTTCTGTGCGATAATCTAACTTATGAAGTAATTCGTAATTAATAACTGCTGCTTCTTGTCAATCACAGACATATTGCCTTTATCTAGCAGGAACTGACAAATCAAATGAGATACAATGTCAGAGGTGGCTTATATGTATTGAATGAAATTAGAGCCTTGAAAATAATTGAAGAAGTGAAGCAAACTTCTCGTAAGCATTTTGACTGCCCATAAAATAAATATTATTTTGCATCTCGATCGAATTTCGTTTGGAATCTCTCCTCCAATGGAGACGCGAAAACCGTCTCCTCCAATATGCTAGGTTAATTAAAATTAGCGAAGTACAAATGAACTTATTTCTAATTAATTTGGTTAATATTTTTTGTTGATCAAAGTGTAAACATTATTTTGTACTTTCTTAAGTTGTCAAGAGACCTCAACCACATGCCCCAGGGCATTAATAGCCTACTCTACGACCTCCCGAAGATTCACTAGGAAGTCATTTCCTCATACATGATTGTGCCATACGTGGGCCACGTATGGTGTGGTGGCAAGGTACTTGACAAAAGTACTTAACACGTTTTTTGGGAATAGCCCCCAACATCTGAGAAAACGAGCTCAATTCGTTAACTGACGGTAGAAGACACGACTATCGGACACTGATATCGTGGTCGGTTTCAGTCATCTCTTTGTTCATCACGATTCCGTCGACAGAAACATGACAACTGTGGTGCCGTCACTTCGAGATTAGCTTCGTAAACGTCTTCGCGCTTGTACTAACTCCCACATATTTTACCTATGGTGGAGAATTCTATGAACAGACGGATTGTGTTTTGACGGAGTCACCGACGAAAGCTCGTTTTTCCACATCATCCTGCAGTGAACCCGCGAAGATTACATTTTCATGTTAAATGGCATATGTTCCGTAACATTTAAGTTATTACATAGTAATTAAATCGGTGGTTATCGGGAAAGATTAAAGGTTATGAGTGTTGGGCCACATTTAGTGTTGTATATGCATTAATTTCCATTCATTGTTTGTCACACATCACTCACTGAATGTACAGTTTCATCAGTTTTTATTTCTGAGTTCACTTCATCAGATGTGTAATCAGTACTTCATGAACACACGAAGGTAAAAATTAATTCTCTGAAACTCTGGTAGGGTGGGGTTGTTCCCAATATCCCATCATGCCCGCAACAATAACGTCGCGTTGCGGAGACTATCCAAACTTCCAAGCATCGAACCCCTGACTCCAATTGAAGCCTCGTGATCTGAAAGTGCATGTAAACATATGGATAGTTTAATGGTGATAGAATAATTGCCCAGCTAACTGTTCGAATCCGCCATGGTCTGTGACTTCACCCATGTCTGGACTTTAGGTTAATATACCGTTTAAGAAATATGAGTAATGTCCACTTAATTGTGTAATTAGTATAATTAAAAAAACATATGCCTAAAGAACGAAAATATTTTTTTTCATTAAATCCCGTCACTGAAACCGATTCTAGTGACCCAGAGAATTCAATAATGTCGACGAATATTGGGTTACTGATGTAAATATAGATTTGTTTGTTTGAGGTGGTAGGTAATGAAATATATTGAATCTCCATTACCAGTAATCGCGCCAGTGAGTACGCAATCATAGCTTCAAATGTTACGTTACTGATGTTGCTAATACGGCTTTTGGTGTTGTAGGGCATAAATATATATATAAATATTGTATTTACGTTACCGGTACTCGAAGTAGCGATACTCAGCAATAATAATGTCACTTAAAATGAGGTTATTGATGTTGTGAATACACAAATGTGTATTGTTGTGTGTAGATGATAAAAATTCATTATATCCCCTCCCCCCAGTCGAACCACTGACTTCAACTCCGAAGCTCAGATAAGTTGTATAAACGAGATGGGTGTTCTGGTGGTTTCCTTTGTACGCTACTTTGAACGAGAGTGAGACAAAACTTAATTTTCCCACGAAAGTTGAACATTTCCTGCATATACAGTACAAATGACAGTTGGCCACCACTTACTAGCACTGGTATTAAATCAATTGCTCGCTAGGAATTTGCAGAAAATCGCCTGTGGTCTACTTCAAGAAAGTATACGGGAATTCATTAAACTGAACTGAGGAATCAACTGTTAGAATATATTTGGATGTTATTATGGTGATAGTAATCTGGCTTCTCGCAAATACCAGACTGAAACATTACGTGTTAGTCGTCACACTTATTTCTTATGTTGGATGCTTGTTGTATTAGCTATGGAGCTAATTTTTTAAAATGGAACGTCTCAATGAATTAGACTATCTGAAGTCTTCAGATCATCGCAAACACAGAATTAAATTCCAGTTATAAGGTGCGTCGCAGGAACACAGTTGTCATTCACAGCAAGATCATTAAAATTGATCACAGCTTAATTAAATGTATTTTACACTTTGTAGAATCTGCTTATCTTTTGCCAAAGCAAAGTTTCCGAATGTTTCTTTTTATGCCTAATAACCTGTGGCATCTGAATCCCGTTTAAATTTCGTAGAACGTGAATGCGGTGTCACTCGTTGGTAAATAGTGTTAGTAAATTTTTAATTTTCGGACTTCATACTGGATTGTTTGGACAGCTTCTTTAGCGAGAAATGTAGTAGGTACGAGCGACTAAACTCAGATATATTTCTTCCTCTGTGTAGAGACAAGAGCGTAGTATGCTTAACGAGACTCCATTTGAGTAGGAGGACTTGTTTTTTGAACGTTCCTAGTAGTTTAGCGATGCCGTATACGTCGGTACTCTTTTTATGAAATTGAGCCTAATATGCTTGAGAAATAGTGACCATGCAACCAATTTCGTTTAAAATATTAAACTTTTTTTTAATGTAGCAATTGAAGGAAACGATTAATATCCCGCATATCTTAAACAAAATCTTTGAAATCAGAAATAGAAATTTAAGAGGTTTCATTTAAAAACCTTCTGTGGATCAAAATGCAGTATGAGAAGTTCTCTGAAATGTAAATGACAAAATTAATAGTTTAAAATCATTTATCACAAATTTTTAAATTTGTTTATTAACAACCTACAATTTAGACTCACAAAACGTTTATAGTAGCAATAAACGGCACTAAATAAATTCTTGAAATTAAATTCACTTAAATAATCTAACAAGGAGAAGCTGCAAATTGCATAATTCAGATTCTATTCATATTATCTGTAATAAAAGCTCATGGCCGGAGGTATAATGTTGGGAAGCGGTAACATGTGCGTCTTCGCCGTTGTCGAAGAAATCAGCGTTGAAATATTCAGTTGCGTTCAAATATTTTCTACGTTAAGGAAATTTCAGTGGGTTCGTGGAGCAGCGAGCAAGCACTCATCTTCATAAGTCCGTCGTCACTGGTTGATACTTTTACTTAAAATGTGTATACAGTTATAATTTTCAAGAATTATGCATATAATACCTTTATTAAATGCCGTTTGTTGTGAAAAAATCTACGCTTTGGAACTTCATTATGTTGTTCGAAAACAAATTTATACTTATATTTTATAGTTGTTTCATGCAAATAACACTTGAAATAAAAACAATATCACAAATAACATTCAACTGAGTACAATCTATTGAAAAGTTCCGTATATACTTGCAGGTAATTTACAATTAATGAGATGAAGTAGCCGGTGTCTCATACGAACCAGAGTGACAGTTATTATAAATGCATAATTACTGAAACTGATTGCCGGGAATTATGGGTATACACATTGGAATAAATAAAAAGTTGCCAGCAGCAACGACGGGCTTATGGAACAGGGAGCTTCCTCCACGCGCCAAGCGCCCTGTTGATATCTCCTTAACATGGAAAATATTTGAACGCAGCAAAATTTTTCAGTGATGACTTTCTCTACAACGACTATGAAGTGCATATTACTGCTTTGCCAAATTATACTTATGGCGATGAGCTTTTATTATACACGGTATGAGACTTATCCGAACGTTACAACTGACGGCATCCACTTGTAAACCAAATACAGAATATAACCAAATCTGGTGATCTGGTGGCTCAGTTGTTTAACTCACGTGACTACCAAACAAATGTTTACTGGTTACGGCTGGAATTTTTCCAGCCTTAAATCTGACTTTCACCTCAAAGCTTTGCTTTATGTGAAGTATGCTCCGTAGTTCCTATTCTCTACTTCCGTTAGGATTAAGAGAATAGATTAGGCGGCTACGATAGGGACGGGCAGCGTAGCCGCAAGAACTCTTTCACTGGGCAAAACAAAATAATCATTACTGTCACCAAGGCTAAGCATTATAGACTGTGACTATGCCTACAAGAGGCTACTGCCATCTTCAAACCAGTGGTTCTTCGTGCTACGAAACAGTCATATTACTTAGCGAGGACTATGATCATGAATACTCTCTGTGTATACTAGGTAATCCGAAGACAGCTGAACTGTTTAAGCAAAAGCGTTTGCCAGTGGAAACAACACTTACTACTCGTTGCAGGTAGTGCGCAACGAAGTTAAGGTCCTTGAGAAGGATTAATACTCACAGCTAGTGTTGAATGTTACTGGATCAATAACTTAAATACTGTCCAGGTATATGGTGAGATTAGTAAGATCATATGAGACTCAGTGTTCACTGTTCAATAGCTCCGCAAATCGCCTAACTTGTAAGCTTAGAATTGGACTGATGGAAAATGCAATAATAATCCAGTTTGGTCTCAAGTCTTGCTGTGCAGTACTGTTCTGACATAACTCCTTAAATGGGTTCTGTAAACTTTAGTGAAATCCCAATCACGAAAGTTTTATCATCATATGCAAGAGAACTTCTTCACAGGGTAAGTAAGGGCTTATGGTGTTTAAAAATCTAATCTGTAATTCGAAACGCAGAACTTACAATTCCCAGTTAGATGCTGTCCCACGGAGTCAAGCGGCCACTCCTGCAACCAAAGACAGCATTATGTAGGGCAGGAGATGAGTTGTAAGGTGCTGAGATCATGCTAACTTTGGTGAAGACATTATGTGAAGATCAGTTTAGACATAGGGAAACAATGGCAAATGAACTGCAAGCCTCGCGTTAAGATTAATATTTAAACGAAAGGTAAATATTAAAGGCTTGTGGTAATGGTGGATGGGGCGGAAAGTGTGATATCAATTATAACTGCTCCAAATTCTTACTAGGTTGCCAAGTTTAGTACACAAATCATCAAATGAAGCATCTCAGTCACATTGAGAGTGCTCTATAGATTACTGGTTTAAGTATTGCCTATTTGTGATGACTAATAACTAATTTTCGAATTTTGTACCTGCTGTGTTGATACTTCCGTTAATTTCTCGGCAGAATAGATATGGCATCCCGCTGAAAAGAAGGAATAGGCACTCATTTTATTACTTGAGGATTTTTCTACCACTCACTTATTATAAAAATCTTTTGTTTCTGAAGTTACATAAAGGCAAGATTTGTTAATGAATAATCATTGCAGACGCCGTGCTATTAAATGATTCCGTTTATTAACGCAGAAAACAACTATTTTTAAAAAAAATCACAAATCTGCTTAGATGAAACTGGCTTCAAAGAAATCTCATACTCGCTAATGTCTGGCCGCTAATACTATTCATCCAAAACCATAATTACTCCACACAGACGCTAAATGCTCTTGCCCACTCACTGGTATGACACACTTCTGCCAACCGTTGAGAACAAAACTTTACGTTTACCAACTTACAAGCTACTTCTCTCAAACGTTATACACACTACTTATACCGTAGAATATTAGTGTGTAACAGCATTTAATATATTACATGAATTTAAATACGTTGATTTATTTCACAAATTACTGGGGGAGTGATAAAGTCACAACATTCACTCAGTCAATAAAACTAAAGAAGCTATAAATTTCCAGAGGTTACTGGAATAATGTAGCAAATTTCAGAAACATAAGTGAAAAAATTATAAAGAAACGCTCATTCGCTGGCCTTAACTTTGGTTGAATTTTAATTCTAACCATTCTGTGCAAAAAATTGTACCTTGAACATAAAATGCCCCAAAAGGTGATCCTAATTTAGCAACATAAAATTTTTAAACGTATGTTAACATGACGGTATAAATAAAATAAATTTTTCAAAATTGATAGGAATGCGTAAAATGTATTTCAGATGTCTGCGTACCATGTAACAGTTTCTGTTTTACCTTGGTAAGCGCACAAAACATCGTTTGTCTGACAATATTACAGCGGAACTATATTTCCGTGCTTATACGAAAGTTTAACCTATATTATTTCTATTACATTGTTTTAGAATAATATTTTCTGTTATTTAAATGTTTAATTCACGTAATTCGATATTAATGTGTTTCTCTGTGCCATTAAAGTTATTTACAAGTGGTAATTTCATTGGATCACTATATAATTTGTTATCTTAGTTCTATATGAACTGATGAATAACTTTGTACCATTGAAAAACTTAGTATACCAGTTGAAATATTAATTATACGTTAAATCATCAAAACCAAAGACTCTTCCAAATTAATCAAAAATATCGTTCCAATGTATGATTCAATTATTGAACAAACTTGAGCAAATACTGGTGCAACTTCCAGATTTATAATAAAGTTAATAATTTTTCAAGTGAATACACTTTTGAAGAGTATCTTCGTTGTGACCGAAGTACTATTCAAATTCAGCTACGCAGCAAGTGATGGTAGACTGCAAATCGGATCCGTTGCTATAGCCAATTCTGTCCTCAGCACAGGAAGTAACTTAATTATAAAATCAGGTGAGAACTCGAAGCTGTTATTCTACGTTAACCTCTGTAACCAGGTACAACATTAAAAAAAAATAAAAAAAATACGCCACCCATCATTGTCAGTTTATGAGTTATGAGAGATACAGCAATCAGAATATTCATATTTTAACTAAAGGAAATAGAACCAAGAACTTCGTACACAATGAAACAAAATAAAAAACCAATTGTTATGGGCAACATGTCGCGTAACGAAACTATGACAAAACGTTCCATTGTTTATTTATTCTTACGCCGGAGTAATAATGAGATGAAAATGGGAATTGTGGAGCATTTTCCTATGTTGCAGATAATAATTATAGATGTAAGATAAATGATTACCTACAGTGCAACTGAATTACCGTGTATGGTGGGTGAGCGGTAACGCTCTGGTTTCACATTCAAGAGAACGCAAGTTGAATCTGTTGTCCCGTCATTCAGATTTCTGTTTTCCATGATTCCCTGTAATCACTCCTGGAAAATGCCGAGATGGTTCGTTAAAATTGCTATAGCAGAATTCCTCCCAGTTCCGTTACTCTCGTTCTATCTATCCTCTGATGACGCCGTAACATAATAATCTTCCTTTTGTGCAATATTTCTTTTTTTTGGCCCTATACCCTTTATACACTAAAGTCATTAATAATTGTTTAGTGAATGATAGAGATGTGAAAATGTGATTTGCGTAATTCTTCATGTGCAACTTGTTTCTTTTAAGCACAGGAATTGGACCATCGCAGCAGTTGTCTGAGTGATTTCAGAAAACTGTCTAAAAACCGTGCTCAGTTTGCCGGAACACTTGTTTGAACTGCTGTATCTTCCCATTCAAAAACGCGGATCTATCGCACAAAAACAACGTAATTTCACCTATGTGCGTAATTTTTGTCTGGCTTGATGGTATACTCGCTCTTGAATCGGACAATGGCTGATATAACTACTGAGTTTACTGAGTGAGCAGTAAGGCTCTAAACTTCGGGGTGACGCAGGTTTGAATCCCCGTCCTTCCATCCAGATTTTGATTTGCATGGATTCTAGAAATTACTCTAGTTGAATGCTGGTATGATTCCTTTGAAAGACTATGTCGAATTTCCTTCCAGTTTCTTGCCCCACGAGTCTAATGATGTCGACCAGACTAAAAAATTTAAAAAAATGGGATTAACTTACAATCACACGCACAACACAGAACTACAGAAATTTTTGGTAGTCACCGAATAACAAAGCTGTTAGTTTCTGGCATAGGTGGTTTTAATGAAGATATGTATTATCCGCCTAATACCTGCACAAATTGAAACTCATGTTCAACCTCATCTACAATGATGCAGTTTTATATGGAGTTCATATAGAACAGTATCGAGGAAGTACAGAGGTAAGCCACCACTTAGAGTTGTTCCACAGTTTTGATACATTTTTAAACAGAGTTTTATTGGCCGTGAATATCGAGGACGTTTGAGCTGTTAGAGCATTTGGAGCAAGGAATGGAAACGAATTCTGCAACGTCGTATTCAAAGAAGCATTCCGCCTACCACCTGGCTTTATTTCGGAAAACCAGGGAAAACAGAAATCTGCATGGCCGGATGGGAAATCTCAATGACATACTGCTGGGATTGAGACTAAAAGCGAATTTTTCTCTCTGCAATTTGAGTGAAATACAATCACATAATAGATCAGATAAATCACGTGCCACATTGATGTCTAAATATATTTATTTTTCTTTCGTGTTATTAATCATAAAGATGCCTAGGAGAGAGTTTGGTTTGATGCAAATTACCCTCTTCCCCTAGATCTCGGTGAACTGTATTTTAACGAGACGCAAATTTTGCTTTTTTACTTAGTTGTTGTTTTCGGTTCAACCAGTCATTTTAAACTATGTACTTAATTATGAATTATTTTAATGCCTGAATTTAAGGGGTATAAATTTCAGTTGTTTCCATGATTTATAACAATTTATATAGTAAAAACATCGAGTTAAGTAATAATTGTCCAATATGCTTTCCCAGAAGTCATCCCTGAGAAATATTATATACAACAATTACGGTGAAACTCTTATTTACGTAACTAGGTTGCAACAAACCCCAGTCCTCAGCTAGGACTAGAAGAATGCAAGGAACTCAGTCCTTTACAATGATTCATGGTTCATCTAAGTCTTTTCTTCTACTCACCATTGTAGCGTAATGAATGAGGCAGTAAGAGAAATTGTTATGCTCAGAATTTTACAGATATTAATCAGTGAGGGTCATGCTTGTGATATCTCTATCGATCACCATGTCATGGTGCAGGTACTGGTGATCCATTTTCTCTGAAAACAAGTCCAGCAAAGGAGCGTCCATAAACTACGTGGTTCGGTGTAGGAGAATGGGGAGGGGCTGGCTGGGAAGCTACCCTGGACTATGTGAAGGGAGGGAGGGTTCCGAGCCAAGACACGTCGCTTTAGATTCATATTATTTGTCACAGTTAAAATATGGTACAGAACACACAACAGAATGTGGATATTTATTTCCGTCATTTAATTATCTTTGCATGTAATTTACGATAGTCCAACAAGAGAAAACAGTACAAAATATCATGTGCTATCAATAGGGAAAAAAGCTACGTGCCACGCAGGAGAGGGAGGGGGAGGGGGAAAATTCACAAGAGGCCAAAAAGGAGCTTCGTAGTTTATGGATGCTCCCCAAGTCCTTAAATGCAGAAATTTACAGTTATCATGTAGTCTCGCTGACAGTAGCCAACTTACGTCCCAATCGTTCAAATTATTCGTGGTTGGACCTATCATGAGTTAGTTATCAGCAGAAGAGTGTACATATGTACGTATGTGAATAACTGATCATTTGTCAGTTCCCTCTTTAAAATTTTTATTGACGGAAAGATGTGCGTGGGCGCCCGTTTACTAAATTTATATAAGTGCGCATTTTTGATTAATTATAGCCTATTAGTTGTGTTTCGTTAAGTGAATATTGCCGTGTTAGGAAATGAGGACTTTCAAGAAATCTCTTTGAAGATAGGTTTGTTCGTCGAAGGCAGAAGTGCCGCGTTTAAGTGAGACCGAGAGAGATCATTACTTACCTAGCGATGCGAATGTACCAAGCTTGTTAGTTTACTACTTAGGTTTGGTGAAGTCTTAAACGCACAGTTAGCTGTTAGAGAGTCATCGTTTAGAATGCTATGTTAGTAGCAATAAATTGCTCACTAAATATTATAGAAGAGAATGCGTGTGTTATTCATCACTAAGAATCGTACATAAATGCGTATTAGTGACTTTTATTAATGGAATAAACATGATAACCATCATTCAGCTACATATGTGCAAATGATAGGCCTTATTAGGAACAGTTAGGGAATATTCAAGGAATATTGGAAACCCGCGACTTCGTAAGCATGGACGTACAATTTTATTGCTAAAATTATATATAGAAAGATGTGAGTTACGTAAAAGGTGTCCAAAAAAAAAAAAAAAAAAAAAAAAAAACAGAATCAGGATATGTGGCAGAGAAATCATCCCCATACCATTCTACCATCGAACATGTCTTATCAAGAGAATCAACTGCAACTTACTTAAAAATACTAAAACACTGAAGGGGTTTTAAGCTTGGTCTTTCTTCTTTCATCATCATGAGCATCAGATTCTTGGTTCTAATAACTTTAGCTGCTCGTGCTCTACGAGGCATGTCAGAAAAACAGACAAAATATACTGATGCCAGAAACTTTTAGCTAGACACAAAATAATAGACAGGTGCAGCGAAAATCAGCATCTATATTGTATAATATGTTTCGTCTCTAAAAGAAATTTATTAACAGATCATACACTAAAGGCTGCCAGAGAAACACAGTTTGAGTGACTGACATAACATTACAGACTTACATACGCTATCCATCTGTTTGGCATTATTCAGTTAGTATTAAAATTTAATGAAAAAATATTTTTTATCCCAAAAATTATTCTGTGTCCTTCTTAATGAAACAAAATATTCCTTTGGCAAATTGTATCAATATTTGTGTAGCACCTTAGTCATCTAAACGTAACACACAGACCAAGAAAAAGAGTTACTTTCGCATTTGTAATGTAATTAGTGTTACTCATACACAAACTGACTGCGAGAGAAAAAAACCTGAGTGACCGATATAGCATAAATAATTAAATGCGTATGGCACTGTTGGTTCCCGAAGGATTGTTCGACCGCCTACGTAACAGAGTTTGGATTTGCCACACATTCCGCGTCTGTCGTGGCTGCACCTAAAGTTCACCGTGGAATCCGTGCAACGGAACGTACAGGCCTGGATCATAAAATCAAAAACAAATCTTAAAAACTCTTTCTTAACGGGATTTGAACCCGGGAAATGACACAGACCTATTTAAATCAAGCGTCTTGACCACTGAGCCAGCAGCTCAATATCTCGCAGGATATTACAGAGACATACACAAGCAATGGATCTCTCTATAACCTTTTAGATAATTGTCAAAATTCCATTACAAAATATATTAGTTTTAAAGAATAAAGTATCATATATCATTTATAATATCAAATAGTATCTCCTTGTGAAATTTCATCAAAATTGAATCAGCCGATTACTCCTGAAAATGTAGACAGAGAGATTTTTACATTATAAGTATAGCTGTGAATGTAGCAGAAAAAGTAATAAGCAACTATGAGTTGAAGGAGAAATCATTACGTGGTAATACCTGTCCGCAGTGAAATCGTCTGAGAAATGAACATTATAGTCACGGTCGATGAGTCTAAAAATAAGGAATCAGAGCATTAAATAATTAACTCTGACCAATTGATGGCTATACCATTATTTTTTAAATCCTTTCTGTCAATTTTGTGAGTTCCAAGGGAAGGTTGGAAGGGGCTGTCAACTGAAGGTGGATACCTAGGTTCAGTACTCATTTTATGTTAACTAGGTAACGCGTAAACGAGTCCCACTTCACGACGATGAATGTGTGGGATTTTAACACGATTCTAATGTGGGTTACTGGCTCAGTGGTTAAGGCGCCTTGCTTTCAAAAGTTCAGGGTCATTTCCCGGGTTCAAATCCCGTTAAAAGTAGTCGCGGCTGTGTAGTAAAGCCGTGGTGTAGGATGCAACGATCGTGAGTTCAAATCAGCTCCAAGTTGAATATTTTGCCGGCCTCGGTAGCGTAGGGGCTAGAGTGCTAGCTCCACGTGCCGATGGTCGCCGGTTCGAGTCCGGCCACTGGCGTAGGTGTTTAAGTGTGTATCTGTGAATGTCTTGTCTGTGTTGCAGTGTCCTTGTGATTATGTTTAGTGGGATCTATGTACTCTGGAGAAACTAATGCATTCAAAGAATCAGAATCATATTGAGCTGGCTGTGTGACGTAAGTAGCCGAATGCCATTAAAAAAAATGATTCTAATTCAACAATCACTCTCCCCGCTTGACAGCGTGCTAGGGTAACTTCTCGTCTATATCGAACTCGTAACATTTTATAACCACTGGCCGACATTATACCGCCGAAATCGGCTTAGCTCTCGCGCCAATATTACGCCAATGTCTCCTCGAAGATGTGCCGGTCATCGGCCGTCGACTGCGCACAAATCGCCCTAGCTGTCTTCTCCCAAGGGATATAGGCCATCTACCTGTCGTCAGGCATCACCCGCCATTCAATAGAGTGAGTATTCTTCGTTTCTCTCAAAATTAATAAAACTTTCCTTAACATTTTCGATGGCAGAGCGATTAAATTTTAATACCTGAGTATACGGGAAGTGATTTCAAGGGGCGTCTATTGTGTGTGCTAATTTAAGTGTCAGTTACAACCTGTATATACATTTTTGTTCCCTTTGCGGTATTTCAATGTGACAGTAATATGAAAATAAAGTCACAGATTCTGAGATACCTTCTCCAGACAACGAAATTCAACAGAGTGGGGTTAGTTTATACTGACAGCTTTACCTTGGTGATGGATTGTCTACAGAAGTGTAGTTATAATGTTTGTAAGGAGCGGATTTTGGTAACTTGGCTAAATTTGCTCTCCACTTACAGACTACTTCGTCTTAGAATAAGGGAACAGAGATGCATGTCACAGAGTCTGATCGAAATTTGTACCATCAAAGAAGATTTGTTGAAGCAGCACGTAGCCGCTTTTCCCATTACTCAAAAAAATCTGATTTGCACATTATGACTTCAAAGGAACTACAGGCTGCATCGAGAGCTGAAAAAAAATATTTTTTATCAAACATACGGTTCAGTTGATAATAATTTCAGAGAGTTTTTAATTCCGAATTTGATATTATATTTTTTTGTCTATGGCTTTACTCCTCGTCGACGTGGAGATCATTAGAGGCGGGAAAGGACTGGCGACCAGAAATGGGAAGAAATTCAGCAATGGCCCTTTAGAAGAAGAATCCCGGCATTCGTTCGTAGGGATTTTGGAAAACCATGGAAAACACAAATCTGGATGCCCGGACGGGGATTCGAACCGGTGTCATCCCGAATGCGAGGCAAGGGCGTTACCGCTCTCCCACCGCGCTCCGCAATGTTAGTATTTAAAACATCCGGATAATTTAAATCCGTGACTAAGATCTGGCATTTCTTAGTTTTTTTTTTAATATAAATTGAAAGTTATTTTTCGGTCGGAATTGATTAGAATTCGTTAAAATGTTATTTTAAGCTGGAAAATAAATTTTGGAACAACTTCTTTTGACCAAAACGCAGTGAATAAATATAATTCTTAAAAACTTCTTATAGGGCTGATTTTCTCTTTATTCCGTTATTTTTTTTCCATTCATGGCATCATATAGCTTCTTTGCATGCGGTTGGATTGTAATCATTATAAAAACAGTTATAGCGAAGGAATTTACATTCCATGAACAAAGAGTAAATATCGTACGGCGCCATTTGTCCATTTCCCTCCGTTAATCTCTTTTAACGGTCGTCATTAAGATTGATATTCGCAGTGTTGCTGGTTTTTATTTGCGATGTATACTATGCATAGGATAACAAGTCACTAAATATGTGAGCCTCTAATTGACTATGTATTAAAGAAAGAATTTTTATTGCGTCTGCCTGATATTGAAATTTCGTTCCTAATTTGAAAAAATGAAATTGGGTAGCTGTAGCCAAAGCATATTGGATGCTTTGCCCCTCAGATAAATTGTTCATTTGATATTACTGGTAATGATACCATTCGAACGCCATTTTTAGCAATTTTAAAAATCAAATCTTAAGGAAACAAAAAAAAAAAAAAAAGAATTAATCAACTGAATCTGAGTTCTGGCATCTAGTAGCAATTAAATTAACTGACTCTTTTACATACTTGTACTAAAAGTTCAACTTAATGAAATCTCAAATTTATCAAACCTATTCACTTCTGGATCATATATTTAAATAGTAAAATTACTTCATTTTCCATTCTCGATCCTGAATTGTCTCCGTAGTGATAAAAAATAAAAATAGATTTTTTTTGCCAAATGCTATGAGCTGCTAGGTAAGGCTTTACATATATTTTTATAAAGAACTTCAAATAACAAATGTGCATGATTTTATCTGTAAGATAGATTTCTAATACCATAACTGTCAGCCTCAAAGCACATCGAACACGCATTTCACCTAGATTTCCTGAAGGAACAATTGACTTACCATGCTGGCATGAGACGTTTTAGAAGAATTGCATACACTGCATCTGCATTATAGGTTCAATCTCAACTATAAGGTTCTAGGTAACCTGATCGATTGTTATTAATTTTATTTTTTAAAGACGTAATAAATGGTAAAATGTATTCTAAACATCTTATGCGTAAAGACAGCATTGAATCTCGAATGAAAGATACAACTTAATTTTTTGAGTAAAAGGTAATGTAAATGAAGAAAATTAGAAGCAAAGAGAAGTTACACCACATATTACACAGTGAAGTTAATACAAATAATATTTATCCTGATACTGAATTCAGCGCAACTCTTTTCACTAAAAATATGTTCCTGAATTCCAGTCTGAAATGATTTCGATATAAACGAAATAGTATTCAAAGAAACTACTACACACCGTACCTGCAGCACCACAAAAACTAAAACTTACATAATGTACAATGAAGGAAAAGAAAATACGTTTTACTAAACGAAATGTTAAAAAAAAGGGTGGAGCTAGCAAAAGCGATGTCAAAGTTTTTAAAGTGATACATTGTAAGCGATAAATTTGGACGTAAAAAATACCCAATCAACCAGGGGACGATATACAATAACTACTGGCGTCCTTGGCAGGTACGAGTTGCGATGATTCAAATCTGCCCATAGCTTACCTCCATTAGCACAGATTAACTGTAGTGAACTAAGGCTTCGGTAACACCTACTCTACAGTAGAAACAGTACGAAATGGAATTAATTAAATGTTTATAGCAGAGATTAGCAGTCAGAAGTCGTCTGCTTGCTCTAAGTAACACAAAATCTGAATAATCGTCATATTCAGTTCAAAGAACTATTAAATACTACTTCCTATAAGTTAGGGGCTCACCGCCAAAAAAAAAGGAAGGCTCTTGATCGTTGTTTGGAAGTATTCGGCACCTTTGAAACATTTTTGATGTTGCTATCTCTTTAAGCACCAGTATTAAACACTAATAAATCGAATAAGGTAAGAATCATTACTACAGTGGTAACAAACTAATCGTCAAGTTAATAATATTTGACATAATTAAAATACAGTTATTTGACTTGGAGGGTATGTTGGAGGAACGAGAAATAAAATTTTCAATTCAGGGCTATATATCAATCTTTTGAGTTCGAAGAGTATTCGGTTGCAGCCGTTGACTGATGCTGTTTCATGCGTCACTGAATACATTTCATAGGACAAAATTTTAATCGCGCAAGAGCTTTTTCTTCTCCCTGAGCCCTTGAGTTAAGCAATTCTGAATAGAAACATTTGCCTTTCTGACATTACCTTTTTTTCTGTTTGGGATATGTTTTTTTCAGTTTGATGTTTTCTTTCCTTTTGAGCCAAGATTTTGGTTGTCTGATGTTTGAACTGTTATTATGTCCTTTTTTCATTCTTTAATTTATTTTGGTTATTTGCCATATGTTGCTGAAATGATAAACAAATTAGATCTGTCAAAGTTCGTTCTGCCAGTAGTTTTTCAGTGGACAATAACCACTCCTGAAATGTACGAAAACCAGTAACGAATTAGTAATAAACTTAAAACTGTAGCATTAAAATTTAACTGAAATAATTCTCATGAAGACAGTAGTAAGAGTGCCGCTTGTTACAACGTTCGGGAAATAATAGCGTTACATGGTATAAATTAAAGGAAGTATACCTTCACATTTGGGTGACAAATAGTAAGTTGTCAAACGTACCTCTCAAACTGACACGTAGCAGACAAATTTTTTGAAAGTATAAGGAGACGAACTATTTGAAAGGTTTGTAAGTACAAAATTAATCCTAATATATATATATATATATATATATATATGTATATGTATATTCACGTCTACTCCGAATGCCATATCGAGTGTAGACGGTTACTATTGGGGGTGATTACCCCTCCAAGGTAACGTCACGGGGTGATGAACTAAGGTGCTTTCCCATTGGCTTCCCCAGTGTAACAGACTTATTGGGAAGACGGGAGAGGTGCCGGCCTACTCATACGAAAGACACTGGCAAGGGGTGCCTAGCTTAACATCTTCCGACGGACGAATCACCATCAAAAATGTCGCAAGCCCTCATTCCATACGCACTGCGGAGAGATTTGAGATTTAATCAAAGACTTTGGTGCACAATCGGGTGATGAGGAAGTGTGTTCCATCACCCCTCCTACCCTGCCGGCCAAGTCATGATGATAAAAATTTCTTGCATCACCAGGACTGGAACCGGATTACCCCGGACACCATCAACGTTGCCGCAACCAACTTAGCCAACGGAACGGAAATTTTCACGTCTAGAGGGCACTAAATAAATACTTTTTGATTTTCTGTTTACTCATATCCAAGTAACCCAGCCAACGTAATACTGACATTCATGTGCTCATTACCTTAGGTCCACCTATTTCTATTTTTTATTTTAAAATTATTCCTATAATCTACTTCGGCCCGTAGCCTTTCAGCTATTTTTCTACAGAATCCCGACACGGTATCTAACGTTTCTGCATGAAATAAGAAACTGCGCTAGTAAATTTTACTTAGTGGCGTCGATTCACTCAGAACCATCACCACACTGTTAATGACTATCTCAAATTGAATAGATATAATTAAATATTAACTTTGTTGCTTTTTTTGTAATCTTAAATTTCCTTGCCACCACTATCTTACAGAAGGTAAATCAGCATTCAGATGGCACAATGAAATAAAAATTAGTTTTTAAGGGAAAATAAATGATATTATCTGTGATGAAATATGTATACCAATTGCAGTTTTTGAACTCTGTAGTGTGATCTTGGTACACATTTATCTTATTACGGGAAAAGCCTACAAATCACAATAGGGATTACAAAGAAGCTGACTAGTAAATATAAACCATTGTTTTTAACATCCAAATTTAAAACTTCTGCTGTCACAGTTCACTATGAAATGAAATATTGTTATTATTTTAGATGCTATCAATATGTATTAGATGTCATTCTCCGTGAAAATAATTCCACCACAGACTTCCTTTAGTCTTGATGTATTCTTTCATCTTCCTTTTAAAGACTCGAGAGAGTGAAATATTTCTTTTTTATTCTAAGACTAAACCCCAGCAAGGTTTGCTTCCAGAAAGATGACAAAATAGATAAATACTGTATACACCAATAACCATTTATCGGACCAACGACATTACTATTTCATCACGGGAGAGGCTTTATGCACCCATCCTTTCCTCATATCATTTTGTTTTTATTCGGCCATACCTACCTCATTTAATATCTCGCACCCACATATAGAATGCTTGAAGGGAGTTCGATCTGTCGAAAGACCCGCATGTCACTGTACAAATAGTGCGCCGATAAAATCTTCGCCTCTACTGCTATTCGTCAATACTGTCCCAGCACCCGCATTGCTATAATCACGGTGTGTACAAATAACTGCGTATCTTTGATAGTGAGCAAAACCTTCACATTCTGTAATGTAAAATTTATGCAGTGCATAAAACAATTTCTTAGATATACAGAATAATAATTTAAAAGAAGAAGTTAATAATCTTCAGCATATCAATAAAATTCAAATGTTTTCTCTGGATGTAAAACAGCTGGAACTTAAGCTAAAGGTTACTTAGGCACTAAATTATTCCCTTTAAAATGTGGTACTGAACAAAGATTGATGCCTCTGGCTCGATTCGAATATACACGATTCACATATTTATCGGCATAAAAAATTTGCCATCTATCGTTTTGTTTGCTTTTGAATTTTTTTCAGTTCCTATTCTATTATCATCTGGTTAATGGTATTTATCTTGGAAGCTCTAAACACGAAATAAATTTTTATGCAATCATGTACTGAAGTTTACACCATGGATAAGAATTACCAACAATGCATCAATTAATATTTCTCGTTAATTTAGCTTTTCAAGAGCACTTATACTATTATTTGCATTAATTATTATTACTCCGCGATTCACTGAAAGTGTGTGGCGGAGGGTGCATGTTTTGGAAGGGATGTACGGGATATGGCAGGAGTCACCCATGGGCTATTGTGAGGAGCCATCCCAGCATTCACCTGGAGTGATCTGGGAAACCATGGAAAATCCAGATCAGGATGGCCGGAGAGCTTTATCGAAAGCTACTCCTGTCGGATTTTAAGTTTACCCGCCCGGTAAATCCTTTCTATTCCATTCCCTAGTCGCTCGTGGGAAAAATTAGTACAGAAATTAATCATTTCTGGCCCTGATTTCTCTCATCATATTTTCGTAGTCATTCCGAGATACGTCAGTCACTATATTTGATTGCTGTCATTCCGAAATACGTCATTCGAGAATTTTTCAGTTATCTTCTGTCGAGAGCGACGCCTTTGGTTTTCCAGGTCTTCCCAATTGCTACACTAAATTTCTTTTTGCTTTATTGATCGATTGCTGTTTATATACTGCATTAACAAATGTTATTAGAACAATCATTTTCACAACCATCCCTAGCTTCGTTACAATTCGTAACGAATGCTCACATTTTAAAAATTTCTTTAAGATTTAAATATTTTTTTTATTTTATTAACGTTGTTTAAAATAGAAAATCATCTGGTTTTTCTACAGTTTAGAGTTTGGTATCATACCAAAAAGCATTATGATATTACAAAGCCAAGCTCCCTGGCAATTACAAATGAAATCCATGAAATATTACTGAAGTAAAATGACGACCCGTGAAAGCTGCAACAAAAGGAAAATATATGTTCCTGAGTCAGAAGTAACATTTATTGCAGTAGTAGGGGAAGTTCGGGTATCACGGACAATTAAAATTAATTGCAAATAAAATAAACACATTTTACGTCTCTATTTTAATTTTAAAATTAAACACGGAACTTTTGCAGTCATATTAATTAGAAGTTACTAATCATAACATTTTTTCAACGAACAAAATTGAAAACACTTTCGCCTTAATATTTGGCAACACAAAAGTTGTCGGATGCAGTAATAAATGGTGGCCACACAAAAATCACAGTAATAATGGATATCTGAAGAATCTATATAAACATAATCTTCACGGGCACGGTCTTTGCTTAATGGCACTGAATCCAGTGTTCTTCAAAAATTTATCCATGTACGATGCTTTCGGTCGGTTTTAATTGATTTGCTTCGGAAAGACTTTGAATACTTTTCTTTTTATTCAACATCTTTATAACCTTTCTATTTTTTCACTTCGCCCTTTTTACTGCCTTTACTTATTTGCCCGTAATCTACAATTTTTTTGTGTTAAAATCTTGCCCTTTTGGATTTTTCGAGCCCGCCTTAACATGCGTTTATTTGACGCATCATCTATATATACAGGGTGGGGCATTTAATATGTTTTCTGGAAATATTTTGGCAAGAAAGCATTTTAACAAACAATAACCTATATAAAAAATAATCGTACAGTAGGGGGCTACAATTATGTGATATTGGTTTTTTCACAGGTGGCGCTGTTGTCGTTATAACAAGGTCAACTTAATTCTTTTAAATGGGAACCCCTATTTTTTTTTGAAGATTCCGATTCCTCATGAAAAAATAAAAATAGTTTGCTTTGCTCAATTTTCTGTTAGCCTCACAGATGGCGCAGTAATCGCGAAAAATGAATATTCGCGTTTTTTGTGTATAATTTTAATTATTGTTTAAATAATTACATGTAATTTTCATTCTGTAAACATGGAAGGCAATTTTAAAGGATAATGACGAAACTTATTTTTTAAATGCTTTTTCTTACTTATTTGTAGCCATGTCTACAGCAGGTGCTCAAAAAGGTGACCATTTACTTCCAGACATTTTCTGACCCTTTGCAGAATTGATGCCTGAACAGCTCGAAGTGTGTCGGAAAATGTCTGGAAGTAAATGGTCACCTTTTTGAGCACCTGCTGTAGACATGGCTGTAAATAAGTAAGAAAAAGCATTTTAAAAATCAATTTCGTCATTATCCTTTAAAATTACCTTCCATGTTTACAGAATGAAAATTACATGTAATTATTTAAACAATAATTAAAATTATACACAAAAAACGCGAATATTCATTTTTCGCGATTACAGCGCCATCTGTGAGGCTAACAGAAAAGTGAGTTATGCAAACTATTTTTATTTTTTCATGAGGAATCGGAATCTTCAAAAAAATAGGGGTTCCCATTTAAAAGAATTAAGTTGACCTTGTTGTAACGACAACAGCGCCACCTGTGAGAAAACCAATATCACATAATTGTAGCCCCCTACTGTACGATTATTTTTTATATAGGTTATTGTTTGTTAAAATGCTTTCTTTCCGAAATATTTCCAGAAAACATATTAAATGCCCCACCCTGTATAAAGTTGAATGTATGTATGTATGTTTGTCTGTATATTAGTTTGTTTGTTCTTCATACAAATCCACAGTTTTCATCCGATCTCGATGAAACTTTGCACACTTATCCTTTGAAACAAGGAGAAAAATACTGTCTACATTTGGTTGAAAAATTATCTGTATAAATAATACATGTTGTCTCATAATTTCGAAATACTACTGAACGGCGATAGACAGACGCGTAGGATATGGAAGTCTCTCTACTGTTTTTTCGTGCAGCGATCATGTAGCTTAGTGGCTGAAGCGCTGGCTTACTAATGTTTGGGTCGTGGTTCCCGGTTCAAATCTCCGTGAAGGCTAAGATTTTTAAAAATTGTTTTTGATCGTAAGAGTCACGCCTGGGCCGTCGGTTATTCGGATTGCAATGCTGTAGGTGTACACTTTTTTACGTTATAATGATCCGTCAGGTGTTGTTCGCAGTAAGTGTGTGAGTGTTAACCACAGTAATATTATTATAAATACGGAAATAAGTCTCCGTCTTTTTGTTACGTTTTGACGACTAAATGGCTATATCGTTGTGATGGAATTTTATAAGGAAATCTGTATGAAGGGCACAGGATATTTTTTCCAGTATGATTAACAGTTATAGTCTCGAAATTTTGAGACCTTATCGAATGGTGACAGAAATATGTTGGAAATTGATTCTCTTCAAGAGACAGGTTCGACGGTCATATTATGCCGACTTGTTTGGGACCAATCCTTCGTTACCAACAACTATCTATATTCAATTCTGGAAAAAAATTCTTAATCCACGCAAACGAAATCGCGGGTATCAGCTGGTTATCAATTAAGTTTTACCGACACAACGTGGTTGGTTTGTTGGAACTTAAATGTCCGGGCTACCCAACCTTCCTCTACTTGCTATTGCTTTCCAGCGCAGTACTAACCGTTTAGTTGGTCCATCTCAATGTCACTCGACTACTACCGGAATCGTATTATCACACCATCTACCGCCCTACAACGATTCGTGGAGTGCATCGATTTCAGTCATGCCTAATCACCTCATCAGGTCGACAAATTTTACTTTCTTGGTACTGATTCATCGCTTTGGTTGTCTCACTCAAACATAAATTTTATTCACAAATTCTTAGTTATTTGCATGATCTGTTTGATTTTCCTATGTTTGTTTACTACTAGCCTGCATAAGTTTCGTGAAAGATAAACATAGTTCTCCGATCAGGATAAAAATATCTTGATATTTGTTTTTTATTTTATAGCATAGTTATATACATGATTTTTTGGAACTACTATCAAACAATTACACCAAGTTAGGAACTGATGCGCATGCGGGACATATGAGTCATTCTGTTATGGTATAACACTACTTCGTCGCTCAACTGATATTTCTTCACTAAACAGATTCTCCTCTTATTGCGTCATAATCATCACAGTGGTCTTTTAAATCATCGGGAATAACTGTAACGTACATGAAACTTATGAAGTGGAATACTTTTGTATTCGTGTTTTTGGTGTTCTAACTACTGGCATAGGCGCCTCTGAGCAAAGCCATCAGAATTTAGACCAGTAATACAACCTCCTAAACTAAAGAAGCAGCTAAATAAACCTTAGTTTGACTTTACTGTATGTAAATAAAGTGATTCCAATAAATCGAGACATTTTCTGTATGAGAAAACAGGGGTTAGAATTTCATACTGCTGCTGAGAGAAGTGCAAATAATTATTAAAATAATATTTTGGTAGTCCTACCACTTGTAGTAAATAGTCAGCAATATCGTGCACTGTTGCTGCGATAAAAAGTTATTTTAGTAAGCCGTAATCCCAGCTTTACGTATCTTTTGAATCTGGTAACCGATGATGGTTTGAACATATTCATCACGATTTGGATGAAAGATTGTGGATGTGTTACCAGCAACAAATGACGGTTAGAAACTCGTGTGTTTGGTAACCCATAACTTTAGTATCGAAGGCTTTTCTTAAATTCTTCGAGAAAACAACAACATTTAGTCCGATTCAGTTTTTTTTTTTGTTTATGCTTTATGCCTCGTCAACGTCAAGGTCATTTGAGACGGGTTGGGAGAAAGAAACGGGAAAGGATTGGGAGAGAGAAACGGGAAAGGATTGGGAGAAAGAAACGGAAATGAATTCAACCATGAAGGAACCATCATGGCATTCACCTAAAGTTATAGGGCAACCATAGAAAAGCCAGATCGGGTTGGCCGGACCGGGAATCCAGCCCGCGTCCTTCCGAATACGAAGCCAGATCGTTACTGCCGACCAACAACGCTCGTTCCTGATTCAGAATTTATCTTTCTTTGATACTAGTTAGTCTAATTTATTTGAATATACTCAAGAATTAAAATAATTCATTCTTTATAGAATTACGCTGTATAACGAAAGTAAAATACATTGCTCCTTAATTTTAATATGAAATTAAATATTAAGTAAATGGAAATGTATAATAAGTTCTGCAGGTTGTTTTGTCAAATATATTACAGGTATGTATAATGTAGTTTGTTCGACAAATTGTTGAAAGTCAGATAATCTTCAGATAGAGTATTAAAATGGAAATTACGAGTTTTGGATGTAATGATAATAGACTTTAAGTTCTGTATGATTTAAATATCTTCTTGTCTGACACTGAACTCATATAGCTCTAGAATCAGATTCCATGCGGGGTACAATTTACGTAGAACTGGATGGACGGAAACAATTCATAAGTAGTACATCATGTTTCTGTGAAGAAAACAATGGAGCTGATAATGTAGAAGGTATATCTCGTTTTATTTTAAAGTTAAACTGTTATTCAATCTCTGATGTACAGTAACTACTAGTTTTGACATTATGCGACGATATTCCCACCCTAATTAAAATTATTCCTTTCATGACTGACTTGGTTTATAATTCGCAATGAATACCCATATAAGTATTTTCTATCGAAAAATATAAATAAACTAAAATCATTCAAGGTTGTCCTTGCCTAAACGGCATATTCTGTAAATGCTTTGCCTTTTACATTTCTTTTACTTACTTTCATATATTCGTTAGTGCCGGAATGATTAAACGGTTTGCATTTGGAGAGCGAGTACATTAGCTTGAAAACGCACTGAGCACACACATGCTAGGTGGGAACAATCACTAGATATACATCACGATGTTCTATACATCTTGAGCTGTCTCGGAGATCAGAGGATAAGACCCACCCATGAAATTTAGGGTCACTGATTTGATCATGGGTCCAGTCAGGAATATTTATGGGCATTTATATTGACCATCGCCTCTTGCAAAGCACTGCTTTGTTATTGTGAAGTAGGCCAGGGCACTACGTCGTTTGAATATCGCGTTAAACTGTAGGCCCAGCTACGACAAATGCAGCTGCACAGCAGCTTGTAACTACGTCGGCAAGTCGTAATATCAAACGAATTTGGGTTATTTCTGACGCGGCGGATGTAGTATTAAAGTCACTACCAACAGTATTAAACGTACATATCTGATCCAGAACTAAGCCATAAAACAATAATCACTACATTCCTTTATTTTATTATTTTTCCTACGGGGTTCATTCAGTTCTGCAACTGTTTCCCCGCAATGATTAAGGAGTTAGAGCTCCGCAGTCGCGACTGAACTTTGGACCTTGAGATATAGGTGATGGGACCGGGGCCATGCTCCGGCCAATCATTAAACAACAGACTAAGTGGGCCCGACGGTTGTTCCGGAAGCTGAGCTTTGATCAAAGTCCTCTGCTTCATCGAAGATCGTACTACAGTCGTCCGGGCCGCAGCTAAGCGCTATTACCACCATGCGGCCGACCTTATTTTATTTATTGTTCTGTAAAAATAATTAACATGATGTATCTTCCCCATAGGTTTATATACGTTTATGTCAGTGGCAATAACATTATTATCTTAGGTCCCTGTCGTATACAAAATAACCTGTGCTTTGCGTTATTAGGAACACCATTAAAATTATTGCATATCACCTGCGGAGACGAATCTGATGATGTATAGTTTCATATCAAATTTGCAGATACAACAAACTGTGGTAACATATGTTATTCATAAAATGTTTCTGTATTTAATTTTTTTAGCTTATACTAGAAAAGTGCTACCATTGGTTACAGAGCTTTATTTTGCAAGAGTTCCGTTGCTGGATTTCCTGCACTTGCTACTCTTTTACGGGTGACACACGGAGGATAATAAAAGCTCCCTTTTTTAAGCGCGCAGTTTCGCTGCGTTGGTCTAGCCCATAAATCAGGGAGGGCATAATAAACGACAAACCACTATTCATGTCGCCGTGCCGCGAGAGAGCTCGTTTTGTTACGAGCAGTGTCGTCTTGGAGCGACACGTATGTCATATGTGCTGCGCTTTTAATCAACGTGACTCGTAAACGGCGGCTATTACCGTCTGTTTCTTCTGCCACATTTGTTCTGGCGATAAAGAGACGAACTTCACGTTTTCTTACTTGCTGCCTGACGTATTTCGTTCAAAATTACTTTTTACGAAGTGTTCAAATTAACTGATTTCCCATTTGTGGAAGACAGATGTACAGCTTCTGAAATTCACATCAGTGGAACTGAAATTTGAAATAAATTCATGATCTGACTGATGCATTGATGTTATTGACTGTATAGTGTATGTAAATTTCAATTTTTACGTAAAATGCATCCTATCGGTGTCATATTGGACTTACACAATTGATATTAAGAGCGGTCAGGTATTTTATAGAAGATTCAGTAAACGATCGTAACTTCAAGTCACGTAAAGACAAAAATTTGAACTTAACACACTAGATCGTAATCATACTTTTAGCCAGGCATGAAATATCATTCAGATAGGCGGATAATTGTCCGAGGTATATTACAGTCATCTTCACTAAGCAACAGTCTCAAAATCATTAATACTGTGTTGCCGATTGGTAGGAAGAACATTTTTTTTCTGTTTTATGTTGTAAGACAGGTTTTAAATGAACCGTGCATAACACACTATATAAAATGTGCGAACCACACAGTGCAATAAACAAGACTTAACATTATTTGAAGCAGGGATTTTTTTTTGTTCTGTATTATGGCCTCAAAAATTAGATATTTAGTAAGAAATTGCGTTACTAGCATAACGGAAAGAGATATGACTAGGTATGTGGTTCAGGCTTTATTTAGCTCAAATTTATTCCCGTGAATATACCATGGTATTCCAACCATTTTCAAAGATCTTAATCTATTTTCCAGAACTATGTACATTCCAATATCCCATTTCATAACCCGGTATGCAGATGAAATAAACATCTAAATTAAAACGAATATTAGTTTTTATTCAAGAATCATCCAGAGTTCATATCGTTTTTGTTATGTATTGGATGAAAACATTTAAGAATACAGTGTTTATTATGGAGTACAATGGTAAAAATGTAGATTTACAGCACATAATTACATCGTAATCAATTCAGTTAAGCTAAATCAAAGTATGGATATCGGAATGAAGATAGTAACGGAACAGCCAGGAAATAAATAAGAGTACCCAGAGACTGGCACGTGGCAAATTTATACTACTCGTACATGATCGTGGGAATAATTTTCGCTGGGGCGATCCCCATTGCTCGACGTCAGTTTCTGGCACGTGACAGGAACGTCAGATGTATTTCCGAAATAGATCATAGAAGAAAAAATATGCAATTAATAATTGTGAGGAAAGGAGTCCATTCTCTGTTTAGTCAAAGTGCCCTGAAATTAGCAGCGATTCAATGCAATGTTTGTACCAGAAAAAAAAACGGGTAAGGAAATACCTTTTATAGGTAGAGTTGCCGTCTTGTGGAGTCACTCTTGGTTTCACAATGATTTGTCAGAGATGAATTTTAGTTTCCACAACAATGGTTGGAGACAAGACTGGCATTTACAAAGAGATGCCACTCAATGTCAAGACATCAAGCAGCCATTATTGCAACAAAGAACCCTAGGGGAATACAGTTGACGAGACTGGAGGACCAAACTTACCTCCTGTGATAACTCAACGTATATTTAATCAGTCTTTGTATTTTCTGTAATAACGTAAACTAACTTAAATCACAAACGTTTTCAGTTGGTAGGTACAGAATTGCAGTTACAGTTCAATCGGTTTTTGCTTCTTGTAATCCGTATTATAATCTTTCTTGGTTAAAATGATTCAGTCCCAATTAGTTCACTCTGGAAGAAACAGTATTTCCAGAAATCAGAAAGCGCCTTCCGTTATTTAGGAAAATCGGATTGTCATTTTCACGATTCTTGTATTACGATTTCAGTTCTTGTTCATTTTAACACGCTTTTATTAGCTTGACCTTTATGTTCGAATGAGTATAATAGATTTTTTTAGTTCAATCTTCACTCACTTCCAGACTTCAGAATAGTTTGATATTTTGCACACGTATTAAGAACCGATGACACCACCATAATTTTATAGCTATGCCTTAGTATTCGTATTACTTTGACAGTAAAAAAAAGTCAGAAGAAGCTAGTTGTTCCTTGTGTGTTAGGTAATTTAACGGACAGTAGTGTTGATATACTTCCAAACACACAGGCATCGGGTCTCGGCACGTTTTTCAAAAGCAGTTCTCCAGTGAGTAGAAACTTGAAATTCAAAATAGATTCCAATGTTAAACAAATTCTTCTTAGATTTAGATCAATTAGTCTCTTTGCTGCCGGACAGGCCTGTCACGTAAAGTCACTGAATTATCACCAAATAGACGAACGAAATGGCTCCAAGGTATCAAGGAGAGTTCCATGGTAATGCTGACGCGTTAGATAAAATGGCCGGTTACCCCAACATGAATCAAAAATTTTAAGTTCATAGTCACACATGAAATGCTAAAACTTGAGTGTCCTCATTTCCTCATTACTTATGTCTTCTATTTTGTTTCAAGACTAACAAAAATATAGTTTTTTTTTTTTTTTTTTAAATAAACAAGCTTTTCTAGCAGTGCGACTTAAAAATTAAAAATAATAATTAAATATAAAGTTTTGTCAACAGCGAAAAGATATCCCATCATTCAGTTGGACTTAATTTTGAATAAACTTTAAATAAGAAAAAAAGTCATTGACCAAAAAATTAACTCTTTATACTATTCATAATTACTCTTCCTTTAGGAATAACAAGCAATGAAACATTTAAGGCCTCTAATATCTAACATCCCTCTCTATTTTACATTAAAGTTATTATTATTATTTTTTTTGTCTGTGACTTTTCTTATTTTAAAATTACATTATACTGAATTGTGGGACATTCCTTCGCAAAATATTTATATTTAAAAGATTATTTTTAAATTTTATTTCACATTGCTACAAAGCATGTTTCTTTTTTTTTTCTTTTTTTTTTTTTAGTTTCGTAAAATGTATTTCTTTAATTGTAAAGTATAACCATTCTGCTACCATTTTTGGCCTACAGTAGGAACACAGACAGACAGTGCTGCTAAAGAGGTTCTACTGTTTTTCCTGTTAATAAACAATAAATCATATCAAATGATACAGTAAATGTTTAATAGCAGTTTGCATTTTTTTGCATCATTGTATTGTTATTTTTTGTGGACATTTGGCGGTTTTCTTCCACCTGCACAGGCGTAAGAAATGTGTACGAAATGAAGAAAATCTGTTACAAAGATACATAAGACTTTTAAAATAGCGTTTGAGGGAAATGTGATTGCAGGGACAGCAATACACAAGCAATGTAACTGTTGTAAAAGATACTGCAGATCTGGTGAAAATGGTTCTAATTCGCGATGACCAACCATCTCCGTCGAGAACAAGAGAAATTGTCTAAAACGTTAATGACTTCATCATTTGGAATTAATGCCTGAAGGCTAGCGAAGTAGCTGAAGCTGTTATTATTTAAGAAACTGTGTAATATGACTGAGATGTCAGAGATTAGTAGAACTTGTTTGCTAAATATTAGACGTGAATCAACAGCTTGGCGCAGCTTGTAACACTTGTGTATGCTTAGTTTGATATTATGAGAGTAATATTTGATTTATTTGTCAGGATTTAATTATGTTACGACAAGGTTAACTAGATATGAAAACACAGTTGAAATATTATTCACCTTTGTTACACACTTGAAGATCGGCCAAAAGTTTGATCGTTCATCAATACATCTACCTGTGAAAATTAGGTTGTGAGTTTTACAGCGAAAATGATATTCATTAGGCCACTTACGGATTCGGTTATGTGGACATGACATATTTAATTAGCGATCAATTGAACAACAGAACGTGTATGGTACTATGATACTAAGCTGTAGGCGTGACATGTTGACCGGAACTGTCTCCGTGCTTAGGGCAGTAGGTAGCCTCCAGCAAATAGATAGTGGATGTGGAGAGAGAAACGGTCCAGTGTAAGTCACCTGCGATCCTAACTGCCAGTGTTTGTCATCGCAATGCGCTCTGGCGTCTCTCGGTTATTTCTTCCTGACCCTGTTGTACCTCAGAATGTTCTCCCTCTGCCCCTTTCAGCTGGCCAATACGTTCTCCTGTTCTTCCAGGTGACATAAGTAGAAGTCGGTTCCACTTCAACCCAATTTTTTTAGAAGAAACTGTATCCCTTAGTCAAACTGGAACGATGTCACTCACAAAGAACATTTTACAATTGTTTCCCAATTTCGAAGGGGTTTTCACATAAAGCTGTCCTTCCGTCGGAACCACTGTCCATCAAGCGAAAGTAATTCGTGCTATCATAATGAATTGAGGGATTTGTTTCCAGAAATGTATTGGCCAAACGCCCGTATTGTGCTGCATACTACACCATTCGCACGATTGGATCCTTTAATTCGTCACGTGGCTCGGGTTGATAATTGTGAACACTGTTTGTCAGGTAACGATAGGAGGGGGTCCTTAAAATTAACATAGAACAGATGCGTATTTAGTGGTCACAACAGAGACGTGATAAATGCTGTTATTATGGATGTCTCACGAAATATACCTGATAATTGATGTTACATTATATTTTTTGAAGAAAATGTGGAATTACTACCTCACAGTACTGGAAAATCTTCACACAAAAATGGGCATCAGGTACGGTTAAATGTAAATATGCTCATGTTCTGTTTTCGCTTCTAAAATTGTATTTTTTAATTAAATTCCTCGCTGAAGAACACGGTCTGTAAGGAAACCTGTAAAAAAATAAAGGCCTGAGTGTTTCATCCTCCAAATTAAGATACATTCTTAAAATTGTTATTTCTAAATTATTTATGAGGTTAGGGAAAATTAAGATAGCGGAGATTTGCAACACCAAAAAAGAAGCATTCCAAGAATGTTTCGTTGAGGAACACTGGATTAACAGCACTACAGACCATCACCCTGATAGCTATGGTTTCGGTTAAAAAGTGTAAATTAAAAATCTGTTTCAAAATGTAGCAATCTCTTGTAATATGATTTACGAAATGCTTGGATGGTAAATAGACAATAAAATCATAAACTTATAAATCCTAGTAATATTATTCGGATGTTGCAAATCCATAAATTTTCTCTGTAACGATGTAATCATTCCTTTGATAATAAGTCTAAGAAGAACACTATATTAACTCTGGGAATATTTGAAACGGTATATCTGGAGCAATTAGAAAACAGACTCAAACTGAAGAATTGTTTGATTTAGTCTCCAGCTATTTCTTGAAATTTATACTAGGTGGGTAAATTAAGTAATGACACTGACAACGCAGCGCTTGATATAGCAACACGGACTTGAAATGTCATTGGTAAACATGTGATACGTATTCAGTAAAAGTTTGAGCTTGGACGAATCATTTGGTTGTTTGTTATTATTTTTCTTGTGAATCCAGTTTTCTAATAGAGTTCTAAATATGAGTGACATGAATTTCGAGAAGTTGTGTGTTATAAAATTTTGATTAAGACTTGGTCACAGCCCAGCAGAAATGTTTGCAAAACTTAAGCAAGCCTATGGAGATAATGTTTTGTCAAGAGACGAGGTTTTCTTGCGGTTTAAGGCATATTCAGCAGGAAAAGAGCCGACAGAAAACGAACCATGCAACGGGAGAACCAAGTAAACTGAAGGCAGAATCCGAGATCTTGTGCGTTCTGATCGACGGTTGACGGAAAAATAATCGGGTAAGAGTTGGATTTGAGGCACACCACCGTTCAACAGGTTTTGACAAATGAATTTGGGATGAGATATATCTGCTCGAAAATGGTTCCAAAAAACCTTTCGGAAATACGAAAAATCATCAGGAGGGGAAGGTAGCCCGACTTTTTGGAATCAATTGAAAATGATAAAAATTGGAACCTGTCATTACTGGTGACGAGAGTTGAGTATTTGAGTAAGATCCGGAATCCAATTGGCAGTGCATGGAATGGCACACTTTAGCCTCTCCAAAGCCCAAAAAAGCAAGAATGAACAAGTCAAAGATAAAAAGGATGATAATTTGTTTCTTTGATTGCCAGTGAATCGTTCACAAAGATTTAATCGACACTTATACCTAGAGGTTTTTTAAAAGCTCTGAAAATGTGTTATGCGTGTGAGACCAAACATCAAAAACAATTGGATGATGTATCTCGACAACTCGCCTTGTCACAGCAATTTCATTATGCAGGTTTTTTGGCAGTAAAAATATTCCTGTGGATCTTTAACCCCCGTTACTAACCCGACTTCAGTCCTTGTAACCGATTCCTCTTCCTGAGATTGGAAATTCATTCATGGGTCTTCTTTTTGGGACCATTGAAAACATTTAAACGGCTGTAACTAACCATCTGAAGACTATTTCAGTACCCGAGTTCCAGGGCCGGTATGAGGAGTGGAAGAAACGTTTTCACAGCTGTGTGGCTGCAAAAGGAAATTATTTTGGAGGAGACAATATTCAATTGTAATTTTATTCGGATGAAAATATTTTAAAATGTAAGTCACCTTACTTTATTTGATCACGTCGTAGTCTTTTCTAAGATTTGTTGCATTTTAGTTACTTCCTTTAGTTATAAAGTTTATAAGAATGGCAGTGTAATTAGTGGAGCAGCTGGATACACTGCGACGTAATAAATTTAGATTTTTTTTAGAGTATTTACAGCAGAGAATATCAGTTAGAATTAGGGTTGAGGTGTCAATGCTTTTTACTAGCAAATTATTGCATTAATTAATTTGAGCTATTGAGAAAAGAGTTTTTCCAAAAATGAATATCATTCGAATATCATCAACACTTCCTAGATTGGCAAATGAGTAAGAAAAATATGTTTTCCAATGTGCTTAACGCAAGTGGAAACAAAAAATGTTACCAATATAATCACAGATATTATACCATAGATTTTTCTGCAAATTATAATGAAACTCACTGAAACAGGAAAAAGTATGGTATGACAGTCTCGCGAGATATCGTATCGTAGCAACAACTATGGAGACATTCGTATAAAAAGTTCGAGAAAGTAAGTTACCATTGCCGTCAGAAGTGGGTAGCTGCGCCATGATTATGGCGATAAGAAATGTTGGCTCCCGGAGATTGGTGGTCGTTTCGTACGAAATAGCTGTAGTAGTTGCTGCTTTAGAATAAGGTCCGGCGTGGCGGATTGTTAGCTGCAGTGCGAGAAATATGACAAACCACACTACAACGTACCGAAATATAGGAGGTGCATGATGTGCCTAAAAAATCAATACGAGGTAAGTTGTCCCAGGTAGATCATTCGGAATAATTATCTGGTAAACAAAATCGGATCAGTTACAATTTTGGAAATCACGTACACCTCATGCATAAGATATTAAACATTTGTGTAAGCATATTGAAAACTGATTTCCAAATTTCTTAGATTTACAAAAAAGAAGCTCCCTCTTCAGCGAAAGTTTTCAACATGTTTGCCCTCTCAACGTGTTGAAATTTCTTAAACATCATTTTATATACAAAACAATTTTTTAAAAAAATGACATTTATCTGAATGAATACACAATTATCGTGAGAATCAATGTAAATGTTTTGCTTGCCAGTTGATATTCTTTCATATTAGTAATTCATAAAAATATTGAATTTCAGTAATATCGATATAACTTAACTCTAGGTAGATACGGATGATTTGTTGTTTCAATTTTCATGTTTTTTAAATTGTCATAGCTTTAGATTACGGTGTATTTTATCTTCACAAAGTTGATATTCATGTTTAAGCTTTTTTTAAATGCTGAGTACTTGTTCATCACTGTTCTAATTACTTTATGCCAAAAATCTCTTTATACGCTATGTTATCCTTCAAAATTATGTGTATCTATCGATAGCTTCAACAAATTCAAATGATTAATTAATTATTCTCCACAACACCTCCTCCTGCGTTACTTCTCTGCCTAGTGACTTTAATGTAATTGGAACCTAATAAGTACATAATCAAGAGCAGAATATAGTTGTTTAAGCATTTATTACTTTTCGTTCTCCTTATGAACATGCGTGAATAATATCAGCAAAAGAATTTCATCCGCTTATATAACTAGAAGATTTCTATAATAATACCATGTCAGGAAGTACATAAATAATGACGTACGTTGAAGTACTTTATGGCATAATAGTATAAATGTATATACATTTTCACTTCCTTCTTAAACATAGACGTATTGTTTTTCTGTCGCAGTAACATAAACTTTCCTAAATTGATGTTTGATATTTTGAAATCTTAAGATATGCTTTAGCTATAATTATAATGAAGTTTATAGTATTGATTATAATTGATTATCGTAACAAGTTTCTGGTATCATGTCCTGCATATACGGGGATTTCAATCCAATAACGACTTTTAGAAACACGTTTTGGAATGGATATTGCGATAACCCCTATCAATTTGGTAAGTGTATTCAATAAATTAAACTGAGAAATTTCAAAACTAAAAATATATGGAAGAATTAGCCATTCAAAATTGAAAGAATTCTAAATAAATGTTCATCTGGATCTTAACATGAGATAATTTAGAATTTTATAAACAATTTCAAGATATGACCTGAGTTACCAAGCTTCATGGCCAGACAATTTAAAATTGTTTGTCCTGCTGTTAAGATCTATTAAGACTAAGATTATTATAGTGCTAAGGAATTCTTTTGTTTTCATAGTGAATAAAACAGGAAAATACTTTCTCCCATCCTAAATGCATATAGAATTATAATAAAGTAAGTTCCAGGAACTGTCCTGCCCATCAAGCGCGTACTAACATCATTGAAAATGCTTTCAGACGTTGATGAATTTACAGACGTATAGTTCTGTATACAAATCAGAATTGTAAAATTAGAATCAAAGTAAGCGATCACATGGATGGTGTCACGACTATAGGGCTTTACAGAGTGTGTTTTAAGACATTGTTCTGATCTTTATCGTAAGATTTATAAATTGCGAGCTTGGAGCTAGATTAGGATTCAGAGGAAAAAGATTGCATCATGATCCTCGCCCTGAGGACAAGCGCATCCTCAAATTGCGTCAATATTATAGATACTATAAATACTAGCCGAGCCAAGGAGTGAGGCTCTTTTATCACCAGTTGTTCTATTGTCACGTACGGGGAGTAAGTTAATTTGTTGGTAAATTTTGTTGCTTTTCATCGAAAGTGAGCATTTTAGTATAATCACTCCAATTAGGTTTTTCGTCGAAACTAGCATGCGGAAATATAAGGGTGACCAGAAGTGAGTCAGGTTAGGGAAGTAATAAAAATACCAACGAAATTATTTATTTTTCCACACTTAGCGGTTGTGCAACTGTCAAAAAATCGCCACATATATTCATAAAGGACTTTGCTTCAGTTTAGAAGTTGTGAATCAGTGATGAAGTATTTTTTGAACAAAGTGTTGTAATTTATAATTGTGCAACAATTTTGAAAGTAATAAGAACTATTAGGAACGTTAGTTATTGTAAATCCCAAATTTCCAATGTTGCACAATTAGTATGCAATTGAAAAAAATGGTTAGGAATTGTTAGACAACAGCAGTCAAGTTTTTGTTTCTTGAGAAATTATTCACCTGGTGAAAAATTTGTTGTGTAAGGAATCTTCTGATGAAATTTAAATAACATACCGGTCAGTAAGTCTAAGACATATAAGGAATGTTGTGTATTAAAGACTTAAGTGGAAATTATTTAATCTCTTACTATCTGTTATCATTTATTAGTTTTGATATCTCTATCTAACCTTTTGTGAATTTTAGAGGAAGGTTTGAAGTGACCATCGATGGAAAGAAAATTACCTAATAATTTATTAAATTACATGTTGCTATTCCAGGAAAGGCGCAGTTAGCTCATGTAAAGAAGAACCAAAGCGAGAAGTTTTTTTGTTTTGTTTTAAAGACATGCCAGAAGCTTTGAGAGACTGTTGTATTTAAGTACAGAAATATAAGTGGTTCTTTAAGATGGTGAAACGCACCATGGATGCTATTTTGAATATGGAAGGTTATTTCAGAATGGCTATCTGCCTTTCACGAAGAAAAATATTCATTCATGGATATTCTGTTGGTGCCTGGTGCGTAGGGAGGTAACCATGAACCTTTTTAAGTATATTGTGGTTCTTCAATAAACTGTTTCAAAGACCGTTTCTTCACATTACAAAGGAAAAAGATTTTTTCGAAGAGCTATGTGCTGCTCCCAGATTCGACAATATCACATGAAGAAAGACAAGATACTGATAAAATGTCCGTTTTCTATTAAATATTTGACATTTATGAAAGTCACAACAACTAAGGTTTATACACAACATAGGATGAACAGTTACTTCCATTTAGGAGTAACTGCACCTTTAGAGATGAATATGGAATTGAGGTGTAATATCTGAAACTCAAACTGATTACACAAAAAAATACAGTTGTTTGATATGATTTTTGTTTGAATAAGTGTCATGGGGCCACTGAAAATTGTCCATATCTCTGCCTGCAGCCAGGGATTTACGTGTGATAACTTTAGCCTAGTGTACTTAGTCTTTTGGAAAGAGGTTACGTTAACTTCTTTTGTTCATAAATAGAACGAAGCTTAGTTAGTGTAGTCATCTGAAGACCATGACTACCAAATTTATGTTAAATATTGTAAGCCTGATGCAACTATGCGTTTTAATGAAACGGAAGTGGCAGATGCCATCATGGACAATTTTAAAGAAAATTAACCATTATGAGAAAAACTAAGAGTTAGACCATAGTTTTATCTTACCATGTAGCTGTCATCGCAGCAATCAACTCATTTGCCATTCATCCATGAAAATAACAAAATAATTTAAATATTTTTTTACAGTTAATTCTCTCTAGAACTATACGAAGAATTAATCATATCATCCATCCCAGCGCGTGTTAATGTTTGGGAGCGGTAACGAGACAAGAAAGTGAAGACAACGTGCTCAAAATACGAAACGTTTGTGTGCAAATATCATACGTAAAAAAAAGTTGTGTTCTTTCAAGGGAAAACGAAAACTACAAATAGAGACTAGTGGTTACATTTATTGTGATAATAATTCTGTTGTTTCTGTTATTGAATTTTACTTATCTCTTTTGTTATTGGTATTAACCAGTATTAAATGAGGAAAAACATAATTGAACTATTAAAGCAAGTATTGCATTTATTAAATTTCTTAAATTTACCTAATATCATTTTAACTGCATCTATACTGGGAAAAAATAATGTATTAGTACCAGTGAATCTTCAAAATTAAGTTATCAATGTTTTATCATTTTAAGTGAATCTATATTGGGATAAAACAGTAAAAATAAACTATTAACACCAGTGAATCTTCAACATTAAATTATCAATGATTTACTTCTGTAATAAACCATAAGAAAAGAAGAAGAACTATGTAAACAAAAAAAGGCGTCTTATGTGCAATAAGTTGTAGATTGCCTTCTAAGAGTTAATTATCTATTTTGATAACGATGTTGTAAACTTATGTGTACTGATATTCGTATCAGAATTTTTTTAATCATTACTTATCGTTCATTATTGTTCAGGTAGTTCGATCGTCGCAATTGCTTTGGAAATATTTCAATATTTCTTACTAGTTTTGTAATACAGCTTTTAAAGTTCCATGAAGTCATATTGAAATTAATCGTCTCCTTATTTCCACGGCTATTATTTTTTTAAAACTACGACTGTGAAGAACGGATACAATTTTTACTAGAGATACAGAAAGAGTTCAGATCATGTGAATGTTACTTTTGTAACTTGCATCTTCGGACACATGCAATTTTAAAACTAAAATATATTTTAAGGATTTTAAATGACGTTATTTCGAAATTCAAGTTCGTCATTAAGTGCGAATTGAAAAATGGGAGCAGTTACCTCGTTCCACCTGATTTAACCTCCATTTACAGCAGAATCAATATTTATTGTGTTTCATTTGAATTAAGACTCAAAGTCTATATCACAGTTGTATCACTATGTCATTTAATTTTTAAATAGCTTTAAGGAATTACCATAAGATATTTCAAGGAAAAACAATTTTTATCGCCTTTAATGTCAATAGTTTAAAATTTTTGATTAGACTTAAATGTTATAATACTACTGAAGAAATATATGAAGTTCGTTTCGTTTAGAACATTACGGAGTAGTCACTGTGTCTTAGAAATGAGTTAACTAATTGCAATTTGTATGTTAGACTTAATCTAGAAATTTTTATAAATCGATTTATTTACAGAATTTACCTTAATAATCATGTTCCGTTTTCAGTTTAAAATATTATGTTTAATGAAAATAGTAATTTCAATACATTCGGGAAGCATAATTTATCAACATGATGAGGATATACTAATTTTTTTGATTACTATTTATGAAAAAAACTAATTTAAAAAATCTTCATAAATTTTTACCTATACCTCTATGTATTATAAACTTTCCACTTCCTTAGATCGTTCCTGCAACGTCTGTAGAAACCCAATAAGCTGCTGATGCATATGCTTAGTTACTAGCTAAAAGCATGGCTTTTTGATTGCTCACAAAGTATTTTTGTTATTAGAATTAATAAATACAAATAAAGAACCATTAGAAGGCTAATATTTAAACTTTACTAAGTAATATAAAAAATATTATTCTTAGTTTATTAAGAAAAATAATTAGACAAATTTATGATGAGACGCAATCTATAAATATTTAAAGAAAGAAACAATTCAAATTATTTAATTTGTTTTTAGCCGCGTACAAAATTTCTCATTCCAGTTTTCTACTATTCAACATACTTTAATTTTTAATAATGATAATTCTATCATAAGAAAATCTTCTATTTAATGTTAAGCCTTCTAACGTTTTTACCCTCGATAGCGCAGCATATGTTATCTGGAAGTTTTTTTTTTTTTTTTTCTCTCCAATGTCTGTAACAACATTATCCAATGTTCGCCTTGAAATTTATGAATTGTCATTGCGAAAGTTAATTGTAACGTAAATTGTGTTCATCAACAAGTGATATTCCCTCTTATACAAAATTTAGTTGTCAGTGGATTCGGGACACAATAATTATTTTCATAAGTTGAATGAAAATAATTTTAAAACGAACCATTATCACTTGTGCTATTTGATCAGGTGGTCTTAGATTTTCTTCAGGAATAATATGTTCAATATAACCTTAATCTCCATTTACTTATCCTTTTTCCATCTATAAATTATAACGTAAATATCTTTAGATCCATAAGACCAAACTGTAAATGGTTCCAGTCCACTTAATAATTCAGCGCTAGCTGATTTTGCTGCAGAACAATTATGAACAGCTGGAATATAAGCAACAGATTGAAGCAGTTGTTTTAATTTTTAATGATTAAATTCTTTTTTCAATAGTTTAATGGAATCGTTGAAAAATTTACTTTCTCGTAATGGAAAGTTTGTAGATTACGTGTCATTAATTTTTCAGTCTTCCATTGTAATCTCACCAATCCCTAAACGATCATGTATATCTAGAATTATTTTTTGGTATTCATTTTGTTTAATAGTTGATGTAAATAATAATTTTCCTTCTAGAAGGAATTCATTTCCTTAAATTTTACTGCTGTAAGGTTGTCTGTCATTAGCAGGCGGTAACTGTTTGATATATCAAAAAATAAAGACATCCTAATACATAACTAATCAATGAAATTGTTCATTTTGTCTTGAAGGTATAGCTCTTCGTACTCCCAAATCAATTTCCTCAAAAGAATTCATCCAATCATATTCAATTCATCTATAAACAGAGATTTAAACTTACGAATTTACTTTTGAAATTGAGCAAATGAATATAAACTGAGTACTTTAAATGCTTTATTTACTCCTGTTAAAAGTTTAAATTGTATTATTGAACTATTTATATTGACAACTGCAGCGAAATTGTCATTAGCCGTTTTAAACCCTTTTTAACAAAAGGATCACCTAAGGTCATTACAGTAAGAACGTCTGCCCAAAAAAACAAAGAATTCAATTCTAGACTGCATATTAAACCCGCATTCTACGTAAGTGAAGAATCACAGAAAGTGTGTAATATGAATCATGAACAGATGGGAAAATGCAGCAGATAGCACAAATGTCGTTATATCAATTGAATTACTTACAAAAATTAAAATTTCATTTATACCCAGAAATTTCTTACAGTTTTCACATGCTTTGATCTTCAAACATAGATAATGAACGGGTGACCTTATTGTAATGCATATTTACTGCGAGCTAAACGAAACTCTCTACCGAACGATGTATACAATTTATTTTAGAAAAAATAACAGATACCGTACAATCAGCTGCACGAACTGTGGACGCGTATTATTTTCTGGATGGCGAATGCTTGAAGCATGGTTAGTCGGACAGGAATATGCGTCAAGTTTATGTGTTTGTTGCTTCAGCGGTACAAATTTTGTTTGCCAACTCCTCAAAAAATTACTACCAGCAGTGGCAGATAAAGATTACAGCAATTGAGCTTTCATTACAAAAGTCAGAGGACTTGTCTAAAAGCAGAACAACTGCCAGAATATTCTACGCATATAAGACAGAAACTGCTCCTGTTAAAGAACATCGTCAAATAAAAATAATCCGCTGTTGTCATTTACCTCGATATAAAGTGTTTCATAAGCCTGGAATATCTTCAGTACAACTCCTCATTTCACTACACCAAAATGTCGTGACACACAATTCGATAGCAATAACACAGAACATCGCCCCCTTCTATACTGCAGCACGCAGTCACGTGTTGTAGAACATATCTTAACAGCGGGACATAAGCAATCATCACGCAAAACCGCGCAATCGAGATGAGAGGGGAACAATACAGAAAAATACGGAATATTTGTATGAAGATGAAATTTAATTTAGTCCTCAACCCGAAGGTTGGTTGGATCCATCCGAAGGAGACATACAAAGCCATCCCGTCAGAGGAAGAATGCCGAGTTCCTTCCCTCTGGGACCTACAGTTTAACGAGGAATCGTAACCACGGAACGACCGGGTGTAGCTCATATGATCAAACACAACTCTAAAAAATTCGTGACTGCATTTGGATTTGAACCGGACACCAGAGAAATAATATTTTTAAATCAAGCGCCGTAATCATTGAGCTAACGTACTAGCACAAGGACGATGAAAACAGGTTTCGTTGAGGCACTTTGCCGCCAGAAATCAGTCGATTGTTTAACCAGTGGCTCGGTGATCTTGGCTGCAGAGCCATTACGATTAACACTTTGAAATTCAGGCTCTATGTTTCTCCCATTAAACAGATTTTAAAACATCCATGTGGAGTGATTTATTTTGTACATATAATATAATTATGTTTTAAGGTTCTCTCAACATTTCAGTTTGTGGCAACGTTATTTTCGACGAAAATTGTTTTCACAGAAATTCTACAGATGGCAGCACTTTATATATGACTATTATGTACTTGTGTATAATGATTGATGGAACATCTAGAAATGACTTTGAATTATTGTTTTCAATTTTACGTCTAGAAGTGCAGTGGTTTTTTTCAAAAACTGTACCACAAAAGTATAAAATTCGTCGCCTAGTATAAGGGTTCGCTTCGCTCGCCCTAATTATTGAGTGCTTCTATGATGATTATTTTTTTTAAACCTTAATGTACTTCTTTTCATACATTTTGATCCTTCCTGCAATATCATTATACTTCAAGCTTTATCAGACTTTGGTTACATGTTTCAAATCATCAAAAATTCCAGTCCTAAAACTTTATTTCCTCTGGCTTATTTGTTTTCTGAGAACACTGTAGTTTCAATTGCTACGTTCGTTATCTATCCATCCAGCTGTATTATTCAAAGCTTAAAGAAATTTCCGCAACATCATCCTTTATGATAACAGGTCTTATTTTCTTTTCTGTAGAACTGTGTTTGGTTTTATTACATTGCACATATGTTAAATATATTAATATTTTCATCTACTACTCTTCAATTTAGATTGCCGCTATGATTTTGGCCATATTGCGTTTCTTTTTATGTAATTTTTCGATTGCAGTTGTTGTTCTCCTACCCTATCATGAGCATTTTTGTGATTTATGCTCTGAAAAATGAATTCTAGTGTTTCATGTGAGAGCCAAGATATCCGAAAGGCATTTTTCTTTTCGCCACATGTTTCTTATCTCTACATTCAGGGTTGCCAACTGGTGTTCTTTTTAATCTGCTCTAACATTTTCTCTTACGCTTATTGGCATTTATAGTTTCCGCTAATTTCTATTTCATGTAGAATTCTTGTAATTTGGAACTTATCTAATGTTTGGTATATGGTTTTTCACCTTGTTCTCTGAAATTTAATATGCATTTATAACCATCGTGTTTCCTCGCTGTTCTTTTATATTATGATTTCTAAACATATGTTTTGCTGTAAATGTAATACCATTAATATCGTTCTATTTCCCACGGTTTTTTTTTCAACTTTCATGTTCCTATCGACTTATTATATACGTAGTCGATGTAACCTAGTTCGTGGCCTATGGAAACAGAAGTGGATGATATTTGGTTAGAAGAACACACGCTCCCCAACCCATGTAGCTCCCACCCATTTCATTACCGTCCTCGTAATTGCCGTAGCGTCCGTACGGCAACCCAATTCATCAAGTGTCAGGCAACTGTGAAATTCGTTGGACTATTTCCCACAATGTGCCAAACCTTGAAGTTAAGCTTCACAAAACAGTGTTGGTGAGGACTATTGATTAATATCCCCACAATTGTCATGAAATGTACGAATAGCTTTTAATACAATTTGCTGTGTCTAAGTATGTCGTATCTTTGAATTTCACTTGAGCAGAAAATTGTCGAACTGTTGTCTTTATTGTAATATCCCGCAAGGCTGAATACGTGACAGTTTAACACATCGAAAAATTTATTTTTGTAAACAATTAAAAAATGACAGATCTCCAGTCAGAGATTGGTGGGGTGGTGATGAAATTCTGTATCAGTAGATCAAACTTAAGAGAATAGACTATAGTTACTCAGAAACTGTCATATATTTCTGTCCCTATAAATTAACAGTAATATCTAGCTTCAAAACCAATTCCCATTTGCATGATATGAAATGTTTTGAAACCTAAAAAATATTTGAAATCTTAAGTGAATTATAAAACAAATACTCAGACTATGAGAATCAGCTTAAAGAGATTAATTTCTATACAGATATGAAGTAAGTGCAATAGTTCTTTCATATGCGTTCTTTAAATGTTGCTAGTAGGCTCATGCAATCTAGCTATTAGCTTTTACAATTTTAAAAGCGTTTTATTGATTGATCCGGAAGTCTATTTTAAACTCAACTTTATCATTGCCATAGATGAAGTAAGCCATCAGCCATTCGTTTTCCTCCTTGCTGCTGCCATCAATCATCGCCACGGAGCAAATTAAGGCATAGCGTTGGGATAGCTGCTGCTCGTCGCTGCCAAACGAGTCACGATCAATTACGTGCTCTGCAGCGTAATGTACCAACATAACTCATTACCGCTTCCGCGAATCCTGCATCATCTCACGATATTTGCCTGCATGTCTGATACATTTCGTATAGGACAAAATATTTGTCAGTACTCACAATCTAAAACAAACTTAAAAAAACTGAACGAAACCAAATGTGCGGATTTAGGATGGTGACTTAAAAATGCTGAGTTTTTCTTTGGAAATTATTTCCATTTACTCGTTGCCTCCATTACCATACTCCAGCATGAATCACCAGAAACTCCGGTTGAAACAACTGCATGCTAAGAAGAAAGTTACGGTCGTTATGGCTACATGTGGAAAGTGAATCAGTATCTGAGAAATATTCCGCCCACATTTTATCGTAGCCAACTGTGGCTACAGTTGCGTGAATTGAATTTATAAATTGTAAAAATGTAAAATTCTATGTCTTGATCTCTGTCGAATTTCTCTTTTACCGGGCACTAACCCAATGTAGATTGTTTACTGTTTAATTGTTTGGTAATATATCTTATATATAAAAATGAATTGTTGTTCGTTAGTCTCGCTAAAACTCTGGAATGGCTGGGCCGATTTGGCTAATTTTGATCTTGAACTATTTGTGGAAGTTCAGGGAAGGATTAAACGGTGAGAAAAAATGGAAAAATTGTGAGGAAAATGCTAAAAAATGACAATTTAATCTTATATATAGAAATCAATGTGAGTTTTGTTTATGCTCTATGCGCTACTAAACCGTTCATCCGATTACGGTGAAACTTTGGTGAGTTGTTTAGAGCGTTTCAGAGATGGTTCCTAAGAATTAAAATTTCCAAAAAACAACCCACTCCTCCCCATAACACCCCATAATTTAAGTAACCCAACAGATTTTGTCCGATTTCCACCATAATTTGCACACGTATACATAAAAACAAACTAAAAAATATTGCCTATATATGTTTTCCAAAAACGAAACCCCTCAACCGCTTCACATCCCCATAATTTACACAAACCCACAGATTTTGTCCGATTTCGATGGAAAATTGCACACCTATACAATTTAATATTCAGAAAAATACTGCCTATACATAAAGCATTTATAAAGCATCGTGTGTATGGCCAACTCCATTGTTGGGTGTACTCTGTTGAGTGGCAAAAGCGTGGTCTTTCACATGCGCACATATTATTTTGGTTAGTTGACAAATTAAGGCCACATGAAGTTGATTCCATAATTTCAGCTGAGATTCCCGATGAAATAGTTGACCCAAAATTGAATGCAGTAGTGACTAAACACATGATACATGGAACTTACGGAGTTTTCAACAACAACTCACCCTGTATAGTCGACGGCAAGTGCTCCAAGCGATACCCGAGAGACCTGATTGCTGAAACCACCACGGGAAATGACCGTTACCCATTGTATCGTTGACGATCAGTGGCGGACGGTGGGCGATCGGTAGTTGTGAAGGTAAAAGGACAAGATTTTGAAGTAGACTATCACTGGATTTTGCCGTACTCGCCATTATTGTTAAAAGCTTTTGAAGCTCACATCAATGAGTAATATTGTAACTCCGTCAAGTCGGTAAAGTACATATGTAAATATGCAGGGTTGCTCAAGGCCCCCCCCCCCACAAAAAAGTATGTAGTTCCACCTCCGACATTGTGATTTTGGAGACCTTTTTTTTTTTAGCTCTACGGATTCAACGCCCGGGGAGACTGTAAATACTACCCTTTGCCCGACTCAAGCCACCCCCTGAAGGCAAGCCCCCCCAAACCAAAATTCACTCAAACCAAGCCCCCTCCCCCAAACCAAAGTCCGCTCAAGCCCCTCCCAAACTAAAATCCTGGATGCGCCCCTGTAAATATGTAAACAAAGGTAGCGACATGGCCATCTTCGCTGTAACAAATGACAAAATGATGAAGTATCTCAGTATCAGATGGGTCGCTATATAAGAAGCAACGAAGCTATTTGGCGTATATTTTCATTTGCGATCCACGAAAGACACCCTACAGTAGTCCATTTGGCAGTTCATCTAGAAAATGGACAACGAGTGTATTTCAATAATGAGAACGCGGTGGATAGGGCGGCACGTCCACCATCGACCACATTAACAAGTTTCTTCTCAGTTTGTCAAACAGATGATTTCGCACGCACTACGCTGTATGCTGATATGCCACGCTATTACACTTGGAACGCATCATCGAAATCGTTTCAGCATCGGAAACAAGGAACACTAGTTGAAGGACACCCAAATGCATTTGCCTCAGATGCTCTTTATGTCGCATCTACACAGTTAATTCAATTAACGATGAATGTTATTATCTTCAATTGTTGTTGGTGAATGTTCATGGTCCGACATCGTTTCAACAACTAAGAACAGTTGATGGACATCTGTGCGCGACATACCGTGAGGCGTGTTAACTACTACGATTGCTCGAGAACGATTCGTATTGGGATAATACGCTCAAGGAATCCGTCATATCCTCATCGCCTCATCAAATTCGCCCGTTGTTTTCGATTATAATATCGACAAGTTTCCCCTCGAATCCGAAAGATTTGTGGATGAAATATAGGGATGACATGTCTCAGGATGTGTTGCACCATGTGCGTTGTCAAACTTTGAATCATATACTACAGAAATTTACAATGAGACATTAATCATGATAGGAGATATGTGTTTATTGGTGGCAAATAAAGTATTGTTGTGTTTGGGCATGACATCACCCAATCGTCCTATGCGCGATGCATTTAACCACGAGATACAAAGAGAACAATACAAAGAGTACGATACTGAAGTATTGACCGAAGCAGTTCGTTCAAATGTTCTTCAATTGAATGACCAACAACGAATTGTGTACGATACTTTGATTAAAGCTGTGAACAGTGGATCTGGTGGAATTTACTTCCTTGATGCTCCCGGAGGGACTGGGAAAACGTTCCTAATTTCATTGCTGTTGCCAAAGATCAGATCGCAAAATGAAGTAGCCCTAGCGTTGACTTCATCTTGAATAGCTGCAACATTGTTAGAAGGTGGACGAACTGCACATTCTGCCTTGAAATTACTATTAAACATGCAATTCAACGAAGCACCAGTTTGCAACATCACTAAAAACAGAGCAATGGCGAATATTCTACAGATATGCAAATTGATCGTTTGGGATGAATGTAGGATGGCCCACAAGAGGTCACTGGAGGCACTGGACGGAACGTTAAAAGATCTTCGTGACTACCAAAACATTTTTGGTGGAGCCATAATTCTGTTGTCAGGTGATTTTCGTCAGACTCTTCCAATTATTCCCCGATCAACTGACGAACTAAAAGCATGCCTAAAATCAACTAATTTGTGGCGGAATGTAAAGACACTCCAATTAACAACTAACACGCGAGTGGTTTTGCAACAAGATCAAACTGTGTTTGTGTTTTCGAAGCAGTTATTAAATATTGCAAATGGTAAAGTCGCAGTTGACACCTCGACCGGATTAATTACACTACCCACGCATTTCTGTCACTTCACCGACTCAAAAGAGGAGCTTATTCAGCGTGTTTTTACGGACATAAAACAACAGTTCAGTAACCATAATTGGCTGAGTGAACGACTAATACTGGCGGCCAATGTTACAGCGAAGATGGCCATGTCGCTACCTTTGATAACATATTTACAGGGACGGATCCAGGATTTCCACAATATCCAGTTATTAAAGATGTCAATGATCTCAGTGCGACCCAGGAGAGTTGTTTTCTTACAAATCAGTTGATACAGTTACAAACCAGGATGATTTAGTAAACTACCCCACAGATTTTTTAAATTCACTGGAATTGCCTGGACTACCACCTCACAATTTACAATTAAAAGTAGGATCAGTTGTGATTATACTGCGTAACATTAATCAACCTCGACTGTGCAATGGAACGAGACTGGCTGTGAAAAAGCTAATGAATAACATGATCGAGACCAAGATCATCAAGGGAAAATACAAAAGAGAGGATGTCTTGATCCCGCGTATACCGATGATTCCAACGGATTTGCCATTCGATTTTAAGCGTCTACAATTTCCCGTGCGTCTGGCCTTTGCGTGACCATAAATAAATCGCAAGGTCTGTCGTTGCAAGTTTTCTGAATCAACTTGGAGTTTCCCTGTTTCGCGCATGGACAATTATACGTCACGTGCTAGCGCGTCGGAAAACCATCATCTTTATATATTTACGCACTGCAAAAAATATAGGTCATCAGAAATCTTTAAATTGATTAAGTGTATAACTGTGTTGCATTTAATGTAGACAAAAATTTTGAACTCATTTGAATTGTTAGCAAATTTCGTTTAGTGATCGATCGAAATTAAAACAGTGTGAGATATAGTATACTGAATGTGTGTGAGGGTGTGCGTGTGGGTGTGTGTGAAATGTATATGTGGCGTTATTACTAAAACATAGCCGTCAAAATTAAAATAATTATTGTTTTACATTCGTCACAATGTAACAAAATGTTATAACAACTAAGACATGAACATCGGTTGTCCTGCCGCTCGATCCACTTTTTTCAAAACGGGCAATGCATATTATATTAGACACCAAAACAAAATTGTAGGCACCTTATTGGTTGAAATAAGTGTCTGTAGTAGAACAACTGCATAAACCGTGACGTGCACAAAAGAGACACTATTGTACAGTCATGACAATAAAGAGTTTTTGATCGGTGTTGCCATGTCAATACATTATACATATATGATGTAGGTGAAACGAAGTTCACCGGGTCATCTAGTTACGAGATAAATGTCAACCTCATATAGACTGTATACACTGCTGAATTGCAGGTAATTAATTTCAATTTTTGGTTTAAAATATGAATAGATGAATGTAATTTCATAATTCTACTCACTCTATGTAAGAATTATGTCAGCCTCACTAAACGTAGTTAAAAGACATTTATACCTGTTGTACTCGTGAATAATGGCATGATAATTAATCCGTTAACGAGGCCTGTCCACTTTTATGCTCTATAGCTGTCATATCGGTAATGTTAATAGCCAGACTGCGATGATTTCCATTGTATTGTTGCCTGAACGAATGCATTCTTAGCGATTCTAGGTAGGCGTGCTTTTTTCGAAATGGTGTAAATTGCTGCTGTGACACTAAGTTTACTAAGTTATTATATTGAAATTTCGCTGTAGTGCATAATATGCCGTTTGAATTTTGTGGTTTTTCATGATTATTAAGAATTTTCTTGTTCTTAGGCTTTAACGGGGTGTAAGGGTTTGGGAGAAATTATATTAACCTCTTACAACCAAATTTCAGCGTTTCCTTAAGTGGTGTATCCCGTTGGAACGGACGGGGTTCTGCTGACTGAAAGTTTCCTAGTATCAGGCGTCGCCCACTGCTTGAGGATGGAAGAGTGGAGAGTGCTCCAGGGCACCCTCTTGCCCTTGGGGTTGGAAAAGGCTCCTAAAGGCGGATGAATCATAACTGATCAACGCCATGGGTATGCAGAATGCAACGGGAATCTACTGCATTAGATACCCTAAGGGTATCCCGAGGACATTTAATCCTCTGACATAAGACGCTGAAAATTAAGTGGACAGATAAAGTACGAAGTTAATGTGTTTTGGAAATGATTGGTGAGGAAAGAAATTTGTAGAAGAGTCCAACAGAAAGAAAAGACAGGATGGCGGGTCTTATTTTGAGATACGTGGGATTGGTTAACTTTTTTGTGGAGGGAATAGTTGAAGGTAGGAACTGTGGAGAAGACTGGGATTAGAATATATGAAGCGGATTATTGAGGACGTCGGATGTAAGGGATATGTTGAGATGAAGAGGTTAGCACAAGATAGGAAGGAATGAAGGATTGCATCAATCCAGTCGAGAGACTGATACTTTCATGTTTTTAGTGGATGTCGGTGGGTAGTTATGTGGCATACTAAGTTTATGTGTCCTGTAAAAGAAAAAATATTTTGTGTATGTTGTGGTGCTCTTGTGTTGATCGTATTGTGTTTTAGAGTGTTTGGCTCACTGACATTGGATAAAATTGTTAGTACGTTATTTAATATATTCAAATTGAAATTTATCAGAAATTTCTGTTTTGTTTTTCGAACATTTATGTTTTTCTTTATTTGCGTTGAAGTAGTTGTTATTTTTCAATGTCTAGATACCGATTCCCATATAAATCGTTCCCCGTATTTCTTAGATTGCTCCTTCGGTCAAGTTGTTGATTTATGTGATGTTATGTTAATTCTAAAGAGAGTCGATAGTATTTTTTTAACGTGTATTCGTCGCTTTTAGTAATTTTGAATTTTTTTATCACATTCTGTGATTCCATTTTCAGGGTACTATACTAATGGAATTAACTTGTTCATCACGTAGTTTTTGTGCTGTCTATTCATCGGTGAATAGGTGTGCTGCAAAATATGGTATCTGTACATTTACTGTTGTTATACGCTTATTTTATCACCTCCTTGTTGTACCCTCGTGTCCTATCATTATAATGAAATTTATGCTATTTTTAATACAATTTGCTTCATAATGGAACTCATGATCCTGTAATTTAGTTCATCTATAATGCAAATGATATCACTGAATAGCATTACACGTGTATTTTGGTGCTAATGATGCTTGGCTTCACCCTTATAACAACAAATTTCTATTGTTCACTTTCCTACTACTTCACATATATCGATTGTCATTTCAATGGGTTATAGACATTAATTGACCTACGAATAAATTTGGCAGGTGTAACACAGCATTTCGAAGCCTTTGATCTGGATGATTAGTGAAAGTCATTGCAGTAGCCACTATCAGTGAATACTCATGCTAGTGCGCGGCTGGTTTTATCTCGTCCTTGAGGAACACGGTGCACGGGATCACGTGGAACCACGTTTAACTTAAATGTGAAAAAAAAGCAATATGTTTTAATGTAAACTTTGTACATTATATCAGAAGGAATCCTATCCACTCATACCTAATTCATCGCAATAAGCTTTGTATTAATTTAGAAAATAGAATATAGGAAACAGAATTATTAAACACAATACTTATTCGGGATGTGTTAGGAATTATTTCTGTAAATTTTTAAATATCTTGAGTCTCTTAACATTACCATACCTACTTCTAAATCCACTGTATCAATATTCGTTTATTTTCCTTTCTGATATTAATCGTAAGGCCAGTTTTCCAATTCTTCGTATAGATTTTTCCTACCCAATTCTGAATGTTTTCTAAGAACCCTTTTTACAACTGACGGTATTGTTCGTCTGTTTATCATAGTAATTTTTAAACCTCTGATGTTAAATGAATGATTCGCAGTGTAACGATTTGTTGGTTTGTGCTTTTGTGTGAATTTCATTTGCATTTTTTGTTGTTGTTGTCATTAGTCTTTAGACTGGTTTGATACAATACTCCATCTCTTCCTATCCTGTGCTAACCTCTTCATCTCTACATACCCCTTACAACCCACGTCCTCAATTATCTGCTTCACATATTCCGATCTCTGTCTTCCTCTACAGTTCTTACCTTCCACTGTTCCCTCCACCAGCAAATTAACTACTCCAGCAAGTCTCAAAAATGACCTACCAGCCTGTCTCTACTTCTGAAAGCTTCTTCCACAAACTTCTTTTCTCACCCATCATTTCCAAAGCTCGTTCTTTTCTTACTTTGTCAGTCCACTTAATTTTCAGCATTCTTCTATATCACCACATTTTAAAATCTTCAATTTTCTTAATTTCCGGTTTACCTAAAGTCCATGTTTCGCTAACATAACGTGCTGTGCTCCACACAAAGTATTTTAAAAAGTTTTTTCGAATTCCAAGATCAATATTCCAAACTATAGGTTTTCTCTTTTTCATGAAGGCACTCTTTGCTAGTGCTATTCTGCTTTTAACATCTTTCCTGCTTCGGCCATTGGTTGTAATTTTTCTTACTTCTCCTATTGCATCCGATCCTATTTTATATTTAACCTACTAGTATTGCTATCATTTCTGCTTTATTTCATCACTTTTGTCTAGCTTTGATATATATTCAGTCCAAAATGTTCCTTCTGTATTTTCTTCATGCCATTCAGTAACTTCTCAATATCCTCAGCCCTCTCTGCTGACAAGACAATGTCATCAGCAAATCGTAGCATACTGATTTTTTCTCCCTGAAAACTTATGCCACATGGAAATTTTTCATTGACTTTCTTCATTGCTTCTTCTACATAAAAGTTGAATATTAACGGGGATAGACTACAACCTAGTCTCACTCCCTTTTTAACTGATGCATGTCTCTCGTGATTCTCTACTTTTATTATAGCCACTTGATTCTTATATAGTTTATAAACTATTCTTCTAACTCGATATTTTAGACCTGACTCCTTTAAAATTTTGAACATCATTTCCGACCTAACATTATCAAAAGCTTTTTCTAAATCAACAAATGCCAGAAAAGTATCTTTGTTTTTCTTGATCCTCCCTTCAAGTATTAATCTTAATGACAGAATTGCTTCCCTTGTACCGCGATTTTTCCTAAACCCAAACTTATCTTCACCTACTATCTCATCGACTACCCTTTCCATCCTTCTGTATATTATTCTGGTCAGTAATTTTGAAGCATGTGATGTTAGACTAATGGTGCGATAATTCTTACATTTTTCGGCTTGTGCTTTCTTCGGAAGTATGAAGATGATATTTTTATTAAAATCCGTTGGAATTTCTCTTTATCATAACTTTTTGATATCAGTTTGAATAATCTTTCGATTCCTTCTGCTTCTAGGGATTTAAGAAGTTCTGCAGGGATCTCATCAATTCCAACTGCCTTATTTGCTTTCAAGTCATTCAAAGCTTTATTAAATTCTGTCCTCAAAACAAGATCCCCTAAGTCATCAATGTCGATATCGCCTTCCTTTTCCATTACACTATTGTTCAAGTCGTCACCATCATACAGTTTCTCAATGTATTCCTTCCACCGGTTAGCTCTGTCGTATGAGCTTAAAAGAGCTTTCCATCGGTAGCTTTAATATTCACACCTCTTTTCTTCATTTCTCCAAAATTCTGTTTGATCTTTTTATATGCAACATCTACTTTACCTACGACCATTTCCTTTTCTATTTCTTCACACTTTTCTTGTAGCAATTTTTCTTTTGCTTTTTAGCATGTCCTGTTTATTTTATTTCTAAATTGCCTGTATTGCTCTCTTCCTGCTTCATCCTGAGCATATTTGTACCTTCACCTCTGATCCATCAGTTAAAAAATTTCTTTTGTGATCCAAGGTTTTCGGGCAGCTTGTTCCCTAAAGCCTAATGTTTTTTTACCAGCTTTCATTATTTCGGTCTTTAATGCATTCCATTCGTCCTCGGTTGAGCTCCTTTCAGAGTTACTTCTCAGACCTAAGTCTACCATTTCTGCAAAATTTTCTCTCGTACTAGATTGTTTCAGTTTATTCACTTCCAGTCTGTTCTGCTTACTTTGCTTCCTTATTCGCTTGAATTTCAACCTGGACTTCATTACTATCAAATCATGGTCAGAGTCTATGTCTGCTCCTGGGTACTCTTTACAGTCTAGAACTTGATTCCTGAATCTCTGTATGACCATGATATAATCTAGCTGATATCTGCCTGCATCCCCAGGACGTTTCCAGGTGTATATCCTTCTTTCATGGTTCTTAATCAGTGTGTTTGTCACAACTAGCTTATATCTTTCACAAAATTCTAACAACCTGCTTCCTCGCTCATTTCTTTCTCCTTGACCAAAACTTCCTACAGTATTCCCATCTTTTCCTTCTCCCACTATTGCATTCCAATCACCCATGATTAATAGATTTTCCCCCCTTTCACATATTGGATTAATTCTTCAATTTCAGCGTATATTTTCTCTATTTCTTCATCATCTTCCTTTGACGTCGGCATATACACTTTTACTAATGTGGTTGGGATAGGCTTAGTTACTAACTTCATCAAAATAATCCTGTTACTAAACTGTTCATAATAACTCACCCCCTTCCCTTCTTTCTTATTCATTACAAATCCTACACCAGTGACTCCATTGACAGCTTGTGTGCTAATTATCCTGTGTTCCCCAGACCAGAAATCCTGTGCGTCGTTCCATTTAATCTCACTAATCCCAACAACATCTAACTTAAGTTGTTCCATCTCCCTTTTTAAGTTTTCTAACCCACCTGTCCTATTCAGACTTATAACATTCCACGCTCTGACTCGCAGAATGTCTCTATCCATTCTGATGACTCCTCCATGAGCAGTCCCCACCCGGAGATCCGATTGGGGGACTATTTTACCTACGGAATATTTTATCCAGGAAGAAACCATCATGATATATGTAATTTGAGAGGATTACATGTCCTCGGGATACCCTTTGGGTCTTTAATGCAGTGGTTTCCCGTTACTTTCTGCATCCCCATGCCGTTGATCATTTCTGATTCATCCGCCTTTAGGGCCGTTTCCAACCCCAAGGGCAAGAGGGTACCCTAAATCACTGCCTGCTCTTCCGCCCTCTTTTCGGAGGCCGTTGGCAAGCAGTGAGTGACTCTTTATACCGGGAATCTTTCAGTCGCAAGAGCCTCTTCCGTGCAAACAGGGTGCACCACGTGAAGGAGAGGTTGACAATTGGTTGGAAAAGGCTGGTATAGTATCTCCCAAACGCTTTCACCCCTCATTTGCTTCATATGAGTTTAAATGTTACAAACTTCTGTCAAAATCTGTTCTTAATTTGTAACTCCTGTGTAACTGTCACACCTCTTTCTCTAGCCACACTTCCATAGTTTCTTATGTGTTATGCTTCCATTTGTCTTTATTGTGGGCCTAAGGAAACTTTCTTATTATCACATTTATTGCTATTATACAGCTTTTGTATTTAGCCAAAACCCCGTTTAGGCTGTCTATATGCCGCACTAAAAAACAATACCTACTCATTCATGTTCATAATGTAGTCATTCCTCTTTAATTTTCTTGTCTATACAGATTATTTCAGTTGTGAAATCTTGATAATAATTTTTTCCTTTTTTACATTGAATATCTTTATCATTTTCTGTGGGTCTGTTCCCTGTGTTTATTATGTTTGAAGCTTTGCAGTTTGAAGTACAGTTCCTATTTACACCTTTTAAATACGTTTCCTTCCCTTTACAGTGTTTCGCTTTTGTTAGAACGACAACCCAAAAAATTTTCCTCTGCATATTTGTATAGTTTCTACCAAGTTCTATTTCATATGAGATTCTTGTAAGTTAGTAGTCTACATTCTGTTTGATCGGTATTGTTTTTTATGATATGGAAATAAGTTAGACACTTCACAACATTTGGAGTGTGTTCAGTGGCAGTAAGTGCTTCTGACTATGATTAATGGTCTAAAAGTTCTTATAGAAATTTAATTTCAATCGTTTATGATCTGTTTGCTGTATTCTTGTAGCCCTTTTGTTATTTCTACCTCTTTGTTCTTTTTTATGTACAGATATCATTGACTAACCTACAAACCATTAGATTATCACTTGATTTCAAGTGTTTTGGAAAGCACGTTTGATTTCGATTTCGTTATTTTTTCCCCCAGCCAATTTCAATCAGGAATGATGTGGTCCCTTTAGAGTGATGGATATCTCACTAAAACTATAGGGTGTGAAGCTTTAATCAGCAAACCTGTTTCATTGACTGACTGATGATTCTACAGAAGGAGCGGTGGAAGGGGTGCTGTAATTACCGTCAGTCTACGAAACATGTAACTTATGACCTATACGATAAGTAACTTTTTTTTTCAAATGTGTAATTTATGAGGTGGTAGTTGGGGACAATCCGGGCTTTCGCCTAGATGATTGTAGGGAATATCCTGAACTAGAGAGTTACGTTGTACCCGTGAACCGTTATACATTTATGATCTAGTGTGGCGGTGCTTTAGCGCGCGCAGCTACAATGGTGGGTAATAATGTAAAAAAAGGATAAGTATCCTGTTTTTTGCGTCAACATGATAATTCAATGTCTTAATTTGTATTAACGCTTTTCAGAATAATGCACATAACCTAGTTAATAGAATATTTCTAGTAATGTTATTATTCAAAAAAGATGAAAATTTGTTCCCGCTGCCCAATATCTAATAAGCGAATGGTAAGCATTTCAACAGTAGCGAAAATATCTGTCAGAAATGGTTAGATTAGATGCGGAAAAGAACGGAGGGCAATGGACGGAAGGAATTCGGCCATGATCATTTTGAAAGCATCTGGAGTGATTTCGGGAAACCATGGAAAGCTGAATGTCCAGACTGGGATTCAACACCGTGTCCTCTGGAATGAAAGGCCACAGCCTTATCGCTCACCAACCACACTTGGTGACACGTATGACCAATTTATGACCAAACTGCCAAATATCGTATATGGTGGTTTTGGTAAGTTGATTTTGTATTGGAAATTCGATTACCAAGGAAACACTATTCGGAATTAAATTTTCAAATTTAATGACGTTTCAAAAGTTAAACCGAAGGCGAATTCACTCTTTTATTCTGCAAGAAGTATCGAGTATAATAGAATCTAAAATGGAGATCGAAAAATAGAGCAATAATAAAGTAATTTAATGTGTGATGCAATGTGTTTGAATGTTTCATGGGAAATACTTATACATATATCCCTCTGCTTAAAATTAAATCACAGAAATCCTTTTTTAAACAAGTTAAATTGGAAAATACTTATTTTCACATTTAATAACTATTGTAATAAAATATTTATGTTGTAGAGCTTCATGAAAAAAAGATTATCGTTGATGATATAGGATGTTAAACTGAAACTATACATTTGCTTCGTAGATAATTAATTACCTGATTACAAACTATTTTATTTTAACTGTAATACTTTCATTAATGTAAAGGTGAAGGGGAGAGAGTGTTTTTAGAGTGTTGACTTCCTTTCATAGTACTTATTACACACTGGAATCAGAAACTTAATAGTAATCTGAACACACCCGTAATTGAATTGGTAATATTAACATTTGTCAGGAGACTCATTCTAAATTCACAACATAACACCAACTCGATTAGCAGCTTATTCAATTATCTTCTCATTCGTATCCACTTTTCTCCGTAACTCGAGAAGGTGTTAAAACAATTCACTAATTGTTGCATTTAACAGTAACAGAAATCTTGGCGTCTAATAGCATCCAGAATCAGCTTAAATGTCACAGTCGGTAGAGGTACTAATTAATTTAGCTAATTACGGGAGTAAGCTGTGGTGCAGGTGCAGCTGTGGTCGCAGAGCCTAATGGTTCTCTGGGCAACACAGCAAGTTTAGTTACAGACAACATGCACTATTTTAGCACTGAAGTTTCAGTCGCAGACATTTAGAAAGTTGAAACTTATACTGAAAATTCGTAAAAAAATTCCCAAACAAGTATATAACACTCATTTAACCTACACAAAACTAACAGTCAGTTATCGATTTGTGACCAACTTCGCCTTGTCTATTTCCTAATTTTTAAATCCATTGCAATGGGACACGTGTCAGACGTCGCTTATCTGCATTATGTTTCGATTAAAGCGAAAGCAATTTGTAAAGTCTAACTCTACACTAATCAGAAGTGGTCATTTAAATTCCTAACTAATTTTAACCAAACAACATTCTTTATTGGATAATAATTGTCCATTTTTGGCGTCCGTTGGCCAATGGCCTATTTGAAAGTATGGCGGAGGAGCGAGATCTTATTGAGGACACCCTCTTGTCCTTCGGATTGCTGCGGCATATGAATCAGAAAAAACCAACGACAGGGGGATGCAGACGACGACGTGAAGCCAATACGAAAAAGAACGATACGTAGTCCTGAGCCCATAGAATCCTTTGAAATTATAAACGGAATGATTCCTACTTCCTTACAATATTCCGGAGATAAAGTAGTCTCCCAAACTGATCTCCGGGTGAGTACTACTTAGAGAGAAGCCATTAAAGTGCATAGAAACTTGCTAGAGGTCCGAGTGTGGAATTTTAGAAGTCTGAATAGAGCAGTCAGTTAACAGAACTTGAAAATAGAAACGGAATGACTTAAGAAGAAAAAGACATGATTAATGAATGAAGTTTTGGTCTAGGAGAAAGAAATTAGCAAGGAAGCAGGTTAATATAACTTTGTGAAAAATATATCCCACAAAACCAATTATTGTACAAGAAAGGCCAAGTATCGTGTTCGTGTAGTGAAAAAAGTTATGAGATCTTCTTCTGAGCAATGTCTACACTTTACATTCACTTCTCTTTGTGAAAAAGAACGATTTCTCACGGTGTCATAGTTCGTTTAGTTAGGATAAAAAAAATTGATGACTTGGCCATTATGCATGCCATGTTTTAGTTAACCTATATAAATACCTCAAATGTGTTACTTTGTCAAACTTATAAATACGTAAAAGTCAAGGATCTTTTTTCATTTGGACTAGTATATATTATGCACTCAATTTCAGTAAAAATTATGATGTGCATAATGGCCAAGTCATGACATTTTTTTATCAAACAAACAATCTATGACACCGAAAGATACCATTTTATTTCACAAATTGAAGTGAATAGACACTGTGAAGTATAGCTTGGCTCAGAAGAAAATCGCATAACTTTTTGTCTCTTCGTGAACACGAGACTTGGCCTATTTTTGCAAGAATTCTTTTAGTGGGATCTCATTTCTTTTTGTAAGTTTATCGTTTATTCTGAATTGCCTCTCAAACATAATGATTCCATTTGAAAATAGGTGAATAGGAACATTTCAGAATTTAAGATAGCAATATACGTTATCGACAATGCCCCATACTCTGAAAACCGTAGCCGAGCAATTGCCGTTAGTTTCACTACCACCATAAACAAAATTACTAATAACTTCAAAACTAAGCATTGGAACAAAGTAAAATTTAAGATATTAGTTAAACTTGCTGATCTCTACGCATTAAAAAATTCTCAGGCATATAGCTTCATCTGGAGCTGCAAATAAGAGCCAGATTTTTTCATGTTAGGGATTGTAATTAAATACATACAGGGGAAAATTCCAATATTAGACTTTTCTTATGATTTAGGAATGAAACTATATATGTGTACCAAATTACATGTTTCTAGGATTGCTGAAAGTACAGAAGAATTTTGATGTCGGGGTGTCGTAGTCGAAATAAAATTTTGAATTTCAATAACTTCAAAACTAAGAAAAGGAAGGAAGTAAAATTTAAGACATTAGTTAAACTTAGTAAGCTCACTCTACAATGAAAATCTGATGTATATAAAATTATTAGTGTAGAAAGCGATTTCACGTTTCGGGTAGGTAAGAGGTAGATATATGGAAATTTAAGAGATTCAGACTTTTCTTCTAATATGTGGGTAAAATTCTATCTGTGTAACAAATTTCAGCTTTCTGCGGCTACGAGAAGGTCTTTAGTGTTTTGATGATCGTCAGTGAGTGAGTGACAAAATCGCTGAAGGTTGAATCCCAATAACATTCTAACTAAGAACAGTAACGAAATAAAACATGGTGCGTTTGCTAAGAATGCTGATATATATGCATAACACACATTTGAGATACTTATCATGAATACGACAGAAGAAATTGAGGTTCAAAAATGGTCCGAATCGCTTCGAGAAAAAGGTATGCAGTGCCGCCGTTGACTCGACTTGGAGGATGCTCTGTCGTGCACCCAATTACTTGTTGTCATATAATTTTTAAAAATTACTGAACAGCAATATACAGATGTAGTACCTTTCCGCATACTTTTCTGATAGCTCTGTGGTTAATACGTTTGTTTACTGATGTTTGGCGCGTGGTCTCCGGATCAAATCCCGGTGGATGCAAAGATTTTCAAGAGTTGTTTTTGATCCTATGAACCGCGCCTGGACGTTCGATTGTTCGGATTCCATGTTAAACTGTAAATATAAAAATTTAGGGGTGCAATGCGTGGCAAATCGTAGGTGGTCCAGCAATGCTGAAGGTGTACACATTTTTACGCTATATTGATCCCTCAGGGGTTGTGGCCCTCGCAGTCAATGTGTGTGATCCTCACTAATAATATTAAAAATGCGGAAGTAACTCCGTCTTTTTGTTACGTTTTGACGACTAAATGTCTATACTGATAATGATGGAATTTAACAACGAAATACTTTGCATCTATAGGAAGGACACAGGAATTTTTTTTTCGGTATGAATAAACGTTGTAGTCGCGAAATTTTGAGAGGTTATTGAATGGTAACAGACAGAGGGATCCGTGTGTTAGTCCATAATGATACGTCGGTTTCTCTAAGTATTTCTCGCGCGGTCTGTTAGTGTATGATTTGTTAGTAAATTTAGTTTAGAGACAAAACGTATTATTTAGTATATATGTCGATTTGCTCTGCAGTGTACTATTATTTTGTGTATGCCTAAAAGATTCTGGCACCAGTTTAATTTGTCTCCTTTTTCTGACATATCTTGCGGGCGTAAACCTGGCCTAAGGTGTAGCTCTAGCAGAGCACGAGGAGCTGAAGTCATTAGAACCCAAAAATCGGATGTTCATGCTGAATAAAGAAGAAAAGACCAACCTGAAAGAAAGGTGCCCTTAGTTAAAGTCCCCAACATCCCCGCACCTTCGTTTGTTTTGCTGCATTTAAATATGTTGGAAATTGGTTCTCTTCATGAGACAGGTTCGACGGAAGAATGATATAGTGATGGCTTTCCTGTGATAATATGCCAACTTGGTGTTGTATGGGACCAATCCTACGTTACCAACAGCTTTCTATATTCTATTCTGGTAATGAAATTGTAAGTCCACGCGTACGAAGTTGCGGTTATCAGCTAATAATAAATAATATGACTTTCATTTGAGTAAGAATTACACATGCATAGTGGCCAAGCCATCAGATGTTTTATTTTAAATACACGATCTATAGCAATCAGAGAATTCATTCTGTTTTAGAAAGTGAAGTGAATACAAATCGTAAAAAGTAGACATGGTTCAAGACAAGATATATTCTTGTCACTAAGCAAACACGAGATTATGACTATTTTTACAACAATTGTTTTTGTGGTATCTCATTTCTTTTTATAAGGGTGCGTCCATAAACAACGTGATTCCAGTTTGGCCTCCTTTGAACACGTTGCTTCCCCCACGTGTTCTGAGGCCCCTCCCTCGAGTGGAACACAATTATTTCCTTATTATATTTTGTACTGATTCTCATACCATACTACCATTAACATTATTGAGTATATAATAAACAGGACCGATATTTGGTTTATTTACTTTTTGTTAGTATTCTCACTCTAATAGTGACACTACCATTAATAAAAATGATTAATTATTAGGAAAAACACTTTCCAGGGCACAGCGAGGGATCCTTTTTTTTTCTGGAGTTTGCTAAAAAACATTCTTCTCATCGCTATCATTATTGATGAAGTAGAACGAAAATTCTAAGAAGAACTACATTTTTTTGGTTGCAGTTTCTATCACTTTTCTTTCTTTATTACCAGGGAATGATTTATTTTTGCTGCTTAATATGCTTCCATAGCTCACTGACGTCGCTTTGCACATTAAAAATTCGCTGGAAAAACATTTCTGAGTAGCTTCGTAAAGCTTATTTTACACGAAACTTTGAACTTGAAATATCACTTTTATGCCACGCTCTCTGCAAATAATGAGTGCGCATCTTGGGTGACCAATCTAAATTGACATAGAATTAAGCCTCACTATAAGTAAATTCCAAGTAACTTCCATAGTAAGTATGGGAACAAAGTAAAATCTAATGCTTTGGTTAAACTTGCTCACCTCTATGTAGTGTAGACATCTCAGGTTTATAGCTTAATCCGGAGCAAAGTAATTAAGCCACAAACATGTGCCCGAAGTTTTGATGTTTGGGATTGTAATTTAATAAATAGGGGGAAAAACTCCAATATTAGATTTGTCTTACGATTTAGGGATGAAACAAAATATGTGTACCCAATTACTTGTTTCTAGGATTACTGGAAGTACATTGGAATTTTGATGTCGGGGTGTCGTGCCGAAATAAAATTTTGATTTTCAATAACTTCCTAAGTAAGAAAAGGAAAGAAGTAAAATTTAACACATTAGTTAAACACAGTAAGCTCACTCCACAATAAAATCTGAGGAATATAAAGTTATTAGTGTAGAAAGCGATTTTACGTCAGGGGTACGTTTGTGTACCAAATTTCAGCTTTTTAAGTCTACTGGAAGTGCCTTATAGTTTTGATGATCATGACAGTGAGTGCCAAAATCACCGAAGTTTGCATCCAAAAAACATCCGACGTAAGAACAGTAACAAAATAAAATGTAGTACGTTTCCTACGACCGAAGAAATTGAGGTTCAATAATCGCTTCGAGAAAAGGGTGGGCAGTGCCGCCGTTGACTCGACTTGGCTAATTGTACCAAACATACAATTTAAGAATCACGTACGATGCATATACCTTGAATATCCAAATGGTGCAGATTGATTTGAGCTGATTTATATCATGGCTAATCAAAAATTCAGGAACGAAGTTCTATACTTTATAGTAAACCCAGGAGTTGTTACAGAACTTGATCATGATCTGAAATGTTTCTTAAAATTAAACTGAATAAGGTAACAACAATGGCAGAACAGACTGGATGTGAAGAAATTTAAAGACTCTCACATTGCTTAGAAATTCAGCGTGATCTGGATATTATTTTGGCATGGTGCGCTGAGTGGCAACTTACGATAAATTGTAAAAAGTGCAAGACAATGAGCATAACTAACGAAAAGAATCCAATTGTTCAAAAATACGAGTTAAACAATTCAGTTATTGATATGGTCGATTCTATGAAATATTAGGGAGTAACAGTACAAAGGAACACGAAATGGGACTTACACATTAATTCGTTAGTAGGTAGAGCTAATTCTAGGCTGTGATTCATAGGTCGAATATTGAAAAATTGTAATGAACAAACAAAGGAGATAGCGTACAAATCTCTTGTGCGTCCACATTTGGACTATTGTTGTGCCATTTGGGATCCGTTTCGTAAGGGGTTGATCGAAAGTATAGAGAAAGTACAGAGAAGAGCCGCTCGATTCGTGACCGCTTGCTACAGTCCTTATGAAAGCGTCACAGAACTGATTAGTATACTAGGCTGGGAGTCTCTGGTAGATAGACGACACACGTTTCGTTTAAACTTATTGGTAAACATGTGTACTCCCACTTTCACTCACGAGTGTAGTGAAATACTTCGTCCACCAACCTATTTGAGCCGGAATGACAGGAAAGATAAGATTAGAGAAATAAGGTGCCACAATGATTCTTATATGAATTCTTTTTTCCCTCGTACCATTAGGGATTGGAATACACAACAAAGAGATTAGCTTTGGTGCTGAGCACCTTCTGCCACCCACAATTTTTTGAATTGCAGAGTATATATGTAGATGTAGATCAGAAAAAATTCAGTAGATTTTAGACATGGCTCAAACTAATTACTCCGAAAAAAAAAGCAATTAAAAAAGAATGGGATGTATTATTGATGGAGATTTTCAAAGCTGGTAAGGGAACGATAATCATTAAGAAAGAAACTTACCGAAAATCTTGTGTCACAGAAGAATGTTAAGAGCTGTTGGGTCAGAGGAAGACGTATAAATGTCTTCAAGAACAAGCAAGAAATAAATGTACAATAGTGGAGTTGTCCTTTAGCAATCGATCAGGAAACATGTTTTTAGTTGAATATTCGTGATTTTTATATCCATGAGTCTCTTTAGATTATTTTTTGTTTTATTTAGATACACATAGTCGCAAAAAAATTTTAATTTTCTGTATGTGGGATAAATGGTATAAATGGAATTAAGTAACAAAATTTTCTTATGGTATAGTATCATTCCTTAGTCATGATAAATCACTTATATGGAATAGTTTCTAGCAGAAAATGGTAAAAGTTATACTAGCTCATTGGTGTAAATAGCTTAAATTCTGTATTATGTGCAAACAGTTACCTAACAACGTTTACACGTAATTTTCCAGTTCAGTAGATTTTTACTGCTTCCGGCCTTTTTATACTGAACCAGATTTAAAATAACAGATTGACTGTTCATGTCCCTCTTTCTTAACAACCACAACCTTAACGATTAACAGTACGTAAAATATGGGATGATTTTAGTGGTTTTTATCGGTGAAGAAACAATAAATGTGATTAACAAACAGCTTAGAAATTTTTTAAACTGCTTAAAAAAACATTGTATCGTTTCCATTATATTTTTCTAACAATCTGATTTAAAATGTTTGATTTTCTTAATCTTTATGATATATAATTCTTGGATTATAATATTCCGAGTTCAAAGTTTCCAGTTACAACTTAAACAACCACAACAGTGCATATTACTTGCTACTACAATTGTTTGCGATCAATTTCCAATAAATGTTAGTAAAAATTAACTTCTTATCATTATTTACATTTATTTTTATTCTAAAAGTTTTAAGAATTGTTTGAATCATAATTTTTTTCAAAACATTGTCTACCCAATGTTAGTACAAAGTCAATAATCATTTCAGTTTCCTCACAGTTATTATTTTTCGCTTTCCCAAGTTTGTTGGTATAAAACATTTTGCAGTAGACTTACGTATTTGCATGGTGAATTATTTCATCATTTTCTGGATTGTGAACAACGATGGTAAATAATTCAATCTTTAATTTAAGGATTAAAATTATTAGTTACACAGTAGTAATCATTAATTTATGATTTCTTTCCACTACAGTGAGACCAAAATATGTCTGCCAGGGCAATTAGAACGGGAGTTGCCAATTGTGACATCTACCTCTGTCATGACAATGTTCTAGGCATATTGTAAACCAGAAACTGTTAAAAGCTCTTGTTTATTATTTTGTATTTTCACATATAACAGTATGTCTCGATTAGTTCTTCTCTGAAACGAGCCACGTTTAAAAATTATTTAAGACTTATATGTTCATTTTATCAATAAAAAGGGATTAAGCAAATATATAAAAAGTAAAGGTATCGTGTTGCCGAATATGATTTTTCAATTTAACTATAAAAAATAATAATTACATGTTAGTAAGTATTCAATTACGATGTATTCCGGCTAAAATGAGCCCTACATATGACTTTCGAGGCTGATAAAACGTTTTGCTGCTTAGAAAATAAAGCTCCGTCATAACAATGTTCTCTCTGTATTCTAGTGAAGAAGACTGTTAAATGATCTCGTTCATTATTTTTTATTTTCGGTTACAACAGACCTTTGCGATCAAATGTTCTCTGGAAATCGATGGTAACGACTGATGTTTTAAAAATTTATTTGGGAATTATTTCTTTTTCGTAACAGTCAAATACCAGAAAATAAAAGTATAAAAACTAAAGGCAGTGTGTTTACGAATACGTTTAGTATTTTTTTGTATAAAAAAAAGGCAGCCACTGGTGACTGCCTACTGAAGTGAAAACTTAAAATTGTAAATATCATACTCGCAACACGTCATACTTATAGCTGCAGATATACTGTTAATATTTTGGTGACGCGAAGTCATAAGATTTTACCAATCGAAAAATCGCCCAACCTGCCTAAGAAGATTTCATTTCATAAAGGTTTCTATGATTGTGGGTTCGATCTTGTAACCTTCCATTCTACGGTACAGCGCTTTACCACTTCACCCACGGGGACCACCGAAGGCAGCGAAATTACAATATCTGTTAAGAACCACTAATTTCAGACATATATTTACATGGATACTATATTATAGGTACAATATATATGTCTTACAGTCAGTGTATATATGTGTATTTGTATACACAGGTCGCTGCGCGAATGCCAATAAGTATAGATGTTATATACAAGTGTAATTTATACTTTCACTGCTTTCCTAGAACAGCACCTGACACATATAACTAAAGATATACACTCATAAGGTTTTACCCATGCAAAAAACGCCCAACGTGACTTCACTTCAAAAATACATTTCTGGATAGATGGTATAGTATCTAAAAAAATATCTGTATTAAGCGCTAAATGATTGCTCTTTTTTGTTTGACACCTGCAAGAATTATGTTTCCTAGCATCTATTAATTTTATACAACTGACAGGAATGGCGGAAAAGAATATTAAAAATGTGTACCCGAGTGAAGTGGGGGAAAGGAGAAATCTGTGATTTAGCTCAGTGCCAGCTGCGCCGGGGGGTTGGTCTTCTCCACATTATACAGCTCTGCCTTTGAGTCGTACTCCTTTGAACTCACCTGGAGCTCAGCCTCTCTACAGTTTGCTTTGTCACAAAACAACACCGTGCCACATTTCCACCACCGCCTGTGACAACTTATACGAGTACCGATAATAGTGTTAACACTGGACTGGTCGTTAAACACACTCATTTTTAAACTTAAGTAAGTAATTTAAAGTGTATATTCTAAAATGAACATCACTGTACGGTAAATAAATTTTTTTGACCGTTTGTGTTTCACAGATTCTGCACAAAAATTGTTAATAACTCACTATCGTACAAGGATAATGCCAAACTTCCATTCAAAATGCCTTGTCATAGGCTGATAGCTTCAAAATATGTGTAAAATAAACTAATTACCACTAAAATTTCTGATGCGCACAATTTGAGGTCTAAAAAACAATCTCAGTGTCTAGAAACGTTTCACTCAATTACTCAAGTGATCTATAATGTTTGACGCCAGGACAATAGTCCTGAATTTTAACGGTACATGCTCTCAATAACCTATCCAGTATGCCACAGCAAAAAAAAAAAAAAAAAAAAAAAAAAAAAAAAAAAAAAAAAAAAAAAAAAAACTAATCAGACATATATGGAATACTTTGTATGCAGTACGATTTCACCTACCTGCAATTATGATTAAAAAACAAATACCATCATCATCATTTATCTCTTTTTTTCGTATAGATGAATAAACATTTCACTAGGGCAAGGACAGAAGACAAGTCTCCAGCGATGTGTGGCAACGCTGATAAGCAATATTGTCATTGTTTCCAAAATTATTGGAGGAAGAGGTTTTAAGATTAGCGTACATGGCGTTTGTCATGCATTCAACTGATTGCTCAGTGCTTAAGTGTATGAAAAACAAGTTCTCCTTTTATCAAGAGATTCACCAAACAAATGGCAGTAAATGTTTTGTCAGAAATCCGTAAGCTATAACACAAAACAAAAGTAGAATGTTCTTCGAAGGCTCGGAAATATTTTTGCTGCTAAGATCGAATAAAAATTAAAGCCATTCTTTGGCTTTGTTAAATTAATATGTATAAATACTATTAAAGAATCTTTTATTAATATTGGTACTCGATTATCTGTATAGCACAGTCCAAGCTTTTTATGTATATGTAAGTGAGACGACTTTTTTTAATCATAGTGTGTTTGCAGTTAACTGGAAATTAATTCAATTTTAGGAAAGATGTATATAATATGTAGCTTCAGCTATTTCATTTGCGAATTCAGACCATCATAGAAATTAAAGTAATGTAGAATTTTCTTGCTGTTATTGCAACTTGGTGGTATGTGACCAATCAATGACAACAAGCAACACTTTTCTACCTCGCCTGAAATTTCTTACAGTCAGAAAAAGTTGCGGTCCAAAAATAGGAGAGATTTGCGTGGAAAAAAGTCATGACTATTGGGTGGATGATTTATAACTTACCACCGTGTAGCCTGTAAAAAATCTTCGGCTACAACGCACGAGCGCAAACATAAAAATGAAAGCGCATGCTGAGAAGTTCTTCCCAGCTGTGTTAAAAATATTGTCTGAATTTTTCTCACTAATTTATCTTACTTATTTTTTACTCGGTGATTGACAGACTGTTGAAGTTGGCATCATTAGAACCGGGAGACGATTGTGGACTAGTAAGCCAAAGAAATTTGGTAATAGCGTTTTGAAGATGCCGCCTCTTACTCGAGTGAATTTTGGGAAATCATGGAAAAACAAAATCTGGATGGCCAAATGATTATTCAGCGTCGTCATATCCAATCGATTACTGCTTACCCTCCAGACTTGTTTCAACAACATCTCATGGAACTTTTCTGATGATGCAGTTTAGTGCCTCCTCTTTCGCACAGTTTCACCGTCATAATGATCTTAATGGTTAATACTAATACGTCAAGATTATGATACTTAAACAAACAAAGCACCTGGGTGACAAAGCTTTGCTCGCCATCTTTCGATTTCTGTTCAGAGTGAAAGAATTCATCAAAACCGTTAGAGACGTTAGACAGAATTTTTTCCCCTGTTTACAACAGTTTCTCGTACAATAATATTAAATACAAAGACAATATATATTATATATTAACTATATTTCATAACTACCTACATAAGAACTGCGTTTGGCTAGATATAAAATTAATGAATACTAATAGTTCAATATAAAATACATGTAAATTTCATTTTTTCAGGGATGTTACCCATTTTATTAATTTTGTTTAGATGTGTCTTGGTTGCTTGGAGTTTGGTTAAAGTTTTACGTTTTTCTTGAATGTTTCCTAGGCATTCTGAAGTGCAGAGTTCCTTGCTCTAACTAAAGCGAAACTAACATCAGTAGGCTTACTGGCACCTGAAACTTATACGACACGGCGTTAGAGCCGTTTCCGAGATACAAAATACAAGAATTTCTCGTTTCTTTTTATAAAATCACATTTATTTCAGGAAAAACATCTATTTAGCTAAACTTGAAATTTCACCCAAATCGTTACAGCCATTTCCGAGATGCCAAATATATATAAGAACTTTTCCTTATATTTTCAGGTATATCACTTCTGTTATTATTTTTTATAAATTAAATCAATCTTCGCTGCGTGAAGTTTGATTAAAGTTTAACGTTTTTTCTTGAATGCTTCCTAGGCATTTTGAAGTACTACAGAGAAACTGATCTGAAACTTCTACGAGATGCCGTTAGTGCCGTTTCCGAGATACGAAATAAAATAATTAATGTTTTTTTGTAAAATCCCTTTTTTGGGGGAGGGTGGTAGACACCTGTTTAGATAAACTTGCAAAAACGAAACATTATCTACACATAAAATTTCATCAAAATCCTTAAACCCGTTTCCGAGATAATAAATATGTATATAGACAAGGATTGCTCGTTTAAAGATATGAGATAAACTTGTTAGAATTACTAGAAACTAGAATTTCGAAGCTCTAAATTTTACTCCTATTTCGCGATTGGAAATGGAAACTAGTTTCCTAATGTACAATTTATTAACTTGTTTCAAAATAGTAACCGTTTGTTAAACGTTAGAGATACATGTCACACAATTAATCTATTTAAAGTGAACCCTAAAAAATATCTGTGCTGTACAGTTCGGAATGACGAAATGCGGTGTGTCTGATTAATGAGACTGGCCATTTGTCCATGAAGTGGCTACCCTCCCAGACAGGCTGATGGAGCTAATAAGATGTGACAGCGAAGATTGATAGGGGAAAGTGGTTGCTGAATGCAATTTGGAGCGTTTATTAATATTCGTCATATCATAACAACATTATCATTAGGACCTGACGGTTTACGAATGTATTCCCGTTAAAATGTTAAGATTAAATGAGCAAAGCAAGATATTTCTTTTTGTTCTATTACTACGTTACGCAATATTCTGAAGGTACTTTTATTTCCCACAAATTCTGGTGACATAACGACATATAAAACTAAAGTATGAGCTACCTATCAGTAGCGATTCAGAAGTATTAATGTATGTATAATAATAACTGAAATTAACTGACTTTGGTCAGCGAATGTGGGAATTAGTGAAGTTACACAGAAATACGAGGAAAAAATTCTTAATTGAGGAACGTATAACAGCTCCATCACAGTTAAATTTTTAAAATTAAATAGTTAACGCTCAAGCTACCAACGTGTTTAATGCAGCAGAACGTTTTTAACGAATAAGTAAATAAAAAAAGAATATACTTTTTATGATAGAAATGAAACTTGCATCAAATATACTAATACAATTATACATATCAACTTTATAAGAGGACTAGCTGTTACCCGCGACTTCGTACGCGTGGACTTTCAATTTATTACCAGAATTGGTGGTAGAAAGCTGCAGGTTACGCAAAAAGAGTCGGGACAATATGACAGGGCAGCCATCTCCATACCATTATACAAACGAACCTGTCTGATGAACAGAATTAATTTGCAATACGATTAAAAACAGCAAAAACACTATGGTGGGAGGGAGGGGGATTAAATGGGAACAACTTGTCTCTCATCTTGATCTTCTTTCTTCAACATGAACATCAGATTTTTCCGATTTAATAACTTAAGCTGCTCGTACTCCCCCAGAGCTTCTGGCTTCGGTCTGGCTTATGCTTGTGAGCCATGTCAAAAAAGATGACAAACGATGTCAGAAAATTTTATGTAGACACAAAATAATACTCTTGAGCAACACAAATCAACATCTTTACTCTATAATACGTCTTGTCTCTAAACGAAATTTGTGAACAACTAATACACTAACTCCGAGAGAAGCACTGCCTGAACAACCGAAAGAACTTTACAGAATTACACACGATTATCTTTCTGTCTGTCATCATTTGATCAGTTATCAATATTTCATGGAAAAAATGTTATTAATCTGGGAAAAGTGTATGCAGTTTCCTTCCTAAAGATACAAAGTATTTCCTTGTCAAATTCCATTAATATGGGTATAGCCAACTAGTCGCCAAAACGCAAGAAACAAACAGAGAGACAGTGTTAATTTCGCATCTATAATATTATTAGTGTAGGTCATACAAAAACTGACTGGGAGAAAATCAAAACCTGGGGAACCTTTTTGCCGTCATCATTCCTTCGACTGGTTTGATGCACTCCTTCAACCCTTCCTATCTTGTGCTAACCTCTCCATCTCTACATATCCCTTACAACCGACGTCCTCAATTATCTGCTTCATATAATCTCTGTCTTCCTCTACAGCTCTTACCTTCGACAGTTCCCTCCACTAACAAATTAACCAATCCAGCGTGTCTCAAAATATGACCCACCAGCCTGTCTCTTCTTTCTGTAAGTTTCTTTCGCAAACTTCTTTCCTCAACCATCATTTACAAAACGTGTTCATTTCGTACTTTGTCTGTGCACTTAATATTCAGCATTCTTCTGTAACACCATATTTCAAATGCTTCAATTTTCTTTCTTTCTGGTATGCCTAAAGTCCATGTTTCGCTACCATAAAGTGCTATGTTCCACACGTAGCGTTTAAAAATTTCTTTATAAATCCTAGATCAATATCTGAAACCAAAAGATTTCTCTTTTTCATGAAGGCTCTTTTTGCTAGTGCTCTTCTGTTTTTAACATCATTCTTGCTTCGGCCATCGGATGTAATTTTGCTTCACAAGTAGCAGAATTCACTTACTTCTCTTATTGCATCCAAACCGTTATAGCATAAAAAAAAGTAAACGCGTATAGCATTGTTAGCCGGGAGATTTTTCTACGAGACAGAGCTTACATTTGCCACGCATTCTGCCTCCGTTGTGGCTGTATTTACAGTTTAAGGTGTAAGCCGAACAACGGAGCTTCCAAGCGTGCCTCTAATGATCAGAAACAACTGTTCAAAATTCCTGCATCCTGTCATTCGAACTCGCAACCAGACGCCGAACTTCTGAAAGCAAGGCATTTATCCATTGAGTCGATAGAAATTTCAGTAATAATTTTAACATGTTGTAAGTCAGTTGACCTCATGTTGACAGAAGATTAAGGCGAAAATCTTTCTATTTAACAACTTTAAAAATGTACCCGGCAAATTTAATATGTAAATCCTCGTGACACCGAAACACTTTGGTAAAAGATAAAAGTATTATAATTTAATATTTTTTAATTCCGTATTCGCAATAATCTGTTCGGAAATGTACTGCCAATAACCGAGTTTAAGATATATTAGTTTTTCCTCTGCGCCTAATTAGATAACAAAATAGATGTGATGTGACATTTACGTTACTAGCTAGGCAAACCAGTCGCGCCTGTTTTCCCTTTGCAGCTGTCGCAGTGCACTAGATGTAATCCACCGAGTTGGTGCCTCTGTACGTCGGTGGGCATTCGCTTTCTAACCGCAGGGCAGCTCCTCGACCACACTGAATTATGCACCCTGCTACCTAACTACGGTTGCGGATTCTCTTTGGGCCCTAGTCAGCGCGATCTGTTGACAGGAAACTACGTCACTGCTTGAGAAATTGGGCCCACTGGTTAAAGCCAAGCTTCTGATGCTTAATAAATGCTACAGGAATGATGGAACAGTAATGAAGCTTACATTTACTACGCTGACTTAGTTTTAGACAATATTATCTTTATCCCTTTTTATATTTACCATCGAATTTAACTTAACCACCCGTTTTTTTTTTTTTTTATTTATTTTTTTTTTTTTTTTGTAAATGCAGTGTACAAACGTTGTAACATGCCGCCGTAGTTCAAATTAATCTGGGTAAAAACGGTGGGTAGGAAGACGGGGCTAGACGGCATAGTGGAGTAAGATGGTGGTCATGACATAATTCGAAAAATTCCATCCAATAGCTTCTGCCCGAACTTGTTTATTTTTACTGAGTTAATAGGATAGTCTTTAAGATGCAGTAGGTTATACTCGTCTTTTGACATGGATACGATCGCCCTCATCCAAAAGACAATTTTACAAATAAAAAGTCAATAGGTAAAATAATTTTTAACAGTGAACAAGGGCACTGGAAAAAAAGACCGTGTTGGTGTTTAGGATTCTTTTCAGTACTTCTAGATAACTGCGAGCAGAATATGACGGGACTCGACACGTGCTGCGGTTTTTGTCTAAAGCTCGCGTCCATATCAAACGATTCATTGTTCAAAAGATCAATTTCAAACATGTGTTGTCAAAATGTATGAAGCTGATTTCGAAAAGACACGAAAGTTATCTCAAAAGTCAGCCTATAATTATTTAAATTCAAACTGAAATACAATAACGGTGTACAGCGAGAAAGACATATCACTGCACCGTTTTTGCCTAACCTGAACGGTGTAAATATGTAATATTTATTATTGGTTACATAACTGGATTGTTAGTGAGATGTCTTTGATACGAATACGCCTGCAAATGCAAAAACGGAAGGTGGGCACTCCAGAAAAACCGATGAAAACCATATTAGTAATACTGTTTGGCATTGCTGTTCCGAATCTTCCATCAATACACAAAATCCAGTTATGTCACTCCGCCAAAGAATCAAACAACTTCATACTGAATGTGAAGGAAGAAAGGGGCATAACTCTTGTTTGGACTCAATCAACAACACTAGAGAGCATATATTGATTTCGTGTGTAATCATTAGTATGGCGTTGTTATGGCGATGTTTTATGGGATGGAACTTGAAAGTAAGTTGAAGTCAGCTAATTGCATGCGACGCTAAACAATAAACATTGCATATACACATAAAATGTATACTAATGGAAACGGCGTCTGACGAGCAATCTACTGATCCTCATGAAATCTAATATGACCTAAATAAGCGAAGTAGTGAAAGAAAGTGACGGTGACGGTGATCGAATATGTCGTCGACGGCGCCAGAACCTCTGTCCAAGCTGCCACCAACTAAATGTTTAAGCAGAAATTTACCTAACTTCATAGTCCTAAATTAGCTGCCTTAGTGTCAGTAAACACAGCAATGGTGAATGTTTCCTTCCCCGTGCCAAAATAACAAATGCTTTCAGTTGGCGATTACGAATTCGCGGCCTCGACTAGCCTATTACCAGTGCTTCCGCGTTTTCTCTAAACTCGTTGACGAGTCAAGTAGTGGCGTGTTTCGAAAATCGAGCCTGATGAGTGAGTAGCTAACTTTGGGACATGGCATTGGGTACGACCTTGGTTTGATACCATTTCCAGCCATTTAAGTTTCAGTTTCTCATCATTCCCCTAAAACAAAAGATGCAAAAGCTGGTTTGTTGGCTTTAAAAGACCATAGATCAAATCATTCTCTGCCTATTACCCTATCCTGGCTCTAATAATCTTTGCGTTAACAACCCCTAAAACATGATTAAAAAAAAAAAAAAAATCTGGAAGTGAGAGTGACGTATGAAGACGAATTTTGCTGAAGTTCCATCGTGCAGCTCGGTCAAGACTACGTACAAGTTGGTAGAGACAAATTGTCGTCAACGACTTGGAGTGACAACAATGGATCGCACAGAAAATGATACACTAGTATTGTTATTGCATACTTCAACCTGCGCAACACTTCTACGCTTGAGAGTAGCACTTCGTTTGACCAATGTGACGGCAGACTAAAAGCAAATTCGTATTGAGAAATGTTTACCTACATTCCAAACTACCACAGAAACCAGTCAAATATCTCGTGTTTCAAATTCCATGTGCTTACTCATGAAATAGTTCGTTTATAAAAACATAAAAATTTTACTGTTGCTGAAACGTCTTACAGCAAAAACGTTACATTCAATAATTTTGAAATTTTACTGAATGCGTTGTTAGTTAATTTTTCAGATAAGTTTTGGAACATCAAGTCTTCTAAGAAATCGTTACTGCCTCGATTTGCATAGTAAAACACGCACCTAATCCTTCGAATAATGTTCTCTGTTTTATCGGTTTCACCAACCGTGACGTATGTCGGCACCACTTGTTTGGTTTGCGGCATAGCGACACTTTTAGATCTACTGGCAATCATTCATGGTGCCCAATTAGCCTGTCCTTCCCAGCCTCTGAAGACCAACGTAGTGATTTCAATTTCACAAATTTGACAAGCTATGGTTTCATTTTGTACTCGGAAAGGAAACTGCTTGCCTGAAGTTGGGAGAAGAAGCGAACATTTTGCAAATAGTCCCGCTGATAAATGATTTTTTACTGTTATAATGCTACAGAGTTTGGTTTTACTGAAAATTCTGCGACCAGTTATTTGTCAAGAATCCTCCTGATAGCCTCAACTATGTAAGTTTCCTCGCGTATCTTTATCAAACACTATTCTCATTCCTCTCTTGGTTGTCAGTGACCACGGTAAGAAATTTAGGTATCAAGGGTTGGGTTGATCCCGTCGCAAAAAGCAGATCTCTGCGTCTGTGAGATGACGCAGGTGGGGCAGAAATAATATCCGTTCAGGCTGTCACGGCAAAAATTGTTCGTTCCCACCAAATCTCCAGAATACCAAGGCGTTAGCGCGTTACTTAAAAATTACCAGAGCAGCCCTTGCCAATGTTTACTATCAATAATTTAATGCATTTCACTATACCTACTGTAGGACTTATTAAAATACACTCCTGGAAATTGAAATAAGAACACCGTGAATTCATTGTCCCAGGAATGGGAAACTTTATATACACATTCCTGGGGTCAGATACAACACATGATCACACAGACAGAACCATAGACACATAGACACAGGCAACAGAGCACGCACAATGTCGGCACTAGTACCGTGTATATCCTCCTTTCGCAGCAATGCAGGCTGCAATTCTCCCATGGAGACGATCGTACTGGTGCTGAATGTAGTCCTGTGGAACGGCATGCCAAGCCATTTCCACCTGGCACCTCAGCTGGACCAGCGTTCGTGCTGGACGTGCAGACCGCGTGAGACGACGTTTCATCCAGTCCCAAACATGCTCAATGGGGGACAGATCCGGAGATCTCGCTGGCCAGGGTAGTTGACTTACACCTTCTAGAGCACATTGGGTGGCACGGGATACATGTGGACGTGAATTGTCCTGTTGGAACAGGACGTTCCCTTGCCGGTCTAGGAATGGTAGAAAGATGGGTTCGATGACGGTTTGAATGTACCGTGCACTGTTCAGTGTCCCCTCGACGATCACCAGAGGTGTACGGCCAGTGTAGGAGATCGCTCCCCACACCATGATGCCGGGTGTTGGCCCTGTATGCCTCGGTCGTATGCAGTCCTGATTGTGGCGCTCACCTGCACGGCGCCAAACACGCATACGACCATCATTGGCACCAAGGCAGAAGCGACTCTCATCACTGAAGACGACACGTCTCTATTCGTCCCTCCATACACGCCTGTCGCGACACCACTGGAGGCGGGCTGCACGATGTTGGGGCGTGAGCGGAAGACGACCTAACGGTGCGCGGGACCGTAGCCCAGCTTCATGGAGACGGTTGCGAATGGTCCTCTCTGATACCCCAGGAGCAACAGTGTCCCTAATTTGCCGGGAAGTGGCGGTGCGGTCCCCTACGGCACTGCGTAGGATGCGACGGTCTTGGCGTGCGTCCGTGCGTCGCTGCTGTCCGGGCCCAGGTCGACGGGCACGTGCACCTTCCGCCGACCACTGGCGACAACATCGATGTACTGTGGAGACCTCGCGCCCCACATGTTGAGCAATTCGGCGGTACGTCCACCCGGCCTCCCGCATGCCCACTATACGCCCTAGCTCAAAGTCCGTCAACTGCACATACGGTTCACGTACACGCTGTCGCGGCATGCTACCAGTGTTAAAGACTGAGATGGAGCTCCGTATGCCACGGCAAACTGGCTGACACTGACTGCGGCGGTGCCCAACCGCTGCGCAGCTAGCGCCCTTCGACGGCCAACACTGCTGTTCCTGGTGTGTCCGCTGTGCCGTGCGTTTGATCATTGCTTTTACAGCCCTCTCGTAGTGTCCGGAGCAAGTATGGTGGGTCTTACACACCGGCGTCAATGTGTTCTTATTTCAATTTCCAGGAGTGTATTATATCACTGTACTCGCTGCCATTCCGTGAATAATGCCTTAAACTCTGGGCTCTGAATTACTTTCCCTACCACGAAACCCGAAATTGAGATTCCTGTTCTACTATGAGGTGACGTCCACATGAAAATCAAGAAAGAAAATGATTTTTTTCAATTTCCGAATAGCATGCGCCATTCTCTTTTCCAACACTTTTATGTGGCTAGAGAAGTTGGGCCTAATAGTGGCATAGTGCGCTTACTGTGATGGTTTATATTCGCAACATCTTGAAGGATGGATTATATATTGGACACGTGTAAAATCTGTAAATATTTGGTGCACATCACCATAAGGTGATGTTATGTCTGACTAGATTCCTCCACATTGTGAGGATGACTAAAAAAGAGGAAGTATATCTTCTATTGTATCGCACAGTACTCTACCCTTCCCCTCGGTGAAAGAAGTGAATTACACATGTGATTTTTAGATAATTTTTTAATAAAATATTTTGATATTGTTGAGCAAAAATTAAAAAATTCGTGACAAACGAATGATTTAATAAGGTTCACACTTTTATGTAGAAAACTGATTTTAGATTTAAAACCTTTAGAAACCTCATCTTGCTTCACCCTCCGAAAATGTTAACGTTGTTAACAACCTACAGTATGATGAGATGAACTGGTTTTAACTGAGAAACATTTCATTATTTATCATCAGAATTTCGTCAATGGCTACGACTGAAATAATTATACACTTTTAAATGAAAGAAAGAGTAGTGTATGGTGACAGTCGCGCTGAAAATTCAAGTCATAAAACAGATAAAAGTTAGGATGTGCTGTAGCTTGATACAATCAGATTATCAGCGGTCTGGTATCTCAGTGGTTAAGGTGTCTGACGGGATGGAAAGGTCCCCGGTTCGAATGTCTATCTCGGTGGGGACTTTCAAAGGCCCTTAATGCGACCTGCACCTTTGGCACATCTTGCTGTGTAATGTGAAGTACGTCAGAACGCTTCCGTGGTTCGGATTCCACATTAAACTGTAGGCCACCTATACCCAACAGAATTGCCGTGTGAGGTTAAGGCGGCTACGACAGGGGCAGATTGTGCATCCAGTAGAAACTCTGTCACCAGGTTACACGGAATAATTATTATCGGATTTTTTAGGTTCTGTGTACACTACAGGGACGTTTTTAAATTTTAAGTGCTATTTTGGTTAAAGAACTGGTTTATCTCATATTTTTAGAACGATTAAAATTTACGGGGAGAAGATTCTGATTACCTGTGAAACTGAGCATGACCTAATATTTTAATAAGGTTTGGAGATTTCGATTTACATTTTCATCACAGCGTGTGACGCAGGGCTTTGGAATGAAAGATTAAATCGTCAGCACCAGGGCGTTGCCCAGGTCTATTGTGGTGCAACGTTGGTACAGACAGGCGTTTATCAGGGAGGCTTTTATCGGTGGAATGATCTGGCAGCAGGATAAAACAAACTACAAATATTTTCCCAGGAGATATGAATGTAAACATTGCCCCGCCAAGCACTCATTTAATACTATTTCCTTGCTAGAACCGATACTGATATTGAAGCGGTTAACGTGGGGGCATGGCTTTCGAGAGATCACGGGTTCGTTATCTTGCCTGGTAAACTTTACTTCGGACTTGCTGTTACCCGAAACTTTTTAATCGTTTACATAAAGTTTCACTTCTAAAACTGGATATAGAAAGCTGCAAGTAACATAAGATTTGTCCCAAATAACACAGAGTCGGCATAATATGATGAGAAAGCCACTATACAAACGAATCTATCTGCTGATGAAAATCTATTAGCACCATGTTTAAAAATATAAAGAAAGAAAAAACAAATGTGTGGGGAGGGGGGGGGGGGGTTAACTGAGGGAAGCTTCAATTTCAGCTTGGCCTTCTCTTCTTTCTTCAGCATGAGCATCAGATTCTCGCTTTCTAATAAATTTAGCTGCTTTTGCTCTGCTAGAACTAAGCCTTAGTTCTGTTTTAAGCCTGCGAGGCATGTAAAAAAAGAAGATAAAATATCCTGATGCCAGAAACTTTTAGACAGACACAAAATAATAGTATGGTGCATTCCAAATCAATATCTATACTAAATAATAAAATTGTTTCTAAACGAAATTTATTTACAGATCATTCACTGACTGGGAGAGAAGCATAGCCAGAACGACCAATGTACTTCTAACATTACAGACTAACACAAGCATCCGGCTGTCTGTCACAATTCGATAAGTTATCAAAATTTCCTGACAAAATTATTATTCATGCCGAAAACAGTATCTCTTGTCCTTCCCAAAGATACAAAGTACTTCCTTGACAAATTTCATCAATATCAGTCTACCCGTTCAGTCGTTAAAACGTAACACGAACGGGGACTTGCTTTCGCATTTATAACACTACTAGCTGTTACCCGCGACTTGGTACGAGTGGACGTACAATTTCATTGCCAAAATTTGATATAGAAAGCTGTTAGTTACAGATTTGTCCCAAACAACACCGAGTCGGCATGACAGGAAAACCATCTACATATCATTCTACCGTTGAACCTGTCTCATTAATAGACTCTATATCCATCATATTTAAAAACAGAAAAACAAACGAAGGTGCGGGGATATAGGGGAGGGACGGGGTAAACTGAGGGTAGCTTTATTTTAGATTGGTCCTATCTTCTTTCTTCAGCATAAGCGTTCTAATACCTTTAGCTGCCCGTGCTCCTCTAGAGCTACACCTTAGGCCTGGTCTACGCCCGCAAGGGATGTCAAAAAAGAAAACAAGATAAACAGGTGCCAGAAACTTCTCAGCAGACACAAATTAATAGTACAGTGCAGAGAAAATCGACATCTATGCTAAATAATAAGTTTTGTGTCTAAACGAAATTTATTAACAAATTATACACTAACAGACTGCGCGAAAACCACAGCACAAACAACCGACTTAACATTACAGAATAACACAGGCATTCATCTGTCCGTCACCATTCGTTAAGTTCTCTAAGCTTCGTGACTAAGACAGTTATTCATAGTGAAAAAATGTCCTTTGTAATTCCTACAGATACAACTTATTTCCTTCTAAAATTTCATCACTATCGGTATAGCCACAGAGTCAACAAAAGTAACAAAAAGACAGACTTACTTTTGCAAATATAATATTGTTAGTGCAGATCACACACACAGCGAATGCGAAAGAAACAACGGCTGAGCGATCAAGATAGCATAAAAATGTGTACACCTACAGCATTCTAACACTCCGGACGTTTTGCCAATCATTGCATCCCTAAAATTCTACAGTATCTACAGTTTAACATGAAATCCGAAAAACTGACCGCCGTCCAACTCTCTGAGTTAACATTACAGAGGCTTACGCATGCAATGCTTCTGTCTCTCGCCGTACGGATAGTTTTCAATATTCCATGACAATATATATTATTTATACAGAAAAAAACTACCTTATGTTCTTTCCGATGTCCACTATGATTTCCTATCAAATTTTATGAAGCTCGGTTAAGCCGATTACCTGTGAAAACGGAATAAACAGACTGAGAGATAGGGTTACTTTCGCATTTATAATGTTAGTATAGATATGAATGTTTTTATTCCGAAATTGGTAGTTTTTAACGCCTGGACGGTTCTTTCAAAAGGCTTTGGCCGAACGCATTCCCTTTCTTTGCCGCAGCTTATTATCTCTACGTCAACAAGTCATAAAATAAAAGGTATTTTTTTAACTGATTTACGTCTCTCAACAGCGAGGTCTTTAGAGACGGGAAAGGATGGGGGGCAAGGTTGGGGTCAAGGAATAGGAAGGAATTCGGCCATGGCCTTTTGAAGGAAGCATCCCGTCATTTGCCTGGAGTGATTTGGGAAACCATGGAAAACCCAAATCTGGATGCCCGGACGGGGATTCGAACCGCCGTCCTCCCGAATGCGAGGCGAGAACGCTAACCGTTACACCGCCACTCTCGGTATAAAAGGTGTAGTAGTAATAATACGGCTAATGAAACTCGTAAGTACAAGAAAAATCTCATTATCCTGATCGATAATGATGCAGTTCTAAAAGAATGAAACGACGGCATAATTCTAAAGACTTTCGGTTTAACAGAAAGATAAGAACGAAGAAACATGCTGCTACAATTTTTATTAAAATAATTTATTAGTGAGAAGAACAAAATTTATGAATCACATATGAACGACATACAAGCAGGGGATACAGTAAGATATCGACTTCATTATTTCATAGGTAAGTAAAGAAATCCACAAATTAAATTATGGGCTCTAAGGCAACTCGCAGAAGGATATATTCACTCTAGAAACAGTCATTTTGTTAATAAATGTGCAGTGAAATTCAGGAGAGTAAGGAAGCACCAAAGATCAAACAGACTGGAAGCAAGCAAAGTGGATTATGCTCACATTGAATATAATCCTGCAGTAAGCGTAAATTCGTAACTCAGTGTAAACTTAATGATATTCAGCTAAAGGAGAACAAATACAATGAAAAGAGAGATAACCGAGCCAGGGAAAGCAACGTTGAAAGTAGAAATTGTAGGCTGTCAGAAACAATGAAACACAATGGAAATGCTGTAATAGGTGAATCAGTGGAGGAAAAGTAAAAATGGTCACGATGGCAGAGGAAGACATATTTTGAGGAAGTAGTAAACAATAAATACAAAGTAAAAAAGTAAAAAAAAAAAATTATGTTAAGCAGGCAATGCATTTAGGACTTTCAAACAGATTTTGTGTGAATGAGAAGGGTTTATAACAACATTGGAAGTGCTGATGAAAAAAGTTTTTTAAAGAGAAGGGAGAGAGTTTAAAGAATATGTTTACAAACTGTACGTTGGGTAAATTTCAAGAGCAAGAAATTTGGAAATGTTTCATTGCAATTATAGTTGCAGTTGACAACATGCATTCATAAATGTTGAATTGTCCTGAAAAAGTTATAACTTCATTTCAACTTAATACTAAATATATACATATATATATAAGGCAGTAGTAATTCCGACAAATTCTAATTCATCAACACCATTTTCACCACCTTTTCACAACGTTAGAGGTCTGCTTCCTTTAACGAGTTTTACTCATCATCGGGAAGGACAATTTAGAAGCTTTTGTTTTTATGGCCACATACCCTTGCTGACGCCAAGCATTTTACACTTACTGCCTGGGGATTCTACCTCCTAATAGAGCGAGCGTTTTTGGGTACACTCGATGCCGTGCACAAATCTCCCCACTACCCAGCACGCGGATGTGACGTCAAAATGACGATATGTGTATGTGAGAATTAGATGCGCGTAACGTGAAAGATTTCAGTTTTACAGAATATGGCCAATTCTGTGGCTTTTGTGATTCTGCCAAAGAGATAGATGAATTATCAACAAATTAAAATTTATGGGATATTCGTATTCTGTGAGAAAGAGCACAACAGTGAATAACTGTATTAATTTCATTATTTCTGTGGCTTACTATAAAATTTGTTTGAAGGAATTACGTTATTATGATGAACTCACATGGGTTCCTTAGTTGCAATGACATTTGTTAGAATTAATTACATTCTTACTTCCAGCACTGTTGTGGATTGTAAGGCAGCTAAACATGTTTTATGATGTGGAACGTTAGTTCTAGCATAAAACCCAATATTTTTTATTTTAAACTAATTTTAGAGCGTCGCGGTAATTTACAGAATTTGTTCTATCGATGCACTTCGGAAAATTCGTATTTTCAGCCCTCTTGAACAGGAGTGGGACATGTAAACACAGTTATTGAAGTAAATTCATATGATGGTAGTCTATTGGTAGCTAACATAATTCTTGTTAAGTTTCTGTGTACCTCTCTCTAGTGATGATTAAGGCTTGACTGGCTACCAACTCCTTTACCACATTGCTCACATTCAAAGTACTTTCTCTCTACTTTCAGTCTGAACTTGATGGATGTCACTACAGTGTCTTAACAAATCTGAATTTGAGATAAAGCCTTGTCACAGTATGTGCAGATTTGCATACTTTCTTCCATCTTCCGTGCTGCGCACGGCATCGAGTGGCGAGCGTCTGTGGGTACACTGGAACGTCACTTCCGCGCGCCGGGGTAGTAAGGAGATTTGTGCACCGCATCGAGTGTACGCACAGATGCTCGTCTAATGGAGGAAGTGAAGTATTTCCATCTGTCTGCGAAATGTGTAACTATGTTCTGTGTGTGACAAATGTATTTTATTGATTGTGAAATATGTAGTTTATGATTCTGAGTTTGGGACCTACCTGGCGTTTGCGTTGATGGCTACGGAAAACAGCTTAAAAACAGCAATCAGTACGGATGGTACTCTTGAACCTTGGCTCGTGCCCGGCTCCATTGTGCCTCCCCGATCTGCTGTGCGGAAATATTTAACAATGGAAAACAGAGTGAAGAATATGGTAGATTTATGAAAATGAGAATCAATTTTGTCTTCAGTCATAGTAATCCAGAGTCGGACGAATAGAAACCATTGTTTATTTATATACCTCATACGTTTGTACAACAAATTTTTGGTATTAATTGTAACAAGGTGTTTCAGTATTTTAAGAAAGTAGCATAAAACTACAAACATATGCTTTGTAGGAATAAGTTATGATAGATGTAAGAATCAGGAGGCTACAACACTTGTAAATTTTTGAAACTGACCACCATCTATTAAATACTATGCTAGGTTGCTGTTGGTTATCATTAATATTCAGCGTTTATGTAAAGGAAACCAGCGAGAAATGAAAGAAACATTTATTTCTAGTGTGACAGAAAAATTCAAGTACGTACATTTCGTACGTTACAATCTATTAATACTAAAACGTGTTTTACAGCTAAAAGTGAGGATATTAATGTATTTCACAAACAAAATATTGGCAGGATGTTTTGGACTAAGAACATACCAAACAAACATATAGATCAAAGAGCGTAATAAAAACCACCATATTAATAATTTACTCAGGGTTATAATTATTGGGGGGAAAATAGGTTAGCTTCTTCGAACCGAATGTTAATCCTCCATTTTGGTGGTACACGCAGTTTGCACGGACGAACCTCTTGTGGCTGAATAATTTCCAGTTGAATTAGTCACTCGCTGCTTGAAAGAAGGGTAGGAGAGAAGGCAGCTATCCGGGACATTCTTTTCATTTACTGTAGGTTGAAAACAGCACGAAGTAAATGAAACAGAGATGATCCACGACATTAGGATTCAGAAGACAATACGAAGTTGCTGCAATCAAGACAAAAATAGTGGCACTTAATTCTCAAAATAAGTCAAGGCAGGTGGCTTCTAACTGGGCAAAACATCGCGGAGGTAAGACAGTCCCCCAATTGGAGCTCGGAATTGAGCGTGGAGGCCTGGCATTCCCATGCTATTTGGGTTTTCCATGGTTTGCCCAAATCACTCCAGGCGACTGGCGGGATGATTCCTTCGAAAGGTCATTCCCGAATTCCTCTCCGTTCCTTTTTCCTAGTCCCATCCTGCCTCTAATGACCTCGACGTCGACGAGGGGTAATGCCATAAGAACAAAAAGAGAAAGAAAACCTGCAGTGATTGAGGAATGCCAACAGAAGTGAAAACTTGAAACTATTAAAATCATACGTGCAACACGTCGTACTTATAACTACAGCTATACTAAATAATAATAATAATTCTATGAAGTTATCTGGTTACAGGGTTTCTAGTGGCTGCGCGTTCCACCTCTGACTTAGTCGCCTTAACCTAACCCAGCAGGCGTAACAGGTATAGAGGACCTACATTTTAACGTTGAACCCGAACTATGGAAGCGTTCGGGCGTACTTTACAAAGTAGTCTTGTGTAGTTCGCGAACGAACTAGTTCGGAAGAGCGCTCCCACAGGCGAACTACGCGAACTAGTTCCCAGATCTCTCGCTCCTTAGTTCGTTAGTTCGTTCGATCCTTTCCCGAAGACCAACTTTTGTTTTAGTTTATTATCTAAAAGGAAACACAGTTACTTGTGGACACATTTCACTGAAGACACAGATATAAAAATAAAAGAAAAATAAATTGGTCAACATTAATAATTATTGCAGAAGTCACAAACGGATATTTAACGTGGAATGTGAAAATAAAATACACTTTGATCCCATTAACAATCAAAAGACAACCATAGATAACCACAACTACCATAACAAACAAGAGAGCGCGTGCAGTAGCGCTAGCAAAGCGAGCGAGCGAGCTGTCTTGGAGGACCTAGTTCGCGAACTAAACAGAGCGCTCCCGGTCGCGAACTATAGAGAGCGGTACCGTTCGCGAACTAACAGAGCGCTCCCGGTCGCGAACTATAGAGAGCGGTACCGTTCGCGAACTAAAAAGAGCGCTCCCGGTCACGAACACGAACTATAGAGAGCGGTACCGTTCGCGAACTAAACTGAGCGGTACCGTTCGCGAACTAGCACCATTCGCCTCTAGGGTTTCCAATATTTTTTCGGTTGATGGTAGGAATTTTTTAAAAAGAATAACCTATAAAAATATGCTACACTTCAAAAATATAATATTTTACGAAAGTGTAGAAAATGATAAAAGGTATGTTTTTACTATTTCATTTTTTAAGCTATATTTTTTGCACTTCTTTCATCTTTAATTCTTTTTTGTCTACAGTAAAATTGTCATATGCTTTATCGCTTTCAGTTGTCAAATTAATTTCGAGAAAAAGCTCATTTTTTATTCATGAAATACTTCTCTTACTTTTACCTGGATTTCGTATAATATTGTTATTTCAGAGTAAAGTTTGTTCACTTTGATATTCATTTTTTCTCGCAAATTTATAACCTCTAATATAGTCTCACAGTCATCAAATGAAACCCTGTGATTTGAATTTAATTTTTGGATTTTGTATAGCCAATTGCTTTCATTAAAATCTAACTATTTACTAATATACTCCAGACATTTATCAACGAATACTAGAGCATTATTTTTTTATATTATCACTTTCTGTGGAGAATTTGGTTTCCAAAGGCTTTTTCTTGTTTTCTTAACCAAAGAAACAGTATCTTTTACAATTTTCTAGCGCTGATTTTAAAGCTGGCATAATATAATACTTATCTCAGTCTGTTGGTTAACAGCTTTGTGAAAGTGATGAAAGAAATGACTTGCGAAATTCAAAAAGATTTTAACTTTTGTGTCTTCATCAGTTTCATTCGTCGCCAAAAAATTGTGAATGTGTGTTGGATTATTCTCCCCTTCACTAATAAAATAATAGCTCAATGACTTCCAATTCACTGGAAATTTACGCACTTTCGTTATTGCTACCACTTTCTCATTCAAGGGTCACTGTTATTTTTATATGTCTAATTATTAGATATCACATTGGAAGTATTAATGTTATTTTTCTTAATAATATAGGTAATACTATTTCTGTCATATAGTACTTAAGTTGTAGCCAATAGTAGAATTATATTTTGTCCATGATTTCCAAAACTTTATTTATATAAAAAAGCCGATTACTTATAAACGGGTATTTTAATTCATCAAAATAAACGCGTTTATAATATTTTATAAGTAATGTTGTGTTGTTGTTGTTGTTGTTGTTGTTGTTGTTGTTGTTGGGGTTTAAGGGCGCGTCGACGGCAGGATCATTAGCGCCTTTTATAAGTAATGTTTCTTCCATGAACTAATAAACAAATCCATTTAAAAAATTAATATTCTACGAATGCATGTAAAGTAAATAGTAAAAACAGCACAATTATTCAATTTACCCATTTGTGTAAAGGACAATGAGCACTTTGGTTTATGAGTGTCAACCGTTCATTCTAATGTAATTTGAAAGGGCTATTATTAAGCAATAACTTTTGTTAAGAAGGTCATATTAAATTCCATTTAGAAACGACAAAAAATGATTATGTAATTAATAAAACTGACTTAACAAACAAAATAGCGCGTGCAGTAGCGGTAGCATGGCGAGCGAACGATCTGTTTCTCTGAATTCGAGACGCGAACTAACGAACTAAAAGAGCGAACTAGTTCGCGAGGGAGCTGCGAACTAAACTGAGCGCTCCCCTTCGCGAACTATTATGCGCAAGTCTATTACGAAGCAATCTATGCCAGAGGTGAGGTCTATGAAAATCTCCGACGAGACAGGGATGCGAACTAAGGGCCTTTTGTTCCCCAATCACACACCTTAACGATTGAGTCACCAGACCGCTAAGGTATATTGTTAACATTAGCATGTCGGCGAAGAGAACTCATAAGATTTTACCCATCAAAAATTCGCCCAACTAGCCCAAAGAAGTTTTCACTCCAAAAACTAAAAATTCAACTTAGTGCACAACCCGAAGATTGGTCGAATCTTCCCGAAGATGTACCAAGCTATTGTGTCAGAAGCAGGAAGGTCAATTATTTTCCTTAGGGGCCTAAAGTTTAACGTCGAATCAGAACCACGGAACGTCCTGGCGTAGCTCATATAATCAAATACAAATCCTAAAAATTCCTACTCACCGTACTGAATATAGAAACCTCGCATCCAGGACGACGCCAGTTTTAATCCCCGTCGGGCTTCCATATTTGGGTTTTCCATGGTTTCCCATGCTTCCTTCGAAAGGCCATGGCAGATTTCCTTCACGTTCCTTGCCCCCAGTTCTATCCCGCTTCTGATGACCTCGACGCCGATGAGGCGTAAAGCCGTATGCTAAAAAAAAGCAGTTTCTAGACGAAGTCTCGTTACTGATCGACTGCTCGTCCTATATTTAGTAATGGATACGTTTATGAATTATTTTCTATCCATTTTTCCTTCAAAGATTTTCTAGTAAATTTATTCCGAGATCTCTCCAGTTTCTATGATCTACGGAAGATCATACTGTGGGCCTACTCTTCCAGGCATCTCATACTTTAATTCTTCGTCTAATATCCTAACGTCCACTATTTTATTAGCATCTTCTTGCGACTTTGTCTCCATAATCGCTACATTGTTGGTGTTCTATGATTTGAAAATTCTGATTTTCTCTTTTACGGATTTAAGAATTCTAATTTGTTTCTCAACAACTGACTTCCTGTCCTGAAAATTTCACTTGTTGTAGAGGGGGTTAGTTTCGGTTTAAGTAGCGGAGAAGTCTTTGGCACAGCAACTGAAGCAAAAAGTCGCGCTACTGTCAAGTTCTATTTTTGTTTAAACTCATCAGTTTCATTCCTCAGTCTGGTGTTTTCATTAAGAAGTTTTTTCCTTCTCCCTTCAATGCGTGTTATGGCTATTTCTGAAGTTTCCATTTATCCATTCTTTCTCTTAATTTTTGTCCATTGATGTCGTTATGAGGAGAAACCTGCTCATCGCGCCTGCCCGTTGGGAATCACTTTCAGTCACTGTAGAGGTCATACCCATTGGTCTGCAGCGCGCTGAACTGCTAACTCGGCATCCAGACAGCTGTCATCTGCCCGGCGGGCAATATGCTTACCACAGCACAGCGCGAAGCGGTGCGTACGTTGTGACGCGATCCGCTGACGAGGTGATATTGCGGAATCCGAAACGCGATGTGTTCGTTGAACACGAACCGTATGCTTACGTTACCAACGAAAACGATCACTATTTCGTCACCGTTTGTTCACAATAGCACTCACGATTGTATATGTACTTCATTAAGCAATCTGTCCTATTCCACACGAAAACATGATTAAACAGAGGACTAATTGGGCGGTATGACCATCAATGCAGCCATCTTGCTCTGGAAAACCCCAAGCCCTCCACTGAGTCCAACCATTGTGATTTTCTGAGGTCTTCGTTTTTTTATTATTAAGTTTTGTAAAGATTTTCTATAATCCTGCGAATATTTGTTTATAAATTCTAATGTAATTGGTTTAATTACACAGATTTTTTTTACTTAGTGCTTAATGCCTCGTCGACAGCTGTCATTAGAGGTGGGATGGGACTGGGGACAAGGAACGGGAAGGAATTCAGCCATGGCCTTTTTGAAGGAAGCATCCCGGCATCCGCCTGGAGTGATTTGGGGAAACCATGGAAAACCCAAATCTTTATGCCCGGACTGGGATTCGAAACCGCGTCCTCCTGAATGCGAGGCCAGAACGTTAACTGTTTACCCACCACGCTCGGTTTAGTTACACGGAAAATAAACATAGTATCACTTTGTGTGTTTCAATTCTTTTATGGTATTGTTGCCCAGCCTATCCTTCCCCTATGTAATTAAATTAATAAAATTTACAGTTGTCACTTATTTGTATACATTCATGTGCATACAGATTACACCAATTGAGACCCAAATTAACAGGAAAATTAATCCATAACTATCGAAATCTACACAGGAAACATTAGAAAAGAACCGTTTATCAAATACAACTAAAAGATAGAGATTAATATAAACTCATACGTAACAAGTCAATTGACACCGAACTTTGGGGCAACAAATAATAAAACTTAAAGCATACATAAATTATTACTGGTCAACAAGGTTTTCTTCACAAGATGTCTGATTACTGACTAGTGCATTTTTTATAATTGTATTCAGATATGTAGTCAGAATTTTTCCATCATGGCACTGTTTTTTTTGTTACAGCTACTTTTTAAAATTTGATCTTAGCATTCTCTTTGACATGTCATGGCAAACTTTACCTTATATGTAGCGATTTTATTCAACCTGTATTTAAGCAAATTATATGTAATATGATGCACAAACACCAAAAATCATTACAGTGCAGGTTTATTCATGTAAAGTTAGTTTGAAGGATGTCCTGATACATATCGGCAATGAACTTCCGTCAATACTACTATTACTCCGCGATTCACTAAAAGTGTGTGGCGGAGGGTGCATTGCACCTATCCGGAAAGGTAATGGTTTGGAAGGGATATACGGGATATGGCAGGAGGCGCCCATGGGCTATTGTGAGGAACCATCCCAGCATTCGTCTCGAGCGATCTGGGGAAACCATGGAAAACCCAGATCAGGATGGCCGGAGTGCTTTATCGAAAGATACTCCTGTTGATTTTATGTTTACTCGCCCGGCAAATCCTTTCTATTCCACTCCATAATCGCTCGCGGAAAAAATGAGTACAGAAATGAATCGGATCTGGCCCCGATTTCTCTTATCTTATTTTCGTGGTCATTCCGAGATATGAATGTTGCCAATAGCAACATTTGTTTCTGTCATTCCAAAAATACGCCAGTCGAGTATTTTTCAATTAGCTTCTGTCGAGAGCAACGCCTTCGGTGCTCCATGTCTTCCCAAACCTAACTCTTTCAACATTGCACTTATGCTTTCCCTCCAACTGTATATACGAACTGTACCTGTTACGAATCGGGCGGCTCTTCTTTGGACCATCTATAATGCCTCCACTAATCCCTTATGATGGGGACCCCATACAGAACAACAATATTCTAAGTGAGGCCGCACTAGTGACTTGTATGCAATCGATTTAACTTCCGGAGTGCATTGTTTACAATTACGACCTAGAAATCGAAGCACACGATTCTCTTACCCAATAACATTCTTGATATGCTCATTCCACGACAAATGATTACGAATTGTAACCCCCAGGTATTTAGCGGAATCTACCGTTCTAAGGACAGAAGCGCAGTCCCCCTGGGTTGTGATTTCACGATAAATAATAGCATCATCGGCAAACAATATTTTCATCTCCCTTATTATGTCGCACAAAACAATAATGTATATGAGAAACAACAGAGGCCATAACACGCTTCCCTGGGGAACCCTGGACCTAACCTCGGTAAGTGATGAACGCTCACCGTACAGAACTACACACTGCGTTCTGCCCTTCAGAAAGTCTGCAACCCAGTCGCATATTTGTCAAGATATGCCGTAACCGAGAAGTTTCTTAAGTAACCTAGTGTGAGGAACAGTGTCGAAAGCTTTTTTAAAGTCTAATAGAACTAAATCAACCTGGGATTACTCATCTCTAATACGGCTCAAGTCGTGAATTAAAAGGGCAAGTTGTGTTTGGCAGCATCGACATTTTCTGAATCCATGTTTATTTGGGTTTAAAAGCTCATCTTCATCCAAAAACCGCATAACATTTGAATAGATGATGTGTTCTAAAATCGTACAAAATATTGAGGTTAACGAGATCGGCCTATAATTTTGAGGATCATTAACATTCCCATTTTTGAACACTGGAGTTACGATGGCGGTCTTCCATTCGGCTGGTATTTTTCCTTGATCCAAGGAGGCGATATATAATTTCATCAAATACGGTGCAATTTCGTTTGTGTACCTAGAGTAGAATCTTGTAGGAATACTGTCTTTTCCGGGAGCCTTATTGGGATTTACATTCATAAGCAGTTTAGTTATTCCCTAACTCCCTTCGAGAACGAGATCATTCATAATTTTGTTGGTACGATTGTTAAATATTGGAATCTCCTCCAAGTTTTCTGTCGTGAAAGCTTTTTTAAATACATTATTCAAAATTTCTGCTATCTCTACGCTAGTTTCTGATAATTCCCCATTTTCCTTAATCAACGACGGCATGACCTTACGAGAGCTTCTTATTAATTTGACATACGACCAGAACTTTTTTGGATTAGTAACAGATCTTCGGATAAATTTCTGACTTGGAATTCTTTAAACGCATGTCGCATTGCTTTACGCACTTCCTCTCAGAAGTGGACTAATTTTGAGCGATTAGACGAGTCCTCCGATTTCTTTACCGTGGCATGTAAATGCCTTTGCCTCCTGAGCAAACGTTTCACTTCCCTATTGAACCACGGGAAGTTCTTACAAACCTTAATAAACTTCCTGGGAACAATTTGATTCAAGTCGGTCCATATCATTTCTTTTAAATTAAACCAAAGTTCCTTAACATTTGTATTTATCGCCAAATGATCGATCATAAAAGCATTGTTTGCCTTATCGAAACAATATACGAGTTTGTCTTTATCATGCTTCAAATTCAGCCTAGATTTTAAAGTTACCACAACCGTCTTGTGATCACTTATACCGTCTGCTATACAAACTTTACCTACAATACTTGTATTGTTTATAAGAAAAATATCCAAAATGGACGAGGAATCTTTGACGATCCGCGTTGGCTCTTCGATCATGTGTTCAAGAGAATTTTCCGTGAATGATTCTAGAAACGTTTCGATTATTAACCCATCTCTTCCGCATTACTTGAACGTAAATGTGTCCCAGTAAACTGAGGGTATATTAAAATCCCATGATCCCATGATCCCATGATCAATGTATGTCCCTGAAATTTTTGAAAAATACTATTAAGTGACTGTCTAAAATACCCCGCGTTATCTAATCCAGAATCCGGAGGCCGGTAAAATGATCCTATTATGAACTTTAAACTTCTACCAATTTTTACCTTCACCCATATTAACTCACAAAAATTTTCCATTTCATTTAAAACGGTGAGATTGTTAGTTTTATTAACGGCCACGAACACACCTCCGCCCATTGAGGTAGTTCTGTCTCTCCGAACAACATTGAATTGAGGAGGAAATCCTTCGCTGGATTCTACCTCTGGCGTCAACCAACTCTCGGTTTTTTTGCCGGCCTCGGTAGCGTAGGGGCTAGAGTGCTAGCTCCGCGTGCCGAAGGCCGCCGGTTCGAATCCGGCCGCGGGCATGGATGTTAAGTGTTGTGTGTCTGTGTGAATGTCCTGTCCGTCCTGTGGCGTCCATACATTGGAAAAAATACACATTGAGCTGGCTGTATGGCCTCCGTTGCCGAATGCCATAAAAAAAAACAAAAAAAAAAACTCTCGGTTCCCAGTATTATATCGACATCGTTAGTAGCAACTGCAGCGTGGAAATTTGCTACTTTCGCTCTAATACCCCGACAGTTAAGTATCATTATTCTTAGCGGTTTAATATCTGTATCTGTAGAGTCTAAATTCGCATTTTTACTATTTGCCCTCCGAAAGGAAACGGGTGAAGTATTTGGAGCTGTAAATTTCGATTTATTTGTGCCGTCACTTCCAGAACCTAGATCTAGGTTAACGACGCGTCTTCTTCGTTGAACTGTGTAATCGACGTGCCTCACAGTGTTCCTAAAAAATAATTTATATCACGACGGTTCCATATTTTAGCAGCCACCTTGGTCACCATTCTCGGTGTGTAGTGGACGCCCGACCTGTCAAATGCGTCCCAGCTGGCAGCTATCATTGGCCGAAGATCGACGAAGTCCCAGTTGTTTCTGCGACATAGCTCCTGTAAACTACAATTCAAATTATAAATCTTCCACCATACAGCTTCCCCACAATCGATGCGTGGCACGACACTACAAATAGAAAACTGCAACGTTACCGAATTCTCACGCGCTGATTCATACGCCTTGTGGCCCAACCTGTCCAAATATTTCACTATATCTGAAATAGAAATATGACATGAGTCGTTAGTACTGACGTGCGCAGCTACCCTTAACTGACGGCAGTTAGATTCTCTTATCGCTTTTGGAATGGCCTCCATGACACGTGGCACGGTTGCTCCTGGAATACAAACAGAATGAACGTAGAATGAGGGTCTGCACCATTCTTCTCCACTAGGTCTCCAGACGTTGGACGTTGGAGCTTCCAATGATAAATAAACCTTTCCCTAGCATCACTCGGTGTCTGCGAGTAAATCTTCCCTTTTGTGCTTCTTGGCCATTCGCACTAAGATTTTAAACCTCTTGCAAAACTGAAAACGCATTACTTAGGGGCAACATATCATTTTCCCGTCGGTTACTTTGGAATTTTGATGCCTTTCTCCTATCCACACGGTGCCAGACGTTCCCTGCAAGAGATACCTGACAATTCTCACCTGCCGGTTCTACATCAGTAGCCTCCGGTATTTCTTCGATGCACTGCCGCTCCTCGTCTAAGATGTTCCACATCTGTGCCTGAAGAGATGCCATCGTAGTACGAATCTCTTCTAGAGCCTGACGCCTACTGTAACACATTGCACAAACCATGTCCCTGAAACAGCCAAAACCGGAGCCACAAACAAATTAATCACAAAAATCTGTGATTGCTGCTACAGCTGCTAAAGCTCAACTGACTGGATCACTACCTAAACAGGAAACATTCAAAGATAACAAAAAAAAAACCTAGCACAACTCAAATCACACACAAAAGTTGGCTACTGCTGCTACGGCTGCGGAAGCTCAACTGACTGGATCACTACCTAAACAGGAAACATTCAAAGATAACAACAAAAACAAGCACAATTCAAATCACACACAAAAGTCGATTACTGCTGCTACGGCTGCGGAAGCTCAACAGACTAGATCACTACCTAAACAGGAAATCTTCAAAGATAACGACAAAGACTAGCACAATTCAAATCACAAACAAAAGTCGGCTTCTGCTGCTACGGCTGCGGAAGCTCAACTGACTGGATAACTACCTAAACAGGAAATATTCAAAGTTAACAAAAACTAGCACAATTCAAATCACATACAAAAGTCAGCTACTGCTGCTACGGCTGCGGAAGCTCAACTGACTGGATCACTACCTAAACAGGAAATATTCAAAGATAACGACAAGGACTATATGATTGATACGGTGCGAGAGGAAGCTGTAACTGATCGTGGGGATGAGCGCATTAGATTCGAATCCCCGTCCAGCCATTTAGATTTTAGTTTTTAATGGTTTCCCCAAATCTGTCCATACAAATGCCGCTATGGTTGCTTTAAAAGTTCATGGCCAAATTCCTACCCGTTCCTTGCCCAAGTTCTTTCCTGCCTATAATGACCTCGACGTCGTTGAGGCGTTACGCTTTAACCAAAAAAAGAAAAGACAGTGTAATTCTGTTACTCTACAGAATGCTATATTGGAGTAATCAATTACAACACGGTCAAGTTGCAACACCCTGCTGTCATGACACTATCACGCTAGCTACTGTCGATGAAAGTTGACACTGATTACTTACTATAATCTACTGTGTTGAATAGTAATTGCAGCAACTATTATCTTAGCTGTAATACAAAAAAAATGACTTCAAAACTTGTTTATCCAAAGCATATTTATGCTCGCCAATATGACCGTAAAAATATCAAATGCGTCTGTAATGTTACCGGCACATCACCTGACACATATGGTATGGTCAATAATATTTTTCATGATCCAAGAAAACTGATTAGAACTCCAAATATCTATGCATTTAGACAAAGACTGTATTTTATTTGACTTATTATAGCTCGTAGTTTAACTGATATAGAAGACGTAGCTAACGAACCACGATCGATTCTCAGAATTTTGGTTGGGTTCCTGTTGTCAAACCTACGGCACATTTGTTCATTTAAACCACCTATATTCTGAAATCAGACATATTGAATCTGGAGAGAAGGAGATAGTTATTCGAGTAAACGAAGCCTCTTCAAAATTATAATACGGACTTAACAACCATAATAGCTTCGTTGTGAAACAAAAGTTCAGTACATCCCGTTTACTTGCTTGTTTTTTTTTTTAATTTTGTATTAACTGACTAATAGGAAAACTACCTCTTTATTAGAAACAGTAGAATATAATTATCTCTTCAATAACTTAATATAAACGGATGCATGTCATTATAAGCTTTATATTCTACACAAACGGCTGTGGTTAGTGATTGTTTCATTCACCTGCAAAATGAAATTTCATTTCACATCTAGTTAATTATGATTCAGTACTAACGATCACTCTTTGATTATATTGATAATTCCCATTTTCTTTCTCTATCTCCTTTTTTTGCTTAATTGTAAACAATATGACCCCAATATTATAGTAATAATAATAGTACATTTTTTTGGTACTTCTTTTTCTTGAAAAGTAGACTATGTATTTTATTTTTTTTTGCTTATCGGAACTCTCTAATTTAAAGTCTTTATCTCTCATATATTTTGAAGAAGTTCTGAACCTGTTCCTATTTTTCTGTTTTGAGAACTGTATGTGAACCCACTGACGTCTAAAAATTCAGTCTTCATTCATAAACAAAATTGATTACCAATCTGATTACAAAATACCCAAATTTTCATAAGTTTTTAAAAACTTACTTTTAGATGCATAGCACCGAATACTTCATTGAGATTCTACAGTCATAGTTATTTACATCTGTCTCCCTCTATCACCTTCGAACTAATTTGTTTGGGACCAAAGAATTGTTTTCTCGTTTCGTTGATCCTCGACACAACCCACCATTTATCAACTGCATGTAAACGAGTTAACCTTTTCATGCCAGAAAATCAGCGTCAGCCGGTTCTGTTGGGATTTAATACACTCAGCGGAATTGTTTTGGAAACATTAATTAGTTTATTATAATACGTCAGAACAATATAAAACGAAACTAAGGGTTTAGGAAAAATATCATTACATTCGGCGACCTATGATATTTCAGATTAAAAACCCTGCAAATTAGAATAAAATCTGGAAAGTTTCTCAAGAGCAGTATACTGCAAAAACAAGTGTCTAGTAACACCACTACTCTCAACATATTTATACAAATGTATTTCAAATATTAATAAAACTCAGATTTTTTTGACTCATTGCAAAATATTTTTCTCCGTTTTGTCACACACACAACCTGTTACAATCCGATTATGCCACAACTTGCAGTTAAAAGTACTGTTCTGTAGATAGGTAGGAATCAAATCGGAGCCTTGTACTCTGTGTTGTTATTTTGTGTGTATTTAAATACACACATATATATATATAATGGGTAAAATACATATATATTCAGAATATTAAGGAACATTTGTGTCAGTCTGTAAGAGGCATTTAGTCCACATTGTAATTCGGGTGGTTTCAGAATATCCCGAAATCACTCAAGTTTAACGGCGGGATAGTTCATAGTGTTTTTTTTTTTTTTATTCATTGCTGGGTTCCTTACCGTTCTCTGCCCTCAGTCCTTGAATCCTATCCTGCTTTTAATGAATTAAAGCTATAGTAAAAAGAAACTTATCTCTCGATTTCCATTATCTCTTCGGAAGATTGTTCAGACATCTGTATCACACATCCCTGAAGTCCATATCGTGAAAGAATATAATTATATTCACTGAATGAAGAAAAGGAACAACTGTTCACGAAATTTAAAAATATAATTACTTTCGTAGGTCTTCGGAGGCATGCCAGATTTCTTTGTGTGTTTATGTGTGGCATTTATATCAATTTTAAAACCCATCGAAAAGTGATTCAACCTGGAGCAAATTTGATTTATAGACGATCATTAAGAGAATTTTTACGCCAGAGTCTCGTTGTTTTTGCACATATATGCCTTATAAAACCTATTTCTTATTAAATTGGTATAAGAATAAGTGGCGACGAAAATTACGGTATGTGCCAACCATAAATAAATTTACAAGCTAGCTTGAAAAACTTATGTTAATTTACAGCCAATGATTGTCGTTAAATTTTAATAAAATTTCTAATATCGTATTTTGTGGAGTTTGCCGTCACCTATAGCTGTAGTTGAGAAGTCCTCATCCCACACACTTTACTATTTAACTGTCTATCTATGGAAAATATACCATATTCAGTAAATGTTCTATTGTAACAAAATGTCTCTTTTTAGCTACAAATTTTCGTTCCTTTAGCAGATTACTTTTCATCGCTGAAGCTTTAGTTTATGTAGTTTTTGTATGGCATTCATTTCAGTTTTTCATGAATGTTTTGATTATTCCCAAGTTTTCACTTAATTCTGCAATAACTTACGTACTGTACATTGGTGTGGCGAGATAGAAGTTAAGCCATATTTTTTAATAAAAACTGTGAAAGCTAAGTGTTTGGTAATTCCTTTAAGTATTTTTAGAAACATAGAAATAGAGATCACGATTCTTCTCCATTTATAAAACTTCCAGCATCTTGATGAGTACTTGAGTACAATAATAGCATTTGGTGCTTGAATTAACAACCGAAATCAGGTGAGCAGCGAGTAAGAAGGTTCTTCAGGCGTCATTAAAATGCATGCAACAAACGATGTGCCACGGGCAAGCCCTGTATTGTCCACAGTGTAGGTGGTTATAGAAGGTAACGAAACCGCGCCCCTGATGAAGACACAGTGGCTTTGTGCTGCGCGCTGACGGCAAAACAATCGACTGTCGGGCTCGCTCCGGAGCTGCAAACTCCGTCCTCGCTGCTGCACGGAACAATGCTCGCACTACAGTGTTCTTCAATGAGCGTTATCGTCGCCATCACGTTTACTTAACTTCCTCGTTTACTGATGTCAGGTAAGTTAATAGCGTGTAGGAACATAAAGTAATAGTGGTTGCGAAATAATAAACGCATTATTTTAGGTACTAGGAGTAAAATATGATAATTTTAAAGACTGTTCTCTCTGTGATGCATAGCAATTTTTTTACTAAATATTTCATTGAATCTTAAAAATTTATCATAAACTGAATCAGTAATTATAAAACTAATAACGTTTTGAGCTTTAACTTTGATTAATATATGTGGTTATCAGCTTTTTAATTTGAAATCTAAAGTAACTTTTACTTAAAAAATAAATACGTCTCTTCTGAATAGAAAAAATACATTATTCTGTTTCACACTGTTAGTTTATAAAAAAAAAATGAAAAAAGTTAAAAAAATGATTTTTTTGTAAGAAGATGTTTAATCTGTAAACATATTTAAAGATATCATTAATTTCCTGAAATAACAATCGGTAATCATATATAAAGAACAGTGTATAAACACTAACAAAATGAATCTCACAACTATACTATTCATAAATTCACTATTTGTTCAGAAATAATTAATGAACGTTCAATCGCGTGACCTATAAACAACTATTTCCCAACATCTGCTAGGAAAAATAGTCAAATACACAAATTATATTTATAGTAATCATTTAAGTAACTAACTGATGTAGCATGCAACATCAAGAACCTAGCTGTAAGATTTGATGACTGATGTAATAAACAGTACACTATTTACCATACAGAAATTATTATAAAATATGCACATGTCTCTATGTAAGTATAAGTATCTAATCTTCTTGTTTGTATTTCATACGAGCGATTTTGCAAAACTTGAGGTAAATGATTTCAGTTAATTCAGTTCGCAATATGCTGGTTTAGCTGTAAATTGTGGTGGACTGAAATTCAAAACTTGTTGCAGTAGAAAAGTGTAGACTATATTATATATCCGATGAAACATTGGTAGCAGTAAGCAAAGTTGCAAATATTTTGAGCACTTAGTACATTAATATATTAGTTACGATAATGTGCATCTTGTTATGTTTCTGAAGATATAATATCGGGTAGTCTTAAACATCATTAAAGTCAGGTGTTTGTATCAGAAACTCATATAACGTAATAGTGGTTATGACTAATACATACCATGCATTTCATAAATATAAATAAGACTAGCCCGTACCCGCGACTTCGTATGCGTGGATTAAGAATTTTTTTTGCCAGAATTAAATATAGAAAGTTTTTGGTAACGAAGGAGTGGTCCCAAACAATATCGAGTCGGAATAATGTGACAGTAAAGCTATCACTATATCATTGTACCGTCGAACCTGTCTCTTGAAGAGAAACAATTTCCAACATATTTCTGTCACCATTCGATAAGGTCTCAAAATTGCGTGACTACAACTGTTAATCATACTGGAAAAAATATCCTGTGCCCTTCATACAGATTTCCTTATAAAATTCCATCACAACGATAAAGCCCTTAAGTCGTCAAAACGTAACAAAAAGAGAGAGATTTAATTCCGTATTTATAATAATATTACTGTGGTTCACACTCACACACTGACTGCGAATAACACCTGAGGGATCATTATAACGTAAAAAAGTGTACACCTACAACATTGCAAGGCTACCTACGATTTGCCTCGCATTGCACCCCTAACTTTATAATATCTACAGTTTAACATTCAATCCGAATAACCTACGGCTCAAGCCTGACTCTCACGATGAAAAACAATTTTTAAAAATCTTAGCCTCCACGGATATTTGAACCGGAGACCACGACATTCGTAAGCATGCGCTTTAACCACTAAGTTGGCTGCCCACCATGCGGAAACACCGTACGTTGAAGTCCACATCCAACGTGTCTGTCTATCGCCGTATTTCGAAGTTATGAGAATAAATTTCCAACATGTTTCTGTCACCATTCGATAAGGTCTCAAAATTTCGTGACTAAAACTGTTAATTATACGGAAAAAATATCCTGTGCCCTTCATACAGATTTCCTTATAAAATTCCATCTCAACGATATAGCCATTTAATCGTCAAAACGTAACAAAAAGACAGAGACTTACTTCCGTATTTATAAGAATGTTACTGTGGTTCACACTCACACACTGACTGCGAACAACACCTGAGGGATCATTATAACGTAAAAAAGTGTACACCTACAACATTGTAAGACTGCCTACGATTTGCCTCGCATTGCACCCCTAACTTTCTAATATCAGCAGGTAGACATTCAATCCGAATAACCTACGGCCCAGGCCTGACTCTTACGATGAAAAACAATTTTTTAAAATATTAGCCTCCACGGAGATTTGAAGCAGAGACCGCGACGTTCGTAAGCAAGCGCTTTAGCCACTGATCTGGCAGTCCAGTACACGGAAACATGGTACGTTGACTTCCACATCCAACGTGTCTGTCTATCGCCGTATTTCGAAGTTATGAGACAACATGTGTTATTTATACAGGGTGAGTTTTTTATCTTGAGACAACTAAATATCTCGAAAACTACAAATCCGATCAAAAAAAGTGGGTAATAAAAATTGTTCGTCTCGACGGGGGACATCCGATGATACCAAATTTGACTCCCCACCCCCACCCCCTAGGGGTGGGGGAAGGGGGAGAAAAAAAACTTAAATAGGAACCCCCATTTTTTATTGCAGATTCTGATTCCCCGGAAAAAACTACCCCTATTTCACCCCCAATTCGAGTCATTTTGGTCGATAGATGGCGCTGCAATCGACAAAAATCAAAATAAGCAAAAATTCATTTAAAAATGAGGATATCTCGTGAAATACACATCAGATCAGCAAAATACAAGTTAATGTGATTGATATTTTTCAAAAACTATTCAATAACACCACCCACCTCCAAACTTGAGGGATGGGAATGGACATTATTTCAAAATATCACCAGATCTCACTTCGCCTGATTTTTTTTTATGGGGATACTTGAAGAATGAAGTTTACAGTGAAGTGCCAACAACGCCTGAAAACATGATTGAACGAATTACCAACGCTTGTCAAAAAATCACGCCGGATATGCTTCTTAGTTGCGTCGAATCATTCCAAGAGCGGGTAAATAAATGCATCGATGTCGGTGGTGATATTTTCGAGCACTTGCTTTAGAATTGTTGTTAGAAACAAACACGTGAGAGGCGAGGGGACTCACCAAAAACAAGCACCCCGATGGTGAGAGGCGAGGGGACTCACCAAAAACAAGCACCCCGATGGTGAGAGGCGAGGGGACTCACCAAAAACAAGCACCCCGATGGTGAGAGGCGAGGGGACTCACCAAAAACAAGCACCCCGATGGTGAGAGGCGAGGGGACTCACCAAAAACAAGCACCCCGATGGTGAGAGGCGAGGGGACTCACCAAAAACAAGCACCCCGATGGTGAGAGGCGAGGGGACTCACCTAAATCTAGCACCCCAAAGGGAACAGAAAATTACTACGTCCACGTCGTTGTTCCTGGGTAACGCAAAAAGTAATGTTTGACTTTCGCTATCTGCTAAAGAATTTGCATCAGTGCATTTTGAAATAATGTCCATTCCCATCCCTCAAGTTTGGAGGTGGGTGGTGTTATTGAATAGTTTTTGAAAAATATCAATCACATTAACTTGTATTTTGCTGATCTGATGTGTATTTCACGAGATATCCTCATTTTTAAATGAATTTTTGCTTATTTTGATTTTTGTCGATTGCAGCGCCATCTATCGACCAAAATGACTCGAATTGGGGGTGAAATAGGGGTAGTTTTTTCCGGGGAATCAGAATCTGCAATAAAAAATGGGGGTTCCTATTTAAGTTTTTTTTCTCCCCCTTCCCCCACCCCTAGGGGGTGGGGGTGGGGAGTCAAATTTGGTATCATCGGATGTCCCCCGTCGAGACGAACAATTTTTATTACCCACTTTTTTTGATCGGATTTGTAGTTTTCGAGATATTTAGTTGTCTCAAGATAAAAAACTCACCCTGTATAGATAATTTTTCAACCAAATGTAGACAGTATTTTTCTGCTTGTTTCAAAGGATAAGTGTGCAAAGTTTACTCGAGATTGAATGAAAACTGTGGATTTGTATGAAGAACAAACAAACTAACAAACAAACAAACAAATAAACAAACCAACAAACAAACATACAAACAAACCTACATTCATCTCTATATATAAAGATATATTTAATTATTCGTACATCAACTTTAAATTATTTAAAATCCATACAAGATTGGATGCAATTGAATATAAACCTAGATTCTAGGAATACGTAATGTTATACACAATTCTCCGGATAGATTATAAGGTTCCTTAGAAGGTAGAAATAAAATGGAAACTTATTTTTGTAATTGAACTTAGTTGTGACTAATTTAGCTCTTGTTGCCCTACCGAAGTAACCCAGAGTACACTGCTTCAGGTTACATGTAATAAATCTAAAATAATTGTTGAGAAACGTCGAGTTTAGACAGTGTCCCCTCTTAGTATCACTTTAATTTATTTTTTCTCTTTACCACACATGCCATTAAAAACGCTATGAAATAACTTTCGTTTACTGCGTTTGAAGACACATTCTTAGTATAATACTCTGAAGTAACTGAAAAAAAACACACTTGAAATGTTTTTATTAATCGCGTAATCGCGCAATTGTTGAATTATTATTGGAAATACAGCACAAAAAAATTTAGCATGAAAATGTGAAGAACAAAACATATTCCTCAATTGAATAATATGCAAACTCTCGTAAGCAATTTTTTATACTAAATATGAATGAAATTAAAAAATCTCCTATAAGGCAACAACTAAGAAAACTTTGCTTCATTTTTTATGAACTAGCTTGTTAAAATGTAAATTCTTTTAAATTACCGTTTCTGGTTATAAAAACCAGAACTGGTGTCCTTTACAGTGTTATTTAAATATTCACTCCTAATAAATAAGAAGATTCCATTCTCACCGATTCTGTGTATATCATTATATTAACCAAAAGTGGATGCAAGTCACATTTAGGCTTGATATGAGACTTGATACTTACATATGTTGCTGCTACCTATACAGGGTCCCATTCAGAAATGAAGGGTGGACATAACACGGTATTGAGCACTCCGAGCAGTCCTAGCAGACCACCTTTACCTGGACGCCATATCATCACAAAAACATCGGCGTTCAGCCATTGGGCAAGGCCACCGTGACATCACAACATAAGTAAGGTTAATTCGACCCCATTCCAGGTCAATGCCAAAATTCGCTTATCGATCTTCAGTACTGACTCAATCGTCATATTACTCGCGGTCTGAGTAATTGATATATTTATATATATATATATATATATATATATATATATATATATATATATATCAATTTTATATATATATATATATATATATATATATATATATATATATATATATATATATATCAATTATATATATATTTCCCATCGTAGACACCGATGTACTGATTAAACTCCAATCAAACCAGCTCAGTAGTTCTCAGATAGTACTACTCGTAAATATATTAATACCTATTTCATCAAGCCAATTAGGAATCTCCAAATCTTCGAAGTTATGAATACCTTGGAATAGTTTCCAATTTTTATCCTTTCATGTCACGTGACTCTGGTCGCATTCCGGACGTCATAAATAATTATCAGTAATTTCCATTTAATTTTAATTATCAGGATTTATTTAATATAATAATTTTACATCCCATGTTAGTTTTTTAAAATATGAAATCCCTGTAGGGGGTTAAATAGAACTGATTTTTTATTCAAACTGCCGTATTTTTTTTAGCGCATTCAGAAGTAGTAATATAACTCATTGTTCAAATGTATTATTACTACTCAGTTTGACAGCATGTATTTCACAAATGTGATATGAGTAGATAATAATAATAAAAGTAATACAGTTCCTGGAATATCATGTTTTCAGCATAATTCTTATTATCTTGTTGATGATATTTTATTATTCTTCGTTTGAATTAATTGGGATAGTGTAATTATGTCGTTTTCGCTGCTGAATATAAATACTTAATGGAGTTTTCCAGGTTCATCGAGAATTAAACGGTCAGAGATGTTTGTAATACTACGATCATGCTGCTCATTAGTAACTTTTAATTAACGAACTTAGTCAATTAAAGATTAATTATGAGTAAAGTCCGCTGAGGTAGTTCGAGAAAGCCGGTTGACGTTGACAATTCGTGATGTAGACTGCTAGTCGACTGTTACCATACCGTGTGAGGAACTTCTGATCAATAATGGCGCACAAAAAGGTCCTGCCGCATTGTCTTCATCTCACAGCAGAATGAATGGGTCTTCGCTGGTAGGCATAATTACCAGTTCTTCTCTTTGCAAGCGACGCGCACATAAAGGTCATCGAGAGACATACAAAGATAGTTCTTTCTCTATTCTGATATAAATAATGTAGCTCACTTTTAGCAAAAAAATAAATAAATGTAATCAGTAATGTGATCGTTGTTTTAAAATAAGTATCAACAACCAAAAACACGGAAATATAAATTTAACTACATGTTAAGAACACTTCAAGAAGATACTTGAGTTTAGAAACGTTCCCTAAATTTACATCGTCGTTTACAGACCGATTAGGACTTCAATAATCATTTTTGTCACTTATCCAGAAAGCATTTGTTTTATGACTAAGTTTGTACGTGTCACTTAGACGGGGTCATGTTTGACGAAACTAAGATACGTTAGTTAATAACAAAGAAATAAAAACAAAAAATGACCAGATATTGACTATTTTTCACATATTCTACTGACCGACTGTGTTTTAAACGGTATTTTATACAAGAGACATGTTTTTAGTTTTTTTTTAAAAATAAAGCTTTAAATACTAACTGATATCCACGGGAGAGGAACGAAAACTAATAAGCAAATTGATGTTTCTGTAAATAAAATGTAAAGTGGTTATCGTGGTATTCGTAGAGAAATATAACCAAAATTATTACATTTCCTTGCTTTCAAAATATCTTCTTTTGATGGAAGTAAGAACGTCATAGAGTTATATTGCACAAAAGTGAATGTGGTATATCGATTATTAGCCAAAACGTTCTACCGGAAGGTTTACATTTGTGTTAGAAAAATGCTTAAGTTCAGTGGTTACATTACATTTATCTAACCACTGTCTCATCATTATCAACCCAGTCACAAAACGTGCAGCTCTTTTTTGAAGGTATTCAGTGTTTCCATTTATTTCTAAATGACATTGTTCAATCAAATATCAGCACTACACGAAGCAACCCTTACAGCTGTTTTACATTTCACCTCATTTGAATGGGTGTAGAGCAGTCTGGCATGTTGTTTGCACTTCGTGTAGTTCTCTCTCACTGCCACCTGATTTTTCAATCGATTTACCGTCTGTATTCTCACTTCGTGTGGTCCTGTTTGAGATGTGTCTAATTTCTGAACTTTCTGACCCAGTATGTGACGATATCAATTGAAAAAATCTGTGAACGTGGCGCTATGCAACAATGTTACCGGTCATTTTGTGGCTTTTATCATGACCACTATCTATTTATTTACTTAAATACATAGCTAGCTTGGTAAGCTGGAGTAGACGTTCTATCAAACAATCATATCCCAGAAAGTAGGATTGTTACCATGTGACGTCAATTCATCCGATCACCAGGGAAAAAAAGTGTTGGGATGATCAGCTAAGCACATAAAACTATGGGGCCTCTCTGTGAACAAACTGTAGTACTATATTCTGTATGATTGTATAATTATTACAAGATAATTGGTCGGTGTTGAGGAATTGCATCGAAGGTTTTTAGACCAATTAAAAAATTAGCATCCGCAGAGACCCCGCTTTTAATGTAATTTTTAATAGCGCGAGAGAATGAAGCGATTTGTGCTAACAATTTGTTTTTCACCCGAAATGAATACTGGCTTCCAGAACTTCATGAGACCCTTATGTGTTACAAAACAATACAGAAAAAAGACATTCTATGTACTAGTTTATTATTTCAATGCGATTTCACATCTCGCGGCTAGTTTTATCTCTTAGTTTTTTTTCTGATCATTATTATCTCATTTTCCATACACTAACGGTTAAGTTATGAATGTATATTCCAGAGATTTGGTGCATAGCATTTACCCCCTATGTCTTTGCTTCCACAAAAGTAACTGCTGAAAATATATTGAATATTTGCTGTTACCTGTGACTTCGAACGTGGGAACTTAGTATTTTATTGCTATAATTGGATACAGAAAGCTTTATGTTACATAGAAAAGTCCCAAAAACCACTGAATCGGAATAATATGACTAGGAAGCCATCTACCTTCGAACCTGTCTCAAGAAGAGAACCAATTTGAAACTTGTTTGAAAATAACTAAAAACTGGAGGGCTACCTACTACAGTTCCTGCCACAGATTTTTTGTTTGTGCTTTAACATTTTGTTATTTTTTTGTGGACATTTTATGTCAGTACCGTTTTATACACAACGTTTTTGGTTTTGCTTTCCTTTGCTAACATATATAGCCTTCCGGGGTTCGGAACCCATGAGCTTACTACATATTACTGCCCATTTAAAAAACACGTCGATGCTTTCACGGTCTGTATCTTTTTATTATAGTGATCACATAGGATAATTTAGTGGTAAATGTAGTCTTTTAAACTGGAATAGTAGGTATGTCGGAATTATAGGCATTCGAGGAATCGATAAATCATCATATTTTGCCATTCCAGTCATGATCACAGCTATTATTATGTTGTCCCCCCTCCCCCTTTTGTCTTATTGCTTTACGCCTCGTTGACATAGTGTTCATTAGAGACGTGAAAGAACAGTAGGCAAGGATCTGGAAGGAACTTAGACATAGCCTTTTGAAGGAACCATCCCGGCCTTCGTCTTGCGTGATTTGGGGAAGTCATGGAACACCCAGATTTGGATGGCTGGACGGGAATTGGAACCCGCGTCCTCCACGCTGAGTGGCCCAATTCCGTTGTTTCTAGGGGTGTGCCGTCGCATCGAGGTTGCGCTTTAGTAGTATGAGACCCCAACTTTTAATTTATAAAAAATCACTCCTGATAACTCCACACAGTTAAGGAAATCTGTGGTAACTTGTGCAAAATCGATAACACTGTCGATATATATTCCACTATATCGTTTTTCGTTTGCGACATTTTCTTCCCATTTATTTGTTCAACAGTTTCATTACTCAGTTCTCTGGCTGGGCTCATTTGATCTGACGCAACTCTTAAAAATTCCAGACCCCACCGTGGTTTGTTCCCAGGGCCGGGCCCACACAATTGCAAAGTAAGTGACTTAACCACTAAGCCACGAAACCGCTTACAGACTTAACATTACAGAGACTCACACACGCTATCCGTTTGTCTGTTGAAAGTTCAATTAGTTTTCAAAATTTCAGAACAAAATATGGTATTTATCCCAAAAGATGTGCCTTATATCCTTCCTTATGGTACATAGTAATTACTAGTCAATTTTTTTCAATTTTAAAACATAAAAAAAAGATAGAAAAGCAGCGTTACTTTCGCTTTTATAATATTAGGATAGATTCAATGATGGAACTAGGAATCTCAGTTATGACGTGGAGCCTGTAACCATCTGAAGCAATATTACCCATAACGAAGGAGTCAGATGAGATAAACGTAATTGCACACCAGTTTATTAGTATGATTTCGATGATTTATTTCAACACACTGATGCAACAAAAGCAAAAATTAACATAGGCTTAAAGTGTGGACAAATACTTAATGAAAAGTTATTAATGTTTGTAACTAACTTCACACTGCACATTGAAGAAATATTTCGGTATATCTCTAAGAAGTGCATTGTGTCGTTAATTTTTCTACTATTTGAAAAACTGTGGTTGATTCGGAGTTGTAGAAGTCTTTGATTCCTTTGCTGATACGCTTTAATTACTTTGCATACATACACTGATTTTCTTTAGTGAAATCAGTTATTAAGTCGATATTTTTAGGGATCTTGAAAATGAACCTCACCTCTGCGAAAGCTTTGCTTTGTTAATGTGAATCAGGCTAAGACGCTCTGTGGTTGGGATTCCAGGTAAAACTTTGGGTCTCCTTTACCCAGTAAACTAACCGAGGTAGGATAGGTGATTACGACAGAGGCATATTGAGCAGGCTGTAGGAAACTCTGTCAGTAGGTCTTTAAGACCACACGAAATTATTATTGTTATGACCAGAAGGTTTCAGGTTTACTTTATAACAATCTTCTTTGGGCAAAAATTATCAAACAATCAGTCATAAATTGAAAATAATTCATCGCTAACGTGAAGAAATAAAACTTAGCCGTGGTAGATATTTCTATGCCTTTTTTCCCAAAAGGTAATTAGAGGATTTTTATTAATTTTTCTATTACCATTAAGCATGTTCCGTGGTGTCTGCACAATTGCAAGTGAAACTTCTTTCTGTTTGAGTGCTTCTCACTTCTGTTTTTATATTTCGTAGCGCTCACTTTTCTTCTACAAATGGTTAGTTTAAATGATTCATAGGTGTGAGAATTGAGTCCTTCCAGCGTACAGATGACAAAAATTCTTCTGGGGTGTTCTGCCGGATTAGTTCTTCCATGTGCGACGTTCCGACAACAGTCTTCATCAGGCGAAAACGTCGAAGTTGTCATTGAGACAGCAAGACACCAGAGAAGAATTGTTGTCATGATTCATCCGGTTTCAAAATAATGCATATTGAATAGTATACAACCTTCAAAGTCAAGTGACACATGAAAGAATACACATTCTCACCGGGGTCTTTTTTTTTTTTTTTTTTTTTTTTTTTTTAACTGCTTACCGTTTCTTAACAGCGAGGTCTGAGAGCCGGGCCGGGTTCCTGATACTTATTATAAATGTTTAGCGTGAGCGCTCTTAGTCACCCGGCATACATTCAAACGGTAAACCAGTTCCGTCCATACTTTAGATAGCACGTTCCAATCAATGTCCGTCACAGCAGTAGTGATCAGTTCCTGTAATTCTTGCAATGTCACTGGCGTGGGGGGTACATACATAAACTTTGTCTTTCACATACCCCTCAAGAATAAGTCACGTGGGATCAGATCTAGCAACCTGTTGGGCCATGACAACAGAGGAACATCACTCGGACCAGATCTTAGGTCACCAGATCTGACCCCATGTGATTTATCCTTGTGGGGTTCTGTGAACGATAAAGTTTATGTAGCCTCAAAGCCAACAACAGTGCAAGAATTACAGGAATGTATCACTGCTGCTGTGACCGATGTTGATAGAAACATGCTGTCGAACGTATGGACGGAACTGGATTACCGTTTGGGTTTTAAGGGCGCACACATTGAACATTTACACTATGAACCAGAAACTTGGTGAGTTTACGTAACTTCTCATGCATCACTCGTCTTCACAGGTAGTATATTTTTAATAAAATGTGTTTTGAAACCCTATTATTCATTTAGGCTACCCCTGAACTTTATATGAATATGCATGTAAAGTAAAGCGATCCACTCACAGTCCAACATGTAGGATCTCCCTGAAGGACTATCGTTGGATACGCTCCCCCATTCACGCTCGTATAAGGAACCAACAAAATATTCCAGCCAGTCTTCACTCATACTCTCTTGCGGAACTGCTATGTTCTCATAGCATATTTGTTGGAGACTCTGTAGGACGATCTTCCGCATCATGATTCAATGCGGTAGGATGTTGGACGGGTGTGACTCATACTAGCTGGTCTGGTAGTTTAACAAAGTCCAACATGCATCTGAAACTTGAATCAACGCAGGTGCTACAAGTGGTACTGTGATTAATCCGATAGAGCGGTGGAAAGCTGCAAAGCGTGAGGGGTGGTGGCTGGTGCGGGCACTTGTGGTGATTTTCGTTCGCGTGGCTATATGTTTGTCGCACGAACAAGAGTTGAGCAGCGAACTCCGAAAAGCCCGAAACGTCCATATGATGAAAATTGTTTACTTGGTCTGGTAATCAAATCACTTGTGAAATCTATGCGCGTTTATTTGTTGCGGAAAGATGAAATAAAAGGTGAGTCTGTCAGTATTACATGGAAACAGAAGATGCTTAAGCAAAATGTAGAAATTGTTATTAAAAATATACTGATATGAGTTCTTAGTTTATATTTTATAATACGTTATTCGTTAATAATATATAAAATTCTAAATATTTATAAGTTTATTTTTCCACCTCCGCCTCGGCGGAGGTCAGGAACTGGATCTCCGCATCAGAATCCGTATCCGGAAAGAGGATCTCCCATAAACCTTAGTTTCTCCCCCTGGGAAGCATAAGTTCTGTTGGCTGACAGCGTGCAAGTCGGGCTTACAAATTCAGTAACGTTCTCGTCCCCGTCTCAGGTATGACTTATCGCTGCCCTAGGCTATTCCAGGTGTGTACCTATCACATGGATAATTTGTATTCATTACTCTTGTTCATTACCCTTGCTTTAGAAATACTTCTGGATCTTTCACTGAGTGGAATTTCATGTAATTTCATTTTTGTCATATATATTTTTATTCGAAACCCAGTAAAGCACAACTGCTGTACATTGGAAGCGTTCTCGATGACGTGGGATTGTAAAACTAAATGAATTACGTGTGTGGGTCATTAAATTAAGGAAACGTTTCTGTTAATGTGCCAATGAAGAGAAATTAATAGCAGAACAACCGAGCAGACAATAAAATGAATGCTGTTTTCCGTTCTTTCGTCCAATAGCCTCCAAATTTCAAAATGCCTCCAAACTATTAACACCACAATTTATCTTTTGCAATTATCCTTGAGATTTAGCAATAAAGTTCGCATTGACATAAGCTAGGACGCGGCTTAGATCCAGGCGTGGTCATTCAGAATTCGGTTCTATGAGATTTCCTGAAATCATTGAGGGTCAATGCAGGCATTATACCTTCCAGTTCACTGCTGACAATCCTTTAAGGGATCTAATAACTGCATCCTCGACGCACCTTTCTTCCCTAATTAAAACTATCTCTAGCTAATTAGTGAATTTCGTTCCAGCTATCTCCAGCATAGAGTGTTCCGCGGCAAATTCACTGATTGGCCAGACCATTATGACCACCGCCCACCAAGAGACTGAATGCCGTCTTGTGACGTTGTGGGTTAGTCAGGCGGTAAGATAACAATATAAGCGGAGCACAGATGCATGGGGAGTCATACTAGCCATGATGCGTGTAGCAAATGTGGGAAATCCACTGACTTTCACTAATGGCAGATTGTTACTACTCAGCATCCTGGGAACGGTGAGGCTGGTCGACTGATCGATCGTGTGCTACTGTAGTGAGCATCTACGGAAAGTGATTGAAGGATGGTGAAACCACGAGTAGGCGACAAGGTGCTGGAAGTCCACGCCTCATCACAGAACGTAGAGGTCGGAGGCTTCCCCATTCTGTAAACCAGGATAGGGGGAGATCTGTGGCAGATCTGAGGGCAGAGTACAACGTTGGTGCAGGCATAAGAGTTTGGGAGCATACCGTTCTGCGCACATTGTTGAACATGAGGTTCCGCAGCAGACGGCCCCTACGAGTTCCCATGCTGACCCAACGACATTGTCAATTACGACTGCAGTGGGCACTAGATTATCGGAATTGGACGTTGGACCAATGGAAACGTGTCATCTGGTCGAATGAATCTCGTTTCTTGATTCACCAGCTCGATGGTCGCGTTTGTATACGCCGTCTTCCAGGCGAACGGTTGATCGAAACATTATCCACCTGATGGACTCAGGCCTGTGGGGGTATTATTATGCAATGGGGGACATTCCCCTTGGATTCCCTGGGACGTTGGACAGTGATCAAAGACACCATGTTATCAACTAAATTTCTTCATACTTTATGTCTTCAATTACAGCGATGGCATTTTCCAGCTGGATAATTTTCCGTATTACATTGCCAGAATCGTGCTACATTGGTTCTAGGAGCAAGTGAGTGAACTCACGGTGATGTTTTGGCTATCAAATTCGCCTGGTCTCAACACTATATAACACATCTGGGACACTATTTTGCGCCAACTCCATGTCCACCGGCTCGTAATTTAAGGGAATTGCGTGATCTTTTCGTAGACATCTGGTGCCAGATATCTCCAGAAAACTACGAAGTACTTGTCGAATCCTTCCCACACCAAATCGCTTCAGTATTCCGTTCCAAATGTCGACCAAACCGCTATTAAGCAGCTGGTCATAATGTATTTACTCATCAGTGTATAGAATCCACTTTCTAGACAGCGAATGGTTTAGTGTGCTATTCAAGCTAAGAAGAACCCAGAAAGAGAACTTTTACACGTCTCCCTTACACGCACTCACAACGAGGAGAGAGACATTTTGGGTAAGAACAGAGAGACAACCGCTAACAGCGTGAGATGATTGGTCGTTATATGAGACAACCAATAAAAGCTGACTGATCCACGCTAAGCAAGAATGTTTCTGAATATTATCTTTTGTCAGCCGTCAACAGCTACCTGGCTGATAACTCGAAAAGCCCCTGCTCTCACCTGGAAAAATTGAGTACCAGTTCCACCTGCATGAGAAACAGCTTGGCATGAACTCAATGGAGTCATGGCAGTTGTATCCCATGTCCTTAATATTCATAGTATATTTCTCTACACAAGGAGATTCACCTCACCAATGATTTTTATCATTCCTTGGACTGACACAATTGAATTATTTTACAGCTGAAGCTGGTGCAGAACGATGTATTGAATCCTGGTAATGTCCTTCAATAAGCGATAAAGCGTTTAAACTCATCATTTGAATTAATTAAAATTTTTATTTGACTCATTACTTTAGCTATGGCGCCCAGTTTGGCAATATTACACAATAGATGTAATTAGAAGGCGGTTTGTCAACAAGATATTAAATCGTCATCTATATGCCTGTTATGTATTTGTAACTGAACCGTTTATCTTGTAATGTAGCTTGGACCACAGTGACAGACATGACATTAAATTAGGGCATCCGCGAATCGAGTGGCTGGAAAAGTGCGACAGTAGTTCCGGTCCATAAAGGAGCGGTGAAAAATACGGTTGACAGCTATGGGTCAAACAGCTTGACAAAAGTGGTAGGTAAATTAATGGAGAGATGAATATTCAACCATATCACTCTTGTCTGTGACTAACGTAAGCGGTTTTCAAGTCGGCAACATAGTTTTAGTTAAGGATATTCATGCGAATTTCAATTAGTAGGCTATATGCAAGATATTTCTAATGAAATGTACAGGGGAGGTCAAGTTGATAGTGTAGCACTGGAGATTTCAAAGGCCTTTGACATAGTGAACCATAAAATTGGGCAAAATAATCTAAAAACTATGGGCGTTGATAAAAAGGTGATTTCCTGGGTGGAAGAGTTCCTAAAAGGTAGAAAGCAAAAAGTTTGGGAGGGAAATGCAGTATCAAAAGAAGTAGGAGTGAACATGGGGGTTCCACAGGGTAGTGTATTGGGACAATTGCTATTCGTCTTTCTAATGAATGATTGCTTTAATGGTTTACTGTCAGAAGTTAGATTGTTTATAGATGACATAATATTAAATAAAAAGATCAAAATAATAGAAGACTGTAGACAGCTGCAGGATGATCTAGATAGGATAACTTGCTGGGTGAGTCAACATGGGATGAAGATAAACGCAAAAAAGAGCCAGCTTATTTGGTACACAGATAAAAAGCTAAAAATTGTTTATGATTTTAATGTGGTGAAGGAGCTACTTATTGAAGACTCTAAATGTAAATACCTCGGAATAACATTTGATGGCAGACTTAACTGGGCAGAACATTTTGGACAGGTAGTAGGAAAAGGGTTAAAAATCCTTCACCTGTTAGAAAGAGTGATGAGGGGATACGGAGTACGAAACTGGTCAGACCACTGCTGGAATATGGTGGTGTAGTATGGGACCCACATTTTGGGTATCAGATACAGGAGTTGGATGGGGTGCACGGAAGGGCTGTCAGATTTTTCTTTCAAAATAACCGCAAAACACAATTAGTAACTAATATGATAAAGGAGCTGGAGTGGGATTCATTGGAGGATAGAAGGAGGGTGAAGAGAGTCATGGGAGTGTAGAAGAACTATTTTGGTGATGAAGCATGGAAATATATTGGTGGCAAAATTAAGGGAGGTGCATGGATGGGTAAAGATGACCATTACCACAAGCTGGCACTTGATGTCTGGCATAAGGATGTGGGAAAATTTTCTTTCGTTGGATATGGTATAAGGGATTGGAATAAATTGCCAAGAGAATTCATGAATAATTTGCTAACAACACTGAAGGAATTTGATGCAAAAATTAGTTGAAGGAAAAAGTAGGTTGGAAGAGGAAAGAAGAATTACGGGTGTGTAGGGAGATTACCACCGGAGCGTGCGCTACATCGCAATTTTATCAATTATTATTATTATTATCATATCAATAACGTTTTGACGTGTGGTCCAGGTTTCATTCTCCACAGACGACGATTCGAATGCCACGTTAAAGTGTGGTCCTCTGCAGTTGTTAACGTTCAAAATTATTACTGTGATCCAGGTTGCCTTACAACCTAAACGGTTCAGTTGCTGCAAACTCATAACAGGCCGAATACATGATGATTCACCATCTTGTTGACCCACAGCGTTCTAATCACATCTATTGTGCATGATTACTCCCAATTTTAATAAAAATCATCTCTGCTTCCAGTAAAAATGAAATACTTGTAACGGTATAGTACAAACCATATCATACATTGTGTTCATTTAACATGACATTGTTCTCCGGTTACTTACCAAGGCAGTGAGGAAAATTTAATTAGTCTCTCATACTATTTCTCAACATGTTCTTTCAATTTTAGTTTGTAAAGTTCTTAAGATATTGTAATAGAGTATTTTGAAAACAAAAATATCATAGCATGATTTAAATCTAAAACTCCGAAATGCAGTAGCCAGTGAACATAAGATTGGCCTAAAACAACAAAAATTTAGGATGCAACATTGTAGAAATATAAGTTTTTTTGATGGTGGATGGGCGTTTGGGGTCTTACTTAACAGCTTGAACGCCGAGGTAGTTAGGACCGGAAGATAACTGTCCACAAGGGAATTTAACCAAGGTATTTTTTAAAAAAACACTGCCGGCATTCATTTGGAGTGATTCGGGAAACCATAAGATTCACGAAATGTGGATGAGGAATGACAGAACCGAGCGTTGAACGCTCACCCATCAGATACTGTGCAAGGATTATCACCATGAGGTCAGTGAGATAGCGGAATGTGATTTGATTAGCAAATATACTGATCTTTATGGGTGTTGAATATTGAAACTATCCGTGCAAGTCTATTTTGTTGCTGGAAATGTTAGGTACCGTATGAAAAAATTTAATCGTGAAATTGAACGCTAGCAGTCCCCCCAAGTCAGTAATGAAACGAAGGCTGTTCATATTGTCATGATGTTTAGAACAGTATTAATGTTAGTCATAGATGCGCTTTATATCACCGTTATTTCCGACAAGATGGCTACGGACGAACAATGATTGAAATGAACTAAAATGATAAAATCTTGTTCATGAATATTTGAGATTTTAGCATGAAGGGTTCCCTGTTTCTTGATTCCGATTTGCGAAATAAAATCGACTTGAACAGGATGAATTGAATTACTTTTTAGTTATCTTATTATGATTCATAACCAAGAAGGGGAAACATGATTTTCCATAAGCTCAAAGACTGTAAGGCGCATAAATCTGTAGGGAACATGATTTTTTTTTTTGATGGTAGTTATATGAGCATAAAAATTTAACTGCATGATAGGCACGTCATCTCCTGCTACTGTAATTGTTAGCATACCTATCGAAATGAAATGAAATGAGAAATCAATTACTTGAATGAGGAAAGGCGTCTATGACCTAACAACGAAAACTCTTCATCCCGTTCATGCATTCCCATTAGAAGACCGTAGGTGTGACTCAGGAAACATTTACTCATAATTAAACTTTAACGCACTCGGCGTACTTGTTACCTTTTCGGAGACGAATGAACTAAATCCTGATTGACGATACCACTACACACAGAATATGTTCGGAAGTAGGATAATCGCTCTCTAGATAATGGCTGAAGTTCAATGATTCTCTAATGATTAATGCTGTGATAGAAATGTGTAAATGTGGGGTTCTGCTGGGTGTCTACTTCCATAATTTTTTACCTTTTTCTGTTTCTTGTAGTAGTCGCAACTTTATGCTACCACCACTTACATAATCAAACCTTGATTATTGTATTCGATTATTCGTTTACGATTAAATTATGATTTGGAATTAAGTGATGCCGGAAATATTTCTCTCATTAAAAAGAACATGTTTCGAAATAAAGTATTCAATAAACCTTGAAAATACGAGTTAGTACCAATTTCTAATCAATGTTCTAAACTCCCCTACATTATTTACCATCTATTTTTACCACAGCCGGCTTTAGTTCTACTACAAATTTCTATGAGAAGCACTTAATTCTAATTAATCCATGCCCGGCTGTTTGTTGACACATGTGTCAGCCATTGACTTGAGGATATAGCGTTTATTCTTCAAAGTAAGTTGCTTCGACAAACTTTACATGAAAGTTACGTAGACTTAATATATTTATTCAGCTACGCTTTGATATTGCTTGTGAGTTCGAGATGGGCAAGACACACATACAGTACATGTATAAAAACTTCTGTACGTCAATGAAAGAAATGTACTTCAAGTTCTTAAGATTTTTTTTTCTGACTTCTCTTCAAGTTGTAACGATACTATACATGACAACTGAAACATCTTTTGAATGTCTAGTGAAATTTTTCAGGCGGTTTTCTTTAACCAATTACTGATACATCGCATCGCTAAGAAGTTTGCCGCAGACTTCGACACATATCCACTAGCAATAACTCTTCGATTTGCAATGAACTTCGTAATCCACAAAACGTGGCAAAAACTTCGCCTTGAGTGCTATCATAGATTCAATATAAATAAGCGTATGTTGAACTGCGAGAAACGGATGTCTCAAATTGCCTAGAAGCTACCACGAGAGGGTTAAAGATTCTTAATTTCATACTACTTATCCAAGCACAAGAACGACAGATTTTGCTACAATTTTATAAAACAGTTGAAAGGATATTGTTGTTGGAAACACAGCCCTTATTAGATGCTTGACCACAATGGTCTAGTTGACAATGACTTAGTTTCTAACAATCAGCAATTTCTGGGAAGGTAATATTCAATCACAGGTATCATGTCCTGACAACTGTAAATAAAATAATAGTTCTAGGTAAAATAATAATCTACATGATTTTTGTTTGTTATTATTACTATCTTCTTTAAATAACCGAAATACTCAACGTTCAAATAAATATTACGAACTGCGATTAACGTTCTACTTGTCTTGAGAGAACCATTTATAATCATTTAAATGGCAACTTTGTAATCGTAGATAACGATTAGTCTTAAAGCAAAGGCTTTAGTTAAAGCTGGGCGACTGAATTATATTTTTGCAAATTAATTGGAAATCTCGGTATAATGTCAGTACTTAATTAATCGTTAAAAAGATGAAAGTATACCTTATAGCAGTACGTCTGTTATACTTTAAATTTTGTTAAACTGGAATCATATATGATTTAACTGATTTTTTTGGCCAATAAAACGGTTTGCAAATCCAGTTATACAACGTTCCACCACACTGAGAGTTATAAATTTTGCGTTGTACAGAGATTAATAACTTAGTGGAGTGTTTATGTACCGAAACCTGGAAAACTAGTTTGATCAGAATTAATTAAATTTCTATTATACAGGGAGGTCAGAGGTTTCATCGACCATGCGATTCCGCAATGAGTGCTGTGGTTGCGGTTCAAACTTCCAGGCGATGCTACCTTTTATTGAAAAAGTCAGGCACCAAACTATAGGTTGTGTGTGTGGGTCCGTGCGTGTGTGTGTGTGTTTTTTTTTGTCGAAAACCATAGTTCCATAGTGAATAAGCATTGACGTAATCATAAGGCGAATTTTCTTTTCACCAGGCCTAATACCAATTATCGCATAATCCTAATAACTTTTTATATTATGCTGAGGAGTTCCGAACCCTTAGCAAATCTATTGATAAAAATTGTTTCCGGTGGATCCGGAATCATATATACATCGGCAATCCAGATTTCGGTTTTCCATGGTTTCCTGAAATCACTCCAGGCGTTTGCCGGGAGGTTTCCAATACGAGGCCATAGTTTAATTCTGTCCAGTTCCTTGACCCAACCCTCTGGTGGCTGTTAACACCTGGACCTCAACGAGTAGTAAAGACCGAAGCTAATTGTAATGAAAATAGAGAGAATAGATGAAGCAAACACACACAGCTCTTGAACGATCCGTAATTAGTGATACATGGTCTATGACCACCTGTCACACTTCGTTATGAAGTAAAACAACTCTTCCATTTACATTCCAATCGTTGTGATTTTTATTATAATGACATTAGTATTATAAGGTATTCACCCGTAATGTATGCATTAAGAGCAATTATGGTTTAAAACCCATTGCTAAGGTCGTAAAGCTGTGTAGCTGCACTAAACGCTTGATAGGAAGTGATTCCCAATCAGATGGTGAAAGAAATTTTCATCATTCGAGACTTGTCCAGCAGGCCAAAACTCTGTGCAGTGGTTATCAAGTTAGTGCTTACTTTACTACTAATAATGATTCACCCGTCTGATTGGTATGTTGACGAACCTGAGTGTCTTTCACTCAAGAGGTACTAGTTATAAAACTAGTCACACTCCCGACTGTCGAAATTTCGGTGGAGTGATGACGTCTTCTCGTGTGTGTTTTTTTTTTTTTTTTTTTTTTAATTTATTTATTTGGCCTTTGGTCTGAGACCATTTAGCCAGCATTATACATTAATGTTTGTTTGTTATTTTCTTCTTACAGAGTATTGGAGGCTTCAAATCTTCAGTTCTGTGTCTTGAAGGAAGCGAACTATTGCCTTGTAGATCTGCACATTTCTTGATTGAAGAATGGTGGTAACGCTCGCTGGGAATTTGACTGAAAGCTGTTCGAGGCGCCTGTAAAAACGTTTGCGTTGTGATTGGAACCGTGAACAGGAGAGTATGATGTGATTGAGGTCGGAAATCTCTTGGTCTAAGGTGCATATAGGTGTTTCTATTATATGAAGGCGGCATAAGTGGTGAGGATAACAACCGTGTCCTAGTCTCATTCTAATAATGGTTGTTGCGTGTCTTCTTGCAATATTGTGCTCTGCGAACCACGGTGTCTTCGGTATTGTAGGTTGTACTGCTGAGTAGTGTTTTCCTCTTAGTAGCTGCGTCCGGGACCAGTCTTCATTCCAACTGAGGTATGCCTTCCTAGAGACTAGTGGTATGAAATCCCTCCAAGGTAGCTGAATGCCTGCAAAGTGCCCTTCGTTGATGCTCTGTTTCGCTAGCTGGTCGACGATTTCATTGTTCATTATTCCTATATGACCTTTAATCCAGAGAAAATGTACTTGTATGCCAACTGCAGAAGCTTCTGAAGCTAATCTTATTATTTCATACAGGTATTGGTGCATTTTGTTACTCCATACTGGGTTCTGTAATTTCTGGAGAGCGCTCTTAGCGTCAGTAAGTATTAAGATCCTTGGAAAGTGCTTGTCTAGCCCGTACTTGATAGCTGCGCACATGGCTATGGTTTCCGCTGTGTAAATTGACGTCTCTGCAGGTAGTAATGTTTGTCCGTACTCGTTAGTATGTGGGCAATAATAAGCGTATCCTGTACCTTCCGTAGTTTTAGAGCCGTCGCTGTAAATATGGATGTAGTTGGGCCAAGTTTTGTTCAAGTAAGTGTGAAATTGCTGTATTGATGTTGTTACTCCGGATGATATTTTCTGGTAGATAATATATTTGTAGTTTCAGAAACTGAAATTCGTATGGATACAGGAAGCCGGGAATAATGCGGCTTTTTAATACGAGTGGTTTAATCTTTTCATATTCCTTGTATCCTTTTGATAGTAGAGGTACTCTTTTCGCTGGTGGTGGTCCGTTCCTCGTGAGTCTTCTGTTCATTACTGACAGCTTCTTTAGTAAAGGATGTTCCTTTATAGCAAAGATGCGGATGAGGTATTTGTTTGTAAGAAGTTCCCGGCGTATAGAAAGGGGCATTTCCTTTGCTTCTATCAGAAGAGCATTGGTAGGACTAGACCTCATTGCTCCTAGGCATAATCTTATGGCCCTATGTTGAGCCCTGTCCAGTTTTTCCAAGACGTATTTTGGCGCGTTTCCGAACAGGGTGCTTCCATAATCTATTACTGGACGGATTAAGGATCGGTACAAGATTAGTAGAGTAGAAGGATCTGCTCCCCACCATGTTCCTGTGATGGATCGGAGTATGTTCAGCGCTTTTCCAACCTTCTGTAATATGTAGTTTATATGGCGGCTCCATGTTAGTTTGCTGTCCAGATATAGGCCCAGAAGTTTAGCCGACGCTTCTATTGGGAAGGTATATGGTCCCAGCCGTATGGTGCGTTCTCCGAATGTGCAGCGCTTCCTTGTGAACACCACGACAGTTGATTTAGGTGCTGAGAGTGTAAGTCCACACTCAGATGTCCATACAGATAAAGTTATTGCCGCATCCGATAGCCATTGATAGGTTAAATACAAGGAGAGAGACATGGTATATATGCAGATGTCATCAGCGTACTGTAATACTTTTATATGCGTGCTAAATATTTTTTCCAGATTGGCGGTATATATGGCATATAATAGCGGACTGAGGATTGATCCTTGGGGTAGGCCCTTCGATAGTGTTCTAGGTCCGAAAAAGGTATTATCTTGCTTTCGTATATATATGGTACGTTGACGAAACAGATTGTAGATGTTTTGGCAGTACCGCGCTGGGATGCCAATTTCTTTTAGCTTTTTGAGCAGCACTGTTGGCACCACATTGTCATAGGCTCCTGAAATATCTAGGAATATGGCTGTTAAGTATCCCTTTTCAGTGAATACCTTCTCTATATCTGCAGTTAGAAGACTGAGGTTGTCTATCGTACTATGTGCCTTCCTGAATCCAAACTGAGTCCTGGGTAATAGATTATTGTGTTCCAGCCACCATTCTAATCGTTGTTTCACTAGTCGTTCAAATGTTTTGGCGATGCAAGAAGACAAAGTTATCGGTCGGTAGGACTTGGCATCGTTAGGGTTTTTCCCCTGCTTTGGGATGGGTACGATGATGTGTGTAGTCCAATCTTCAGGAAAATTTCCTGTAATCCAAATTACGTTGAAAAGTTGAAGGAGGAGTTGTTTTGCGTTACTTGGCAAATTGGCGAGCATGCTGTAGTGAATTCCGTCAATCCCTGGAGCTGTGTTTGATGCTTTTTTGAGGGCTCTTTCTAGCTCGTTTTGTCTGAAGGGCCGCATGAGATACGTCTGATTCTCACCTGTAGAAGTCGATTGTAACGGCTCAGGTGGAGAAGCTACCGAAGGCGGGGCCACAATGTCGGCGAATTCTTCAGTCCAACAATGGAGAGAGCGGGTGGGTACACACTTCTTTTTGAATTTATTTATGGTTGACCATATCTTTGAGAGCGGCGTGTCTTTGGAAAGTTTGCTGCAAAAGGCTTTCCAGCTTTCTTTCTTCTGGTGTTTCAGTGTCCTCTTCGTTTCTGCGTCTGCTTTTTTGTAGCCTAGAAAATTTTCCCAGGTTGGAAACTGTTTATAGTATTTCAGAGCTAGTTTTCTTTTTGCGATGATCCTTCCACATTCGGGGCTCCACCATGGTACTGTTATTCCTCGCGGGTGAGTTATAGTCTTCTTTTGTGGGATAGATTGGCTAGCTGCGTAGTTGATGTTATTTATGAAAGCGTTATACTTTTCAGCTATAGGGAGCGTATTTGGAATACCGTCGGTAGTCCTTTCCATGATTCGTCTATAGTTAATCCAGTTTGCTTGATTTAATTTCCATTTGGAATAAGGTTTGTATGGAGGGAGATTGATTGGATTTATGGTCGTGATTTCTATTGGGAAATGGTTGGATCCCATTGTGGAAGGGAGGACCCGCCAACGGAACTCCGAGGAAAGCGATGCTGAGCACAGGGAAATATCTATGGCGGATTTCCGTTGTTCTGGCAGGGGAAGTATTGTTGCAGATCCGTCGTTTAAGATAAATAGTTCATATTCTTCTATTAATTCCAAGAGTGTCCTTCCGTAAACGTCTGATATTTCACACCCCCATGTCGTATTGTGTGCATTAAAGTCGCCACAGATTAGTAGCGGTTGCTCCAACTGTTGCATGAAATAGCGCCATTCCTGCTCTGTGATGACGTTCCTAGGTGGGCAGTACAGGGATACTATGGTGACTTCCTGTCGGCTTATCAGCGCTCTAACGGCGATTGCTTGAAAAGATTTTATATGGGCGTGATCTATAGCGATCGCTGTATGTGGTATTAAGGTTTTAATTACAATTGCAACTCCTCCCCAGCCATCTTGACGATCATTGCGATACACGGTGTATGTTGGAAATGAAATGTTCCTTCCTGTCTTCAGCCATGTTTCTGATAGGGTAGCAATGGATACGTTCATCGTACTTAATGCTCTCTGAAATGACTCTCGGTTGGCAGCGAGAGAACGCGAGTTCCATTGTAAAATTGTATGCGCCATAGCACTCGGTTAAGGTGGATAGTTGTTATGGGTTCTTTACTTGTTAACTACTAAGCTGGTGAGAAGACGGCGGAGCGGATCAAGATGGAGAGTATCAGATGGAGATGATTGGAATTCATATATTATCTGCAAAATTATTTGCAATATGTGCTCTATAAGCACTGCATTTTCTGCTGAAGGAGACTTCTCTTTATCCTGGAATTGCGGAGGGTAAGGATTCTGTATGATGGGAGTTGTAGGTAAATGCTGTGGTATATACAGTCTCTGATGGACAGGAGGATAATGGGGCGTTTTTGATTTTGGAGCTGCTGGCCTTTGCTTGTTGTGGCCCGTAGCAGTGGGAGTTTGAAGCACTTGGTTTATAGTGGATGCTTTGGATTGGTGACGTATCTCTTGTTCTTGATAGGTGGGTATAATAGGGTTGTTTTGGAGTGCCTTTGGTGAGGCTGAACACGGAAGCGACGATGCAGGCGGTGGGAGCGGGGGGAATTGGTTTTCATCATGATAGGAAGGCGCGACGCAGGCTGCTTGTGAATACGTCTGTCTGTGGGCGGATTTCCAACTCGTCATTGGTGAAGCTTTGTTGTAGACCACGGCCTCGCGTGCTTTTAGTTGTTGTACGTATACTGGACATAGTCTATCATTGGATAGATGTGGGCCCTGACAGTGAACGCATCGCGGATCACCTGTGCTAGTGCATGAATCCATCGTATGCGGGCCCCCACACTTATTACAACGGGTGGCACTGCGACATTGTGTCATGCGATGTCCAAAACGTAAGCAATTGGCACAAATTAGTATTTGTGGAATATGAGGCTCAACTGAACACCGTGTTCCAAAAATTGCTATATGGTCTGGTAAGGATTGAGATCTGAAGGTAATCATGCATACCGGTATCGGAATCCTTCTTTCGTTGTTTTGGTAAGTGCTCCTCTTGGTGAATCTTTTCACGGAGATAACTGGGTAAGGACTTTCTATAGCTTGTTCGATTTCTTCTTCTGATAGGCTGATATCTACGTCCCTAACAATCCCTTGTTTATTTATTAAAAAGTTTGGTATGTATGCTTCAAGATTCCTGTCTTTGAACACTGTGGACTGTACTAACATGTTGGCTGAAGTTGCAGACTTAGTTTCAATTTTTAATCTGTTTCTACCGGCTGTTATGATATTAATGATGTCTTGTTTATATGCAGCATTGTGTGTGTAGAGAATTTTGCCTATTGACATGGGATGTAATCTTCCGATATTTTTATCTCCACTTTCTACGAAAACGTAGAATGGTCCGATGTCTGTGCGACTGTAACGGTTGTTCTTGCTTCTGTCCCGATTGGAATTTACGTTAGTGCTTGCCGCCTGCGGAATAGTGCCCTCTTTAACTGGGTTCTGATCTTGGGGTGTTATAGCTTGAACTCCTTCACGATTTGCAGAATTACTTGCGATGTCAGTTATCATTTCTTCATCAGTTGCAGTTTGAGTAGAATCGCGGCTGTCACATTCTACGGCTGGTGAAATTGGAAAACACTGGGCTTTTGGCAAGGAAACTATCTCCTGAGAAACGCTGACTGGTATATTTATAGTTTCTAAAACCATCTCCTCGTTTACTAGCACGTTACAATTTTCCGCTACGCGAGACCGTTTAACCTGCCGCTCTTCCGGCTCTACATTGCTCAGGAATTCTACGGACGTAGTGCAGCTTGCAGACAATTCGCCATTACCTGGATAGTTCGGTGGCTGAGGATGATGAGGCTGTAGCTGCATTTCTTGTTGGCTGTACATCATCGGCGAAATTGAGGCAGCCGTTTCTGGATGGTAGCACGACTGCAGCGCCGATTTGATTAGTTGCCCCGTATCGGGAGGGTCTGCCATATTAGGGCAAGGCCCAAGCACTTAAACACTTGTATTAAATGTCTTTTAACGTTCCTAACTTGATATGCACTTCACTGGACGATCGAACCGTGAATGCGTTTTCTGTTTACTCGAATGCCTTAGCTTCAGAACACGGAAGTGATCACTACGAGCGCTCCGGCTAGACTGCTCGTGTGTGTTCAACTTCACTGAAATCGGTTGGTTTTTCCTGCAGGAGGCGTTTAAGGTCTGGCTACAGACATAGGATGGCCAGATCCTTCAGTACGTTTGTTTCTAAGTGTGTAGAAAATTGTGATAAATGTTGTTAATTACGGGATGTTGTTTTATACTGCACACATAAAAATGATAGAAAACAGCAACTGTATTCCGAATGACACCAACGAGGCCCTCACATTTTACTTTCCTACCTCACATTCCATACACACTGAGGAGAGATTTGGGATTGAACCCACGTATCTCGTACAAACTCTGGCGATTAATATCGGTAATTATGCACCTTCAATTGCACCTACGTTGATGCAAAAGTCCTGCATTTTGAAAACTTTTCAATCATTGGAACATGAACCAGGAATCAGCTAATCCCGTTTTAACGGCAGATAAAATTATGGCGTCTCGGTGACACCAGGAAAAAAGTGGCATTCTTTTAGTATGGCGTGGTAAAATCTTCCATGGTAAACGGTAACAATCGGACGTTGGGACATAGTACCTAGTTTACCTCAATAATATTAATCACTAAAATTCTACTAGTAAAATAATAATTTAAATAAACGAATAGTTGCCATTATTTTATTAGTCAGACCCATATGCAGAAACACAGATATCAAATTTCTTGCAGTGGGGTCAGTTTTGTAGATGCAGCGTTTTTGGGATGGCTACAATTTAACATCGCTTCTGTTCAGCGAGTTGTTCCCAAGTTTACTCATTAATTAAACTGTTCTGAATTTTAAAACAGAACGTTGTAAAAACAAGAGTTAAAAGAATTTTCTGAAAACTGAAACAGAAAAGCAGAATTAAAAGACATCGGTAACTCATAGGACAATTAAAATAAGTGGTTATATTTTGTTACTCCTACGTAACAAATTTCCGTGCAGTGAAAGGCGAACTTCACAGTAAAATGTCAAATCGGGTTTTCAAATGGCAAAAGATTGAGATGTGCAGAAATTATAAAATACGAGAATTTTTCATGAAAAGCGTATATACAGAAAGATTACACAATAAGGACATGTATTTCCCATTTCTTCAGATCATGAAACACAATCGTGCACACAATGAAATCATTTTAAACCTTTCACTGACTCCTAGAAGTGTATGTCCAAATTTTTAACAGGGCACACTGAAAATAAATTCAACGTTATAAAAGCCAATCAAAGCAAACACCATAATGTGAATAACGTATGGAGATATAGACAGGGGCACGGACAGCATGTTTTAGAACTGGTATGATACCTATTCCATCTCTCTGTTTACAAGCAACCGTTTGATAAACTTGAATTAGTATAAACTTCTTAAACTAATGTTTCCACGTCGAGTAGTAGTTATTTACTTTGGTTGCTGTAATTTTCTGAGGATCTTTCAGATCATTATGCCTTGATGCAATATTCGAAGGTTCCTTCATCTTATTAAGCTATCAAGAACAAATAATTCTAAGCTTCTGCGTCTAAACTTATAATAATCAGAAACGTATAACCTGTCTTGTGACAAGTGTAAACTATTCAGTGACTATTCACTTCATTTTCTAAAAATAATTTTTCTTCACATGTTATAAACTATTGATCAAAAAATAGCGGGTGGGCAAATCATTATAAATGCTGTGATTGAGTTTACAGTATAGTAAAATGTCTATCTACCCAGAGACAAAGCAATATTGTTTAGCCTTATCAGTCGATTTCAAGCATGATACGAGAATTTGACTCTTCTTTTTGGAAAGCTAGAGCATCTCATGGATACAATTTTAGTAAGAATCATGACATTTATAATAGCCAAGGTACCTGATTATTTTTAAAAATTATAGCAATTGAAGTGAATACACACTTCAGTGTAAACTTGGAAATAACAATATTTCATCAATTTTTATTGCTGAATAGCCACCAGACCTTACCCTGTTTTTAAAGAAATTGTATTTTGTTAGGATTTTTTATTTTTTTGGGTTGTTACATCTTCCGGCGGTTAGTTTAAATACTTTTGAATGTTTAATAAGAGTGTCGTAATACTCTAACTTCCAAAATAATGAAAGGTCTGAAGCTAAATTCATTTCTTTAATTGAGCTAGATTATATCCATATAGAATAAAAATTCGAGGTGTATAGCATCATAGAGAGCAAAAATATCAACGGTGAAATAAACGCTACATTTCCAGGAAAGGGTGGTAAGGTTGAGCAGCTTATGACGAGACCTCGTCGCTAATTACTTCATTACCTCTTCACTGCCAGAGAGGTTTCGAACATTTTAATTATTTAAGAGCACTCCATAACAGGAAGATTCATAATTTTCCACTGGATGTGCAAAAAACGACGAAATATTATTTTAAAAAAGTAAAATTACAACAAGCCACATAAGTGCACGCCTATTGATTTTTTCCTGGGAGAATTTGGTAGGAATTACATGAAAATAACATTTGTAGTTACCATTTAAGACAAACATACCACGGCATTAACTATGTCTGCAAAAACAACTAATTATCTATATCATAGAAGAAATCTCACTAAAGGTGCTTGAGAATTTTCTAAATTCATCTAGTAGAGTTAATAAACCATGGAATAAATCCTTTTCTATCATTACGCAATATTAAGAAAAAAAAAACATACCAAATTTTTATGGGTCATTAGCATCAGGTTGTATGTGGACATAATATTGAAACAAGGTGAACAAATTGGTTTCAGCTTAATTTAGGGGTTACAATATGAAGATTTTTAAAAATGCATTTATAATCATATTCGTATCTGTGAGCTGGAAATAAAACGTTCTGTTCAAGGCACTTAGCTAATATTTTGCACAGTGGCCATGGAATATTGTAAACAATTACAGAAATTATAAACATGATGTTGAGGGTAAACAAATGAAAATCTGCGACACACAACGACTCCTCATATTTCTATAACTAAAAACATGTAAACCTACTTATAGTGCGTTTGAAAATGGGAATAAATTCCCGAAACGCGTCATGCACAAAAAAAAATTAAAGCAACAAAAGTAACTGTGTCGCAGATTTTCATTTGTTTACCCTCAATTTTAAACAGTTGCAGACTTTACTAATCCATTTTGTTATGGATAAAGTTAAAACATGATGTTATTTCCGAATCTGACTGTATATTGGTTTCAATACTTTTTAGGATTGTTAAAATAGTAATTAGGGATCCCTCACAATTTGGTAGTAACCATCAGTCAGTGTGTCAGCCTCGTAATTTTACAACATTCCTTGGTTTGTGATCAAATGAAGATGAGTTTGATCTATGATTTTTGTCACACTTCTTTCCTAACCCATCATTTCTAAAACTCGTTTATTTCGTACTGTGTCTGTCCACTTAATATTCAGCATTCTTCTGTAGCACCACATTTGAAATTCTTCAATGTTATTTCTTTCTGGAATTCCTAAAGTCCATATTTCACTACCATAAAGTACTGTGCTGCACACGTAGAGTTTTAAAAAGTCCTTTCTAATTACTAGATCATTTTTTGAAACTAAACTATTTTTCTTTTCCATGAAGGCTCCTTATACTAGTGTAATTCTGCTTTTAACATCATTCTTGCTTCGGCCATCAGTTGTAATTTTGCTTCCCAAGTAGCAGAATTCAATTACTTCTCCTATAGCATCCAACTCTATTTTTATATTTAATCTACGGTGATTGGTATCATTTTTGTTACATTTCATGACTTTTGTCTTGCTTTGATTTATATTCAGTCCAAAATCTTACTTCAGTATTTGGTTCATACCATTCAGTAACTTCTTAATATCCTCAGCCCATTCTGATAACAAGACAATGTCATCAGCAAATCGTAGCAGACTGATTTTTTCTCCCCGACCACTTAAGCCAGATGAACTTTTTTCTTTTATTTCCTTTATTGTTTCTTCTACATACAAGTTGAATATTAACGAGGATAGACTACATCCTTGTCTCACACACTTTTTAACAGATGCATGTCTCTCATGGCTCTCAACTTATATTATAGCTACTTGATTCTTATATAGCTTATAAAGTATTTTTTTATCTCGATATTTTATACCTGACTTCTTTAAAAATTTTAACATCTTGTTCCACATAACATTATCAAAGCTTTTTTCTAAATCAACATAAAAGTATCTTTGTTTCTCTTGATCGGTCCTTCAAGTATTAATCTTAATGCCAGAATTGCTTCCCTCGTACCACGATTTTTCTTAAACCCAAACTAATCTTCACCTACTATCTCTTCTACTACTCTTTTCATTCTTATGTATATTATTCTGGTCAGTAATTTTGAAGCATGTGATGTAAGACTATTGGTGCGATAATTCTCACATTTTTCGAATTGTTCTTTGTTCGGAAGTGTGATGATGATATTTTTACTAAAATCAGTTGAAATTTCTCCTGTTTCATATATCAGCTTGAAAAATCTTGCGATTCCTTCATCTCGTAGGGATTTAAGAATTTCTGCAGGGATCGCATCAATTCCAACTGCCTTAGTTGCTTTCAAGTCATTCGGAGTTCAGTTAAATTCTGTCCTCAAAACAGGATCACCTAAATCATTATCGACTTCCTTTACGCTATTATTCTAGTCGTCCCCATCATAAAGTTTCTCAATGTATTCCTTCCATCGGTTAATTCTATCGTCTGAGCTTGAAAGAGATTTCCCATCCGCAGCTTTAATGTTCACACCACTTTTCTACATTTCGTCAAAATTCTGTTTGATCTTCCTGTATGCAACATCTACTTTATCAATGACCATTTCCATTTCTACTTCTTTAGCCCCTTTTTTTGCATTTCCTGTTTATTTGAATTCTAAACTGCCTGCATTTCTCTCATTCTGCTTCATCCTGAAAATTTTGTGCCTTCTCCTCTAAACCATTGGTTTCAAAATTTCCTCTATGATCTAAGGTTTTCGGGTGCCTTGTTCCCTAACGCCTAATATTTCTTTACCAGCTTTCGTTCTCGCCTCGCATTCGGGAGGACGGCGGTTCGAATCACCGTCCGGGCATCCAGATTTGGGTTTTCCATGGTTTCCCCAAATCACTCCAGGCAAATGCCAAGATGCTTCCTTCAAAAGGCCATGGCCGAATTCCTTCCCATTCCTTGCCCCCATCCTTGCCCCCCATCCTTTCCCGTCTCTAAAGACGTCGATGTTAAAAAGAAACATAAAGCAGTTACAAAAAAAAAAAAAAAAAAAAAAAAAAAAAAACAGCTTTCATTACTTCGGTCATTAATGCATTCCATTCGTCCTCGGTTGAGCTACTTTCACAATTACTTCTTAGACCTAAGTCTACCGTTTCTGAAAATTTTTCTCTCATGCGAGATTGTTTCAGTTTACTTACTTCCTGTCTGTTCTGATTACATTGCTTCCTTATTCGCTTGAATTTCAGCCTGCACTTCATTACTATCAAATTATGGTCAGAGTCTGCTCCTGGTTACGCTTTACAGTCTAGAACTTGATTCCTGAATCTCTGTTTGACCATGATATAATCTAGCTGAAATCTTCCTGTATCCCCTGGACGTTTCCAGGTGTATATCCTTCTGACATGGTTCTTAAACAGTGTGTTTCACAAAATTCTAACAACCGGCTTCTTCGCACATTTCTTTCTCCTAGACCAAACGATCCTACAGTATTCCCCTCTTTTCCCTCTCCCACTATTGCATTCGAATCACCCATGATTATTAGATTTTTCTCCCACTTCACATATTGGATTAGTTCTTCAATTTCGGCGCATATTTTCTCTTTTTTTTCGTTATCCTCGTGTGACGTTGTACTAATGTGCTTGGGGTGGGCTTAGATTCTAACCTCATCAAAATAATCCTGTCACCAACTGTTCATAATAACTGACACGTTTCTCGACTCTCATATTCATTACAAATCCTCTTCGGTGACTACATTGACAGCTTGTATGTAAATTATCCTGCGTTCCCCAGACCAGAAATTATGTGCGCCTTCCATTTAATCTTACTAATCGCAACAACATCTAACTTAAGTAGTTCCATCTTCGTTTCTAAGTTTTCTAACCTGCCTGTCATATTCAGCCTCGTAGGATGTTTCTATCCATTCTGATTATTCCTCCCTGAGTAGTCCCCACCCGAAGATTTTATTGGGGGACTCTTTTATCTCCGGAATATTTTTCCCAGAAGAAGCCATCATGATATATATAATTTCGGAGGATTACATGTCCTCGGTTTATCCTTTGGGTCTTTAATTCAGTGGTTTCCCGTTTCCTTCTGCATTTCCATGCCGTTAATAATTTCTGATTCATCCGACATTAGGGGCCGTTTTCAACCCCAAGGGCAAGAGGGAGCCCTCAATGACATTTTAATAAAACACATATTTAAATTTTATTAATTTATATTACTAAAGAAAACCAAAATTATTACTTATCCAAAATTTCAAGTATACAACGTGTTAACACTTAATAGCTCATATATTTCGACATATGGGATGGTCACCCGGTTGGCGCGTAAATGGTGGACGGTGGTCCAAGCAAGGAACCAGTTTGAGACATAAACCCCAATATACCGGGTGGTTATAATTCAACATTCTCTGTTTAACACGTTATAACACGGAAACTAATTGCCGCATGAGTACCTACCTTGGCAGAATTAATTTCAAGGACATGGAGAAGATAAATAATGCAGAATCAATTCAATTCAAACATTTTTAATGTGCTGCTACCATACATCAAATCATTACATACCGGTACCATTATTGCTACAAAAGGGGATCGCAGGCTTGCATTCTGCACAGCAGAACGAAGCATGTCCGAAGGTATGCCGGCTGCCTCTCCTGATATGCCGCGCTTCAGATCGGCACATGTGTGAATGTTCCCCTGGAAAACCCATTTTTTCAGGTAGCCCCACAACCAGAAATCACATGGAGTGAAGTCAGGTGATCGTGCCGTTCAAGGATTTTGAAACGATCGGCTGAAAATTAGATCTTTTCCAAATGTGTGTAGGAGAAGCAGTTGAGCTTCACGAGCGATGTGCGATGGGGCCTCATCTTGTATGAAAACTGTTGACTTCAATGTGTCTCTCTCCTGTAAGGCGCGTATGACATACTGGCGAAGCATATCGCAGTATGCTGGCCAGTCACACTGCACTTCTTTGGTCCTTGAGCTCCATCCTGTTCAAAAAAGAATGGGCCAATGATGAAAATAGCCTGAAGCCACACCGTACGGTGACACGTTCACCATACAGAGGAACTTGAGGCACAATGGCTGCAGGTGAAGATCCCCACACTCGGCAATTCTGTGTGTTCACCTCACCCGTTAGAGGAAAATGTGCTTTGTCTGTCCATAGGATTGTCCAGGGCAAGCCCTCGTCAACTTCAATCCATGACAGAAAGTGGAGAGCGAAGTGATCACGTCGTTGTGCGTACTGTGGTCCAAGCTGCTGTACGATATGAATCTTGTACGGATACTATTTGAGAATGGTTCGAAGCACCTTACGTACAGTGGTCCATGGGAAGTTCAAATTTCGTGACACAGCACGCGCACTGCTTGACGATCGGGAATTGCGCTCAGTGTTGTCTGCCATAGGAACAGCGATTTCATCAACCATCTGTGGTGCAACCGATCGTCGGCCTCTTCCCGGAGCGACGCCCAGTTCTCCAGTCTATTCGAACTTGTTCATCATGCTCCACACAGCAGGTGGAGAAACAGGACCCTTCCGTAATCCTTTCAGCCGGCGATATTCTCGAAATGAAGCTGCAACATTACTGTTGTTTTGATAGTAGAGCTTCACCAGTAATGCCCTACTCCATTTGTCCAAGCTCATGTTGGGCACGTCAACAAGTGCAGTGCGATTGGTCAGGTGTGTGAGACTATGAATCATGATGACTGATCATGGCACCTGGTGGCCATAGTTGGAACTGGACGGTGGCGCTGTGACGCATGGAAGTCATGCACCTCATACTCTGGACATTAATGCTACCAAGTAATCGTAAGGTAATTAGTTTCCGTGTTAAAACTTGTTAAATACTGAAACTTTAATTATAACCACGCGGTATATAACTTGCTAGAAATTCCTATACAATTCCGTAGGCACCGTGGAAAGAAACATTTACCTTGGTGTGCTATACGTGAAATTTACAACAAAAGAAAAGAAATTCAAGAATTAAGTAATCGAAAAAGAGATAATTCAGATGAATCGTAAAAAAACGGCGACCGCGGTAAAGATTTTTGGGGTACATTAGAAGAACTACAATTTGATGAATTATTTTCTGAAGAAGGAAATACTTTTGAACTTTTCGGATCTAATTCATCAAATCAACCTCAACCTAGTGTACAGCATGTGCAACATACCATGTTGACAGCGGATTTCAAGAACTCAGTATTGACATTCCATCTACACCAGCTTTAGAAGAAATGGATACAGAACAAGTACCAATGGTTCGGAAAACTCAGTCGAACACATTTTATTTTAATTTGTGTATCGTATCCAATGATTTTTAAAAATATGTATACCATTGATTCAGTACCTACAGATTTAGTTGTTAGTCGTATAGTACCTAAGACGCGAAAGTCTGTGAGATTTACATATATACTCGTGGAATTTTTCATCGAAAGTTTCATTCGCAACGAATTTGGTTGCGATATACAGGTGTTCAGGATGTTCAGATAAGACTATAAGTGAATTTCTTGAGGTCAATCCAAAACTAACATCATATTTGGAAAAACATAATCATAGCATCGAGTTTTAGCCGTTTCCCTCCACTATAACGTACTGAAGATATTAAATGCGATGGTTTCCAGTTTCCTTTACCAAAGTGACAGTGTTTGTAATAGTTACTGTACGTGATGATGACTGTGATGGTGTATGAGTTCAGTATAGAGTGTTATTTGTGTATGTGCGTGAGAGATGAACGTGACGAGAGAGTGTAGCCCGTTAAAGGCCCATTCAGGCCTATTCTTCCTAAAGAGGCTCTGCCAATTTTCACTTCCCAAAACGCATACAAGTCACCAGCAACAGTGTCTTCTTCGTCCCTCATTCTATCCGGGCTGCAGGGATGTTTGAGATTTAAGGCAGGACTTTGGTACACAAGCTGGTGGTTACAAATCGTACACAACCATCTCTGCTACTTTTTCGGCAAAGTTCTGATCATGAAAATTAATTCCGCTACCGCGCCTCGAACTTTCCGAAATCACTCCAGGCAAATGCCGGGATAGTTCCTTTAATAGGCCATGGTTGAATTCCTTCTCATTCGTTGCCCTAGTCCTCTCCCGTCTCTGATGATGTCGACGACAGAGAACCTGATTGTGAGATTTATAGCAAGCATCTCTTTGCAAGTTAAATTGGAATTTGTGAGAAAAAGTGGAACTTCATTAATTAATGTTACTCTGTTTTTTCGCTTAGAATTTTACATCTAAAATAACCTCTAATTAAATATATGACACTGACATGAATTCCAATTCAACATTAAATAAATTCTTTGATAAAACCGACATGAGATAAAAAGCATAATACTTTATGACAATGTTAATGAAGAAAAAGTAAAATATTGAAGCTATCGACATCAGAGCTTATGAAAAAATGTTTTCAAGAGGTAACTTCGACCGATGCGTAATTTTGTATCATATGCATGTTGATTTTTAAATTCAAATTTTAGGAGTATCCTTCAATGGTCTGAGTAAAAGAGCTCATATTTCAATAATCCACGTTTCGACTTACGGGAAAGAGGAAAAATTCTCCATTCATTCGCTACGCAGGCTCCGTAGTCTGGACGCCTCAAAGCGACACATGTGTTCACAGCTGCGATTAAGACATGCTTATTGTAGTATAAATATCGGTTGGATTTGAGCGTCCAATGTGTTACTTTGCTGAAACACTTCACATTCCAGCAGCTATTCAACAGCTACGTTATCAGGGATCTTGGAACGTATCTTTATTACATCAAACTAATTGAATTTCGTTACTGATAGGCTGGTTGGTATATTTTGGATTAGTTCAGCAGTAATCTTATTACAATTTAGTGAGCTTGGTTTTGTATAGTAAGACGTTTCACTATAATACCAAATACAGGGAAAGAGGCTCTGCCAAAACACACACAGAAATCCTAGTAAAGTGCAAACTTTGTCCATTATTTTTCGATATCTAATGTTGCAGCCACCAACATTAAAATTGATCTGAATATAGATGCTGTCAAACAATAACACTTCTTTCAGTGAATGTGATGTATGCCACACGTTCTCCTAAAAAATTCAAAATTGTCTTTCCGTTGATGAAATGGTATTTCGCGCAATAGCCAAGAAAAAGGAAGTCTAAGTAATGTGTTGATCATGGAAGAAGCAAAATATGCCAAGCAGTAAAACAGAAGGCAACATCTGATCAGAACTGACTACTTGAAATATGTTAAAAGAAATATTCTGAGGAAGTGGTAAGCTTATTGATTACCTACTGTTTGTCATAAAGCCGTTGCCTAAGTCCTAGTCTTCAATCGCTGCAGTTTAAATCGTTTATTTCCCCCAACGGCCACTCTTACCAACACATCTGGTGTTCGGCAATCTTTAAAATGTATTCCGGAAGCCGTCACCGACCACGATTCTTTCTAATGCGGACACTTGCATAATTGAAGCCAAAAGTAAAGAAGTACGCTATATGCTTCCGGTCAGCACTCCATTGTTTATAGTCACTAACACATTTAAAACCAAGTTGTCAATAGGTCATTCTCTATGGATTTCACAGCAAAGTAACGCGTGTAACGAGTTCTGTGTAAATTAAATGGCTTCGAATCGCAGAAGCATCGTGGAAGTGCTCTACTAATATACTAGAACATGCAATGGTGCTGAACGATGCGTCACTGTCATGTGAAAGATGCATGTTCAAAAAAATATGTAATTCTCATGAGCATCGTTTTTTCGTAAGAAACATGCTTTCATTAAGAATATAATCTTGCATCAACACAGTTAATTCGTAAGTTGTAACTCGATTGTTTTTTTTTTTTTTTTTCAATATGTATTTCATCGTTGAAGAGACGCAAGAAGTTCCTCAGATACGTTCTGTCACTCTACAGAAAACGGCATAAACGAGGTTAGAATGTGCTGCTTGCTCGGAACAAAATTTGAGAATTTGCTGTCTGTACCCACACAGTGCAGTTACAGAAAAAACATCAAATGATATGGAGCAGGCCATTCATTCAGAGTGTAAAAGATAAAACGTTTGTACTACAACTGTAACATCGTAGGTAAGAATTTGTTACATATTATTTTCCTGAAAACATTACAATACAATTAAGTGGTTATTTTTGTTTGTTTTAATTTTTGGTGTTTCGTGATGCCCAGGTATAAATCAATCTAAGAAAAAATATAACGTTTCAGCAATAAAATGGGGTTAGAGGATAATACTGAAAAAATTCGAAGAATGTCAGAAAGATTTCTCATAAGAAGTTTCATTTTTGAAATTTATTGAAAAAACCTCTATAGAATGGCTTCGATGTTTGACGAAGTAAATTGTGAGCAGCAGATGCTTTGCATACCACAGCGTTTGCCCCAGAGCTACTGTTATTCAGAGGCGCAAGGCCACAGACACTTGTTATAGTGATGGTGTTTGTTTTTTCATATATTAGTCGCCCAATGAAAGCGTTTGCATTCCTTTAGTTTCCGCCCGAAACTCGTGAATTAGCAAATTCTTTAAGCGGTTTTATGTTGAAGAAGTTTGTTTCAGCCATATTTAAAGGACCACATAAGCATCAATATATTTTGGGTGTGGTTTATTATACACGGAACCTATTGAAAATTTGTAGCTAAAAGATTATTGAGCTGCAAATGCCTAATTTGCTGTCAAGAATAATCAGACACTTCTGATTTCAGGAAGAAACATTTAGAAGATTTGGTTGTTGTTTTGGATGTAGAAGTGAATACGCCATTCGGATTCCTTTTTCCAACAACTTGCCAGTTATGTGGATTTATTGTAAATTTCTGTTGGTGATACACGAGCATAATTTAATGTATGTATGCAGACCCTTTCTACCAGCTTTTCGTTTTAATTGTTCCATGCGAAAATTTCATGTATTATCCCCAACTTGCAACTGGTGACCAAAGACTAAAAAGTATATCTGGTGCGTTCAGGTTAATATGCGGCCCAGAAGCATTACAAGTCTATCAAAACAAATTTTAATGTCAAGGACTTGGAAGATTACGATCAACATGAGCTCAGCCTGCGCAGTTGTAATATACAGCGTGTTAAAACTATTCCTATTATAGATATTGCGAAATAAAAGTCCTCTCCCTCAAATATGCAAGACACATTTAAACTGCCTGCAGACAGCGGTATATTCAAATGGGCTACTAGCTTCAAATCAATCAGTGGCTGCGTTTTATCTTAACTTTCAGGAAGAACTAACAGCCTCCTAAAATTGAAATTACCAACAGAGAAATAGGAAAGGTTTCTTTTTAACTACCAACAGAAAAGGAAATCCAAACAAATTTGGTTATAACACTCCGATGCTTTTATTGCAAAATGTTCTATATCTGCAAATAAGCCACTGACCGATATATCAATTTAACAGAAAAATTATCAGAAGATACCAAAAGAATTTACACCACATTTGACATTTTCTATCATTTACTATTTTCAACAGTCTAAGGTCCGAAAAATTATTTGCTGTAAGTCACGGAAGCGTATTCACATTAATTCCAGTTCCTCTATAAATATCCTAGGAATCGTGTCCACCGATTGCACATCCAGGCAAGATTACTCTTAACAGAAAAATAACTCCTCTACGCCAATCTGTATTGCTGGTAGTGATATTGAAACAATTTTTTTATTAAGATAGCTTTGCTGAATCGTCTCTTTAAACCGTCACCGCTCTTTCAAAACCAAAACACTGAATTTAATCTGTGGATCTGTAGATAATTATTATGAGCCCTTGCTAAAACTTCCACCACTCTGCCAAAATCAATAAACGTATATCAGATTTCTTTTTCTGTGAGCGGATACATACGCACCCCCTCAGACTAGGCTATGGACAGCCGCGCTCCTAGCAGCTCATCCCTCTTTATAAATACAGTATCTCACACTTTCGGGTACTGTGCAACCCAGCCCAGAGCCTCCGTAAGGTGCCGTTCTACCACTATGCCTCGACGGTGCAACATTTCTCTTCGAGCACCTCAAATCATTGCATCACACTCTAAAATAGCATAATATGGCCCAAAACTGCTCAAATAAATCCCTAAATAAACTACCGTAACGTTACTAGCAACTTCACTGCGTATTTTTTGTGCATTTTTTTTTCATATTTCGAAAGCGATTTCTTGAATGGTCTTCACTACACGCTTAAAAATACGCTTTCATGAACAGTATAATGATGTAAAACACATGAGAATTGAAGGATAGATGAAGCAGAAAGGAGAAGAAAGGTGGGCATTTGTGGGTATGGAGAGGCGAGCCGATGTGAACGCTGCGGGCATGGTTCGTCAATCGAGCGAGAGAAAAAACACTACTGATATTGGGAGATCCTAGCATCTGCGCGGGACGCCCTCCATATCAGTTTCAGAGTCTACTTTTGTTGCTCCTGTGATATTAATTACAGTTTATTTGATTTTCCTTCCCCACTTATAGATTTCATTTCGTTCAGCTTGGTTCCGAACTTTTTAATATCTCAAATCGCTAATACAATTGTTTTGTAACAGTTTCGGTAGTATATATACGAAGATGTTTGTTATATCTGACATTGAGGAAGGCTGTTGTATTTTATATAAAAAATATCTGAGGATAAACGCTGGTACACTACGTGATGACACACAAAAATCAACACAATGTAAAAGTTTTACCAGGATGGACGGTATATTGTAATATAGCCAAATTTTCTAATTGAAAAATCGAAACAATTGATATTTTTAAGAAATCTGTTACTGAACTTCGCACTGAAATTATTTATCTTAAGTCGGCCACACAAAAGCACTGTCGGCTCCTTGATAAGAGAGATATATATGCAAAATAGTAGTTGTTGTTAAGTGTATAACAGAACATGTTTTTTTGGGAGAAAGTATCATCTAAAACTTCATAATTTGGTTAAAAAATCAATAATATTAAAACGAGGAACCGGAATATTTGTTTTATTAATATTATAAATGCGAAATACTACAGTAATTGGTAGCAGAGATCTTAATTAAGTGTTGGGAACTCCTTAAAAGGATTTTATCAAAGAGGTGCAACTGAAGAATTTGTTTTATGGTATTCATTAGCATAATCGATAATAGACAACAAGCGTCCGTAACTGGTATCATAATCGATTAGGATGGTAGAAAAATGGATCTGGTTGATGAGGTCTGAGGCCTTATCGGCCATTTGATTCTGGGAACACATAATCAAACGAAACTAGTTCAATGAGAAAGTGAAATGCTGTGATGTCAGCAGGTGGTGATCAGCTATTACGTATTTATTACGAATGAAAATCTGATTTTCATTTGTCGCAAAATGAAAGCGCTACTTCTCCTGCGCGTTTCCTTGTGATTATTGGTTCTTCCTCAGAGTTAAATTAAGTCAGAAGTAAAACTGGTTTGTGACACGAATGTGAGCTACTTTCCAATCCTGTTACATTTTAAAAAATTGTCTCAATACCATATACTGCTAAAATGTCGTTAAAATACTGAAAAGCTGTCACTAAACAAAGTATACTTTTTCAACATTTTTATAGCAATACTAGTTTTGCCGTGCATGTGTTGCAATGCCTCTTTTTTATTCTTAAGTGGGTAGGCATATGCAAAACAGACACATTTACGTGTTCAGAATAAAGGAAAGACAATGATTTTTATGAATTAAATTAATATTGAAAAAGTTTATTCTAGTACTTTGGGATATACAATATTGTTGGTGTTCCATGTTCTGCAAAAAGAGACCCATGGTTTTTATTTGGTTTTGATAGTCGGTACTTAGCACAACTATGTTTTAAAAAAGAGCGGTGTGGTAGCTCAGTGGTTAAACTTCTTTATTTCAAACGTTTTTTGGTCAGGTCCAAACTTCAAATTCTGGTGGAAGCAGGCATTTTTAAGAGTTGTATACGATAAATTGCTTGCTATGTTTCCTTCGGTAGGATCTGTGGGTTGTGGACTAACTTATTATTACTATTTTTTTTTTTTTTTTAAAATAAAGAACAAAATACTGTCTACAAAGTTTCTCTGCTGCTGGATATGAAAGTCCTAATGTTTTATTCCTTTTGAACGGATTGTAGTACACCATCCACATTGGCAGATTTCCTTACCGAAACAAAAAACGGAAAAGTTGCTTGTATAAATTAGCATTTAGAGGGGAGAAGGGAAAGAGCGAGTTCAGCTTTGTAAACTAAATGTAAACATCAGTTTTCATTTATTTTAAAACATCTGTGCGCATAGTCCTTCAGGATCGGATAAAAAATTTAGATTTTTAAATTTCAAGTTCGAATTTCTTGGTCAGCAACTGTCCAGTTGGAATCAGTCCTACGCCGTTTGAGAGGAGGCGTTAGTGGCTCTCTGAATATCATGCATATCCCTATCCACTCTGGGTTTTTTTTATACTACTTTCGATTTATTTGTAAACAGAGTAAATAGTTCCAAGTGTAAATATTTCTTAAGGGAGAGTGGTGGGTATTTGTGAAACAAATGTAGGAAATATTTTTCTCATCTTTTTAAAGTAAACGTGTTGATTAGTTCCATCGAAATCGGATACATACAGTGGCTTTGTATAAAGAACATTTGCATAAATTAAGTGGGGTAAAGGAGAAGAAAGGTTGGATTTTGTAAACCAAATGTAGACAGTATCTTTTTATTTGTTTTAAAGTAAAAAAACAAAATAAAAAATTAAGTAACTCCACAATCCGAAGGGGAAATTGATCATATACAACTCTTCAAATTTTCTGCTTCCTCTGGATTATGAACCTGGGACCGGACCAATAAACTTTTGAACATTAGAGCCTTAACCACTATGCAACAAACTGCTAAGCCTTTTAAGTATAGGTGTGTTAAATAGTATCAAAATCGGATAAAAATTATGTGTTAGTATGAACAACGGTGGCAAAAATTGAGGGCTGGCGTAAAGAAGGAGAGGGATTAGCTTTTCGTAAACCAAACGTAGACGGCATTTTTCTCTTTGCTTTAAAGTAAAGAAACCAACTTAGTCCACAACCCGACGGTTGACTGAATCCTCCCGAACGAGGTGCACTAATCCATTGTGTCAGAGGCAGGACCTACAATCCCTATCCTTTGCGACCTACAGTCTAATGTGGAATTTGAACCACAGAACGTCAGAGCGTCGCTCAGATGATCATATGAAGCTCCTACAAATTCCTGCTTCCCCCTTGATTTGAAACCGAGGCCTAAGACAGAAACTTCCATAAATAATTGTGCTAACTATTCAGCTATAGACCACTTTGTTTTGAAAATTACATGTAGTAAGTGCTATCAAAATTGGTTTAAAAACTGTGAATTTGTGTGAACAACGTTTTAAAAAATTAAGGTGGCGGGGTGAGGTAAGGAGACGGGTTGTTTCTTAATGCAAAAAAAATCTAACTTATTTCACATACCGAAGGTTGGTTGAATTATCCCGAAGGAGTACTATTGTGTCACATGTAGGACGGAAATATCTATTCCCGTGGGACCTACAGTACAACGTGTAATCCAAAAAACCGTACATCACATGATCAAATACCAGTAAAACTTTCAGCTTCCACCATCATCTAACCTGGTAACTTTCGAAAGCCCGTCAGCCAGTGAGCTTCCATGACGCTCTATTTTATTATATATGACATGGAATTTCAACCACGGAACGTCCAGAGTTGATCATATGTTAAAATCCAGCTCATAAAAATTCCTGCTCCTACTGGGATTTGTACCTGAGACCATAAAAGAAGGCTTTATGAAGTTAGCGCCGTAACCACTTAGTCAGCACACACATCTGGTTTGAGGCACATGTGTGGTAAGTACAGGGCGTTCGCCGGGAAACGCAACCCACTGTTAGCGCTACAAGGAAGAAACTGCTCCCGGCGAGCAAGCGGTCAGTTTCGGGCATTGTTCGACCGTCGGCCGCGGACTATTTCATAATAATTACGCTTCATAAACTTGTGTGCTAAGCATTTAAATGTGACGTAATTCATCAGCTTACCTTATAAAAGATGCTGGAACTGTTGACCCTCTTGTGTAATGCACATTTTACATCTTCTGAACATATTTCGAGACACACGCTGCCCTAACTGACTTCATGATTTTTTGGGTGACTGTTCTAGTCGAAAAGCGATATCGTCAATTTTCTCCTCTGTGAGAATACGGTTGACCGACAGTCTCTTTTTGTTAAAAAATGAACCCGTTTCTCTTACTTTTTTAACCATACGCAGAATTGTTGATTTAGCTGGCAGTAAAGCGCCAGGAAATTCGCGACGAAATTTACTGCGACACTTTTTAAACGACTTCTTCTTCACATATGTATCGTAGAGAAATATTCTTTGTTGCAAACTGTAACGTACCATAATTTTACTCACACTCAAACACGGTACAGATTAATAAGAGTATGAAGCCCCAAACCAGCCAAACCGCAAAGAAACGTTTATTCACAACACTGATTAATAAGGGACTGAAGTCACAAACTATCTACAATGCAAAGAAACCGTTCTTAACAATGTAAGGGTCACTGCACTGCACTGTTGGGGCAGCGGAGGTCTTAAACAGTGCGGTGATTCACGGTGCCGTGTGGCGGAAACTGCTGGCACGACTGACCGAGCAAGTTGCCGACGGCAACAGTCTGGGAGGGTAGCGTTTTCCGGCGAACGCCCTGTACTATCAAAATCGGAGGAACAACGATGGGCATAGACAAAGGGTGAGTAAAGGAGGGGATGATTTAGGATTTGTAAACTAATTGCAGAGAGTATTTTTCTATTTGTTGTAATGTATACATATGCAGAGATTCAACAAAATAGGATTAAAACTGTGTGTTTGTATGAACAACGTTGTCAAAAATTTAAGGAGTTGGGGTAAAAGAGGAATGGGGTGGTTTCCTGCAAACAAATGCAGACAGTATTTTTCTGTTTGATTTAAAGTTTATGTGTGCGAAGTTCCATCGATATCGGATAAAAACTGTGAGTTCGTGTATCGAATATTTGCCAAAATTGAGGGGTGTATAGGGAGAGGGGGTAAGGTTTTATGGATTTTTTTTGGTCCATACCCTAAGCAGGCGCGTACAAAATAACACACCAAAGTTTCATCGCAATTGGATGAATGATATAGAAACGCATAGAAGACGAACAAACGAACAACCAAATAAACAAACGAACAGGCAAACAAACGAGCATTCATTTCTATGTATTAGATTTGTTTCAAAATATATTTAAAGATACATAGATGTTTACAGAACCTTTACATCATATATGGCGTTTGATTTGAAGGTATTCAGTTGTTATTAGTCATTACGGAGTCTTCCATGTGGTTATAGCCAACATAGGTAAAGTATTTATAATCTGGGTTTCAAACTTTACACTTATGTAATAAAGACTTGTGTTGCAGAACATATCGTAGTATGGAAAATATCGAAATATCAGTTTTATGACCCCAACGATCTGGTAATATAGTTTCAGGTTATCAGGCATCCTCTGTCTCTGAGGTATTAACCTAAGCTAGTAATACTACCACCCAAAGTGGATTACTCGCTGCGTTCCGGGTTTTATGTACTCAAAGCAAATTATCTCAGGGGGGGAGTCTTCTTATTGCCAGATACGTACATTAACCACTAATATTACAGATACTGATGCAACAGAAGATTCTTACGAAAAATGTAGAATTGGTTTAAAACATTTTTCTTTAGCATACGCAGTTTTTTTAAATAAAAAATAAAAAATGGTTCTGATATATGCACTTTATCTACTAGCTCTTGTGTTTTAAATATAATAATTTCGTGCACTATTACGAATCCAATATTTTATAAGGTCTTCTGATGCAGCCATCATTTCATTGTTAATCTATGCTCTGAGGATTACAATATCTAAATGCTTGATGAGGAAAAGGTGTTGGTAGGCATCCAAAAGGCACTTCGTTTCCCTGTCAGGTAATCAAGTATCCACTGACAAACACTATGCACGTCGATTTTTGCTAAGAGCCGATTGTGTGGTACAGTGTAGAATGTTTACTGAATTAAAACATGAATCACATTATTTCAATAACGTCCATTTACCCATGAGGTGTATGACGTTGTGTGTGTGTGTGTTTTTTTGTTTTTGTTTTGCCAGATGGTAATTAATTTTTTTCTTTTATTGACATCATAATATTCCAGAAGTGCTCTGTGAACTGACGTTACACAGATCTGTCAGTAGTTCATGGAGTCTTAACATTTCCTTGTTTGAAGATGGAAGTTACCTGTTCGATATTCCATTGGGAATGTTTTGTGCTATATATCATTATCTGTCAGGAAGGATTTGAGAATTTTCTGATTAGGTAACCATAAGGGTCAGGTGCTTTACACCATTGAAAAAAATTCTTCAGTTGTTTTGCAAAACCTGCATAGTAAATTTCAATAAACAGCTAAATCTTCCCGACGTCGAAAAACATGTACAACTTCCGCAGCTTCGCTAGTAAACGATTTTTTATTATTGACTGTTAAATATTTTAGTCTTTCCATCATTACAATAGTTTCACATGCATTGATAGTAATGGAAGATTGTTTGTATTCCAGCAAACGTTTCTTACTTTAAAAATTACTTTTGTTTTGCAGCGAGGCTAAAAAAAACTTTGTAATTACTGAATGAAACACTCGCATTCATTCTTGCTACGTGGACAAAATAAAATGCTGTATACATCTGCGTGGAACTGGTGTGTACAAAGCAAACGGATGTATTTTTTTGTTTCTTTCGCGGTGGTTTGACGTCATGTCGGGAGCTTGAATCTTTGAAGAAGTTCTGCGCTGTGTAACGGAACTGAGAGTTGTAATATGTTTGGGAATGGTATACGTCGTGTTATTCTGTGAAACGTATTCTGTTAACGCGGAAACTGAATGCAACCAAATTGTTAAGTAAAACCGCCGATGGCAGATACGTAGGCATAATTAATTTTTAATTTTGTTAATAACTCTATATGTTCACCATAGATGTGCCTTTAAAAGCCCTCAACCGCACTGCAAGGAAAGTATCAACGGTGATAAACATTGAAAAAAGTAATAAAGTGGATGTGTTAGTATGCGGACATAACGAAGCATAAAAACAGTGATTCTTTTTATACAATACGGTTAACCTCTACTTGTACTGAATATCCTAAATTTTTGGAGTGTATTGTTATGATTGAGATTTATTCGTTGCATTTTCAAGCTGAAGAGACAATTATCAGAATAAAATATTCAACCAAATTTTTAAGATACCTACCTAGGTTCTAATTTTAAGTAAATTTTCTTTGTTGGATATCAATGGTTTTATTTGCATTTTTTTTTAACTTCTTTGCACAAAGGTGCGTTCGTATCAGCTTATTACGAATAAATCACGTTATCAACTTTGAGTGTAATAGTTTGTCTTATATGAAATATGAACCGATTTTTAACAGTAATATACCAGAGGAAAAGAGTATAAAAGTTGTATAAGCATGGAAGATTTTAATTCCTAATGTTTTTTAATTAGCTGAAGTAGTTTCAACAGTGTTTTGTGCTCCATGTGAGTCTACATGTGACATATTTTGTGCTAAAGACAACCAGAGTTTCAAATGGTAAAGTGATGTCATTAGTTAAACACTTATAATGTCTCGGTATTATTGGATTTATTTTTCTATTTTAAAGTTATTTTGTTTTAGATCTATGCTTTAGCCGAAATATGATGATTTACTTACAATTTGTTACCAGAATATAAGTAATAAAAGTTGTCTGTTATATTTGCTTAATTTTTACTCCATGACGGTGAATAATATTTTTTAGTGAGAACGATAAATGCTGTAATGACAGTAATAATGTATTCTGAAATCTTGTATCTTTTTTTCACTTAAACAGGTCTATTTGAGATATAGCTTATTTATGTAAGTATTACTGATTTTTGTACTACATCTCATTTTTAACTCAGATACATAAATTTCGTTTTCTAGTAACTAAAATTTAATACATCTTCAGTGATTAACTTGATGACATTAGGGCACAAGAATGTTTATTTTACTTGGCAACAGCATATCAGTTTCCAAGTGTAAGCAACGGAAGTTTGTAGATCAATCAACAGTCAAACTGATTGCTAGTATATTTTAACAGTAATTTACAATTTAAAAACTATGTACTTAAGCTAAGTGCCAACAGCATGACTACCAAATCTGGAGAAGATCTTTCTTGATCATCCATTAGCTGATAAATTCCACTGAGATATTCTATTGTACAACCAGTCGTAAAAGATATAACGAAACCCAGATGCCATGATGAAGAGAACATTGCATAGCAGCTATGTTACGGCTGTTGTTGCTCTAAACTTTGTGTACGATGTACGAAAAATGCTGTTTTTAAAACGTTAGTTACGGTGTAATATTTTCGGATGTATGGTGGAATAAACTTTTTAAGTTGCTACCATTTACTCACACCCACAGGAAAAGAGGATTTTTTTATACTCGTGTGCCTATAAAAAAACTGTAACTCTGGAGAATAGTATGAAAACATTAACAGCTCTGTGAGAAGCGTAAAAACGACCTAACTTGTTTAACGGTTATGCATTTAACTCAACAATTTACTTGTTTACCAGAATATAAGGTAAAAAATGATGATATCCATAGCTCCGTTCCTCAGAAATCTTTGATGAACGAAAAACATTATTTTTTGTAAGAATGAAGTTAGTATAAATAAAAACATCAAATAATTGTTACTGAGAAAACAAATCATCCCATGATGAATACATGGAAAAAACATTTATTTCAAACAGTATTTTGTTTGCGGTGCTGTTCGTGAAGATATATATATATATATATATATATATTAATTTCCATATTTATTGTTAATTAGTTTTCAGTTGTTTTCTGCAGCAGTTTGAATCTTGCTGCCTGGAATAATTTCTGAAGCACAACAAACAAAGTTGTAATGGAAGTAGCCTCACATTATACACAGCTACTCTTGGGTTCGAAAGTGATTAAAAAATTATTCCAATATACGGAAATCAATTTAAGAGTTGATAGTTATCGGAAAACTATTATTGATGGATTCCTTACCGAAAAAAAATATCCCTGAGACTGTCGAATAATATTAGTGAATGGGAATTTTGAATGTTAGAAATGAAAGCAATGCAGAAAGAATAGAGCGATAAAATATGTTAATAAAAGAAGAGAGGGAGATTTACTGGCACTATCATTGTGACAATAAACGTTTTGTTGGGGAAAACTGAGCATGAAGAAAACCATTGCATGTCAGTTAAAATGTTTAGTTCATGTTATCTCTCGCATAGGAGCTGCTTCATGCTGCTATACACCAACCGTTTCTTTGGTTTTATTGTTTTCGAAGTGCTTCTAGGTCTTCTTTAGATATTTATTGCCGTAATAATTTATGTCTCATAGGATTTCTTACTATTTTAGCACGCTAACTGCAATGAAACGTCCCATTCCAATCAGTCAAACATTTCTTATATCATCGTTGTTGTACTCTTGTTTATTTGAGCACAATATTTAAACAAATCAACTGACTGGACAATAACCTTAGTTATCATACGTAAATGTCTTCCATAAATATTAAAGTTTTCTTTTCTAGGCACAATAAAGGAATCAGTGATCTCTTTAATTGCCTGAATGTAGTCAACAGTAAATTTCAGCTTATAATAGGAACAGTTTAATTTCAGAATAGCGGTTGTTCCTGAAACCACGCTTGTTTGGTAATTATTTCACTCTCGCTTAAAATATTTCTAAGGTATTTCAGAGTCGTGAGGCTAGTGTAAATTAAATATTGGTTTTAGATGTACGTGAATCGTTGTGATTTTTTATGTAACTTTCGTTTGGTAATCTGTTTACCAGTAGTTATTTTTCCGCATAAGATTCTGAAGTTTTTTTTATCGTTTTCTAATATGCACTCCCTCCTAAATAATGTTTGGAACTACTACTTTATCATTTTCACAAAAGTTGCCAGTACAGAAAATTGCTTAGAAAATTTCTCACTTTGGTACAGCATAAAACTCCCTCACAAGCAATATTTTGTTCCTAATCGATAAGCATCTAAAGTATGGAGTTATTTTTACGAATAAAAGGTTTTCGTTTCGCACCACTGGATATACATCAGAAACTTGTTGTTGGTCGTACAAGAAGCTTTCCGTCAAAACTAATCTTCATTCTTTACATTCCAATTCTCTACTGGCACCTGGATTCGTATATGAATCAGTATGGGACTGTATGTCACTCATCTTTTCTCTCCGGGCATTGCGACACAACAAAGCTGATGGCCAAAGAATTCATTGCAGTCACAAACGAAGGCCAATATTCGCAAATAAATTATAACGGAATCTTCGTCTTCTGTCTGCCAGCGTATCAATACTGTGATGCTTTCGTTAGAATTATAATTACAAACGGCCAGAAAAGGAGCGGCTCTCGTCAAATACTTCCTCGACATTGTCAAACAGTCCATTATGATCTGGATCCCAACAACAGAATCGTATTCCAGATTCGAACGACAAGGATTATGCATGCTTTCTCTATTATATATGCATTATAATTCCTCAATTTGCAGTCTAGAATTAGTTTTACCTTTGACCAAAGTTATGTGCTGATCTGTATTAATGTTGTTGCTTATTGTAACGACCAATTATTTCAGGGACTTTTTAGTCCTGGTCATGCGGATTGTCTTGCACTTTTAGGAGTATAGCTTAAGCTATCGTTGATCGCACTGTATTGAAATAACATTGAGAACACGCTGTACTTCCAAAAAGCGTCACTACTCCTCCCCCCCCCCCAAAAAAAAATGTGTGCATTTTCCACCAAAAAAAAAAAAAAAAAAAAAACCTCAAACTGCTATTCACAATTCAGAAAAATCAAAATGCGAAGTGGACCCTGCGGGACGCAAAGATATAGCATCGACATTAATAGATTATCCACCTTCTACGACGACATACCCTGACTGACCTCTTACACTGTACGCTCGAATTTTTATTAAAAGGCGGTTGTGAGATACAGATTCAAATGCTTTCTGAGAGGGCCCTACAGTTTAATGTGTAATCAGAACTACGGAAGCGTTCCGGCGTACTTCACATAACACACCCAGCTGTATGAGAGATGAAGGTTTAAAGGCTTATGGAAATCTCGACCGAGACAGGGATTCGAACCGGGAACCTATCGATCTTCAGTCCGATGCCTTAACCACTGAGTACCCAGGGCGCCACAGTGTCAAGTAAAAATACGACAACATGTGTTTAACACGGCACGTTCTTCCAAAATCAGCTTTGGATTAATTTAAGTATTTTTTTTACTTTTACTTTTTTACTTTTAAGAATATTCCAGCCAGTAATTTGCTCCGGAATTCTACATCAGACGTCAGAGTTACAGGTCGCTGGTTCATGGGATCCCAGCAATTCCTTTTTTTGATAGTGAGATTAATATTTGATATTTTTTTAGTGGAAAGGGCTTTTTATGTTTTGCAGATTTAGAGTTTAAGTCAGACACAAATCTTTTAATTTCAGTGGCATACTCTTAATGGAATGCCATCGGGACGCTGTAATTTCTCCCATTTCATTAGATTGTGTTCCTTTACAATCCTAACAGTGTCTATTTATAACATATTAATCACTAATTCCATATGACATGGAAAAAGGTTTAGTACGTGAATCACTTTTCAAAATTCGGCGTTTAATACGTCAGCGTTACTTTTCCATTTGTACCTACAACATCTAATATGTTTTCATTACCTTTAGCACACAACGATGGTTGAAAACACAGCTGTTACTGATGGCAATCTGATAACATATTGGAACGGCAGAAGGCACTTGTCACAAATAAGGCTACAATGAGATTAATCAATATGGTTTCCTGTTCCTTTTTTTTTTTTTTTTGCTGTCGTCAGTCTTCAGACTGGTTTGATGCAATTCCTTATTGTTGTCTATTTTACCATACAGGCTCTAAATTAATCTGCTTTCTGTACCGATTGTGTGGTGGATGGGCGATAACGCTCTGGTCTCGCATTTGAGAAGACGCGGGTTTGAATTCCCATCAGGGCATCCAGATTTTGGTTTTCCGAGGCTCCTCCAAATCACTCCCGGCGAATTACTGGATGCTTCATTCAAAAGCCATAGCCGCATTCCTTCCATTCCTTGTCCCAATTCCGCCTCTAATACCCTCGACGTCGATAAGCCGTAAAGCCATAAAACAAAACAAAAACAAACAATTGTGATATTTGCTCTTGTGAAACAAGTAATGATTTTGTTTCAGGCTTTTGCTATAAACACTTATAAAGGTCTAAAGTAAATACTAGTACTTATTGGAATCTCTTAAACTAGCCTTCACATACGTTGCTGAGTTTATTTTCGTTGCCTGTGTCTTAATTCATGGTACCGAATATTCCTGCGTCACCCTAAAAAGACACCCAGTACACTGCACAACGCATCCGCTACCCGTATAGCCTATTTATTTGTGTAGTGCACGCATGTTCTATTCAAGGGAACCTTACATGATTCAACCAAATGACGAAGATCGGAGAATCTGTAGCCATGATCTCCACGGATGCGCTTTAGTCTCTGATGTACACCGAGGACAAAAATCAGTTCTGCAGATAGTTAGCTCTGCCGATATCTTTCGGCCACGGGTCGCTGAGTACAATTTTTCAGCCAGTCGGAAGAAGGAAGAGAGGATAACCTCCGATCGGGGCCGGCTAGCATCATTGCTGCTGTCATGCGCCACGTTCTGCAGTTGGCGGCAACACGTCCGCTCGATAGCATCTGGTATAGCCTGTTCCACATCTCAGATCAAGTCCCCTAGAATACACGCGATGTGGACGCTGGTTTTCTTTCGCCAGCGATCAGACTTTTCCTATCACAATGGCTGGTAGGGAAAGTTCAGGTAACCCCAGGCACTTGAAATAAATAGAAATAAGAGGGGAAAATTTTCTGTATTTATTTTTATCTTAAAATAAACTGGGAACTTCTGCAGTCATATTAATTAGAAATTAGTAATAATAACTTTTGTTCAACGAATTAAATTGAGAACACTAATTTTTTGGCAACACACAAGTTGTCGGTTTACCCCTGACACAGTAATAAATGGTAGCCTAATCGGTTTTTGGATTTACGAAAATCACAATAATAGTGGATATCTGAAGAATCTACATGAACACAACCTTCATGAGCCGCTCTTTGCTTCATAACACCGAATCCAGTCTTCTTCAAAAAAAAATTTCACGTACGATACATTCGGTCTGTGTTACTTGATTTTCTTTCGGAAAGACTTTCAATACTTTTCTTTGCATTCAACGTTCTTATAAAGCATTTAAGGTTTAATTTTTTGCTTCGGCCGTTTTACTACCTTTTATTTTTGTCCTTACTCCACATTTTTAATATGGTGAAGATATTAAAATCTCCCCCGTTTGGATTTTTCGGGCACGCGTTATCATGCGTATGTTTGATGCATCATATTCAATAATCTCCAACGAATTTTGACAGAAGCGACGAAAAACTTCTGCCAGGAACAGAACACACTCTAGTGTGAACTCACTGGGCGCCGAAGTCGCAGCTCAGTTGCATTTGTTTTTACACTACAGGGTGCATATTTACAATAAAGTTTTACCGACGAATCGCATTTGATTTGTTAGAACTTTAAATGTACAGTGCTACCCGACTTTCCCCTATTGGATAGATTTCGCCGTCGCAACATGAGGTACTGTTGGACCACAATACTGATTAACTCTCCCGTATAGCAGAATTATTGCTTTCGCTGGCAAATCTGACGGTGCCACGATTATTACCAAGTCCATAATTATTGTGCATCAAGGTTACAAGGGATTTCGGAAACTTCAGCATACTATTTTCATTTTTTTTTTACATCTGAATGTAGTTCTGATTTACACATTCTTTTTACTGAAGACTCCAGTTTCATCAACAAGATAAAACGTTACAGCATGATAAACTATGGCACGTGATTATAGATTTGAAGAAAATACAATTATTTTCTTCCTGGTCTGCAGTGATTTACACAACCGAATAAAATAAATCTTCGACGGCTCTTTCTTGAATAAATAACAGTGAGGGTTGTTGTATTGTTGCGCAGCGTCAGCCATGCCATTTCATTGGTCATTGTGGGGTGGAATAGTGAGTATCATGTGCCTGTTGTGGAAACGTATTTCAAATGAGTGACTCTGTATTTGCATCGCAGTGCTTTTAGGGAAGGATTTTCGCAATAAGTCAATGCAAAATGGTTCCCATAGAAAAAAAAATACATTTTTGTGAGTAAGGAATTTCAGACAGACAGATTCACTTTTATAGAAGAAATTGTCCAGTAGACAACGCAATGTTCAGACACAAGGGAACATTGCAGCACTCTCTCGTCTAGCGAATGTCTGACAGTGGTGTGCGCAGAAATGTTCACACAGACCTTCAGTATCATCCCTAAACATCGATGATCGTACAGGAATTTGACTAGCTGAACCGTGAAGTTTATTGTGTTAACATGACTTGAAACTTACTAGTCACGCTATTATTATCTCTCATTTAGACTTATGAGGGTACAACAGCCAGCAAAATTTTTGGTCTTGGACCGCAAAACTCCACGAGCGACTTTTCCATAGGGAGCTTGTTACTATGGCCTCGCATTCGGGAGGACGGCGGTTCGAATCCCCGTCCGGGCATCCAGATTTGGGTTTTCCATGGTTTCCCCAAATCACTCCAGGCGAATGCCGGGATGCTTCCTTCAAAAAGGCCATGGCCGAATTCCTTCCCATTCCTTGCCCCCATCCTTTCCCGTCTCTAAAGACCACGTTGTTAAAAAGGGACGTTAAACTGTTACAAAAAAAAAAAAAAAAAAAAAGCTTGTTACTATCTGGTTTGGTACTGCAGAATTTGGGATAAAAGGGCCACGCTTTAAGAAAGAAAGACGATCCTGTTACATCTATAATGAGATTATACGCTACTGGTTGGAGCCTATGTTCAACAAACTTTGAAATACAGCTTTGTGCTTTCAACAAGTGTACGCGCCATAGAGATCCATGTACGTTGAGAGACAACTATTCCAGCAGGCCTGTGTATTAGGTGATCACGCATGGCTATCTCGTTCACCAGATATTTCCCATTGCAATTATTGCTTTGTGGATATGTGAAGGCTAAAGTCATCGAACGTAGACTGCGTAGAACCGACGAACTAAAACATTATATTCGCCGTGCATTCACAGCAACACCGCAGCAAGCTTTTAAACTCAATTCGCAACTCCCCGCATAGGCTTCAACTGTATAAAGAGCAAGAGGACTGCATTTGAAAGATGATATCCTCAAACAAAATGATGATAAATGGAAAAAGTTGTTCGCAATGATGGTAAAATAACAATTGAAATAGAATATGTGTTGTCAATTTTATTCGTGTCGTAAATTAGGAATACCTTTCTGTGAACTCTTATTTATGTAGCTGACATGGAACATAATATGTTTCTTGCCGTTGATATTCACTGTGGATCTCGTAGCATGACCATCTCTTACTGAAGTTCCCTCCGGCTTACTCCTGCTGACCGGAGAAAAGGGAAGTTTAACTGTTGGGAATCTGACTGGAAATAAACCTTGCGGTGAGTGCTAGAAAGGTAGATTAAGTTAACAAAGACTGTCTAAATTAAAAATGATAAAAGTTTTACTATGCATGTCAACTCGAAATTGTGAAGTAGCCTTTTTTTTTTTTTTTTTTTTTTTTTTTGTAACTGCTTTACGTCTCTTTTTAACATCGAGGTCTTTAGAGACGGGAAAGGATGGGGGGCAAGGATGGGGGGCAAGGATGGGGGGCAAGGATGGGGGGCAAGGATGGGGGGCAAGGATGGGGGCAAGGAATGGGAAGGAATTCGGCCATGGCCTTTTGAAGGAAGCATCCCGGCATTTGCCTGGAGTGATTTGGGGAAACCATGGAAAATCCAAATCTAGATGCCCGGACGGGGATCCGAACCGCCGTCCTCCCGAATGCGAGGCGAGAACGCTAACCGTTACACCGCCCGACTCGGTGTGAAGTAGCCAAAATAAAGACCATTATATTCATTTATGTCTTATATTTACTTTGAAGCCTTTATAGTAGGAGGGAGAAGTGATACTGGGAACAGAGAAACTTTTGCAGATGATACTATTACCTACAATTACCTGCTTTGTTATTATATTTTTCGAAATTCCATCATAATTCTTAATAAGATATGTCATATGAATGATCATAAGAGTAAATATAGTTTTCACGCATCGTTTAAATAATTGATACATGAATAGCTAGTCGTATATGTTACAGAGAGATGCGAATGTTATACTTAAATGTTTAAGATGAGCACATGCTTTCCTTATTACGAAAACCACTGTGGAAAATACATTCATAGAATGTGTTCTTTGTATTTATATTTTTACATCATTCGTTGAAAGCGGTAACTGTAAGAGGATGATACCCTGTTTGCACATGCTGGGTACCTTTCCTTAACACTTCCCTAACATACTTGTAAGATCCAGAAAATCCTACTGTTGTATTTCTCCTGGTTTGACGATTTCACAGAGTTAATTACTTTCCATTACAGTAGACTAGACTTAATTGGAATCCTACCCACGGAGTCGAAATAACACGTTAACGCATCTGTGTAGCTAAGGCCATCCTATTCAAGGTACACACTAATGCAAATTATCTGTACTTCGTAAAGGCTTAGTACAGCACCTTTTATTTGCAACAGGACCTCATTAGAATTACGTGACTTCCAACTAAAATCATAAGTTCCAAATTAAGATTTCATCACTTTTTCTCAGTGGTGAATTTCACCGCATTTCTTCCCCTATTTTACTATTACAGAAAATTAGTAAACTATTGACTTAATCATGGGTCAATTATAAAGCAAAATTCTGGCATACCTTGCTGTGTAAAGTTAAGTACGCCAGAAAGCTTCCGTGCTGCGGATTCCACGTTATATAGCTTTGTAACTCCGATATGGCCACCGAAATGTGGTATACTCAACTTCCAGTTGTGCTCTAGCACTAGTTTTACACGTGCTATCGTCGCTACAATGCTTATTAAAAACTGAATTACGCTTGTTAAACGTTGCATGTTTGGCGATTTCAGTGAAAAATAAAGGTCTCAGTTACCATGTCATTTCCAAAGATAAAGACCGTCGAAAGTGGTGGATTATACAACTGCAGCCTGGAAAAACTACATAGAAGTAGACTCAAGTGCGTAGTCGTCATTTTGCTAAACCGGATTTTAATTCATCGCTTGACAGCTGTGGTAAGTGGTTGTTTGGTTGCTTTATTTTCACACTTTGAAATAAGTGTATGAAGTGATTGTATCAAACTCGTATGCGCCTCTGCTACAAATCAATTATTTATGTTGTAGTTGTGCTTACATCACGGCAACATAGTCTTGATTTGCTGTGGATTGTTTACCTTTTTCTGCTACATTCTATGATAAAATTAGCTTTAAAAATATGTTAGATCAACTGAAAATCTATTTAACTGACAAAAATGGATTAAATACCTCGAACGAGGTAATCGTTCTCACGCGATTTTTTTAAACATGTAGATGACAAAAATATGTTGCAGTTAAGATTTTTATCTGAAGTTGAACAATCCATAATGTGAACAGCATTTTACAGGAAACTAAAAAAAAAAGCAGTAGTTAAAATCAAACGGTTCCAAGACAAAATGTGCCGTCAATCGACGCCCATGTTGCGATCGACCAGAAACATGGACCGATCTTTTAAACCCAACAAATAGAATAAAAAAAAAGCTAATGGCGAATGTTACGTATCTTCCTGAAAGATCAAAAAAATAAAAATAAAAAAAAAATTCCAGGGTCGGCACGAAACTCATTAAACTTTTGGAAATTAGTATACAGAAGAACAAGTTCAACTTCAAACAATGTTTGACTGATGTTCAGGAGTTTTTTTCTCCTGTATTACCTGTAAGTACAACGCAAAAACTATTCAAAAACAGTGATAAAAACACTTTGGCCTAAAATCAGACATTTATAATTTTAAAATGATTTCAAGCAGTTCAAAACGAGGAGTGAAACGCCGGTAAGAGGTAATTCAAGGGTTAATTGGCCTTGATGGTTTGACTTCTTACCTGTTAATCAATTCTTGCTTAGTGTACTTCTACAGATTACCTGCTCCCACTTTAAAAAGTAATTACTTCAGCTCTTTAAGTGTTAAATTCTTGTACACAGATTGCATCGCAAACGAAAACAAACGCACAGGGCTCAACCGAAAGTTAACAATACCACACTTTGCTAGGTGGCGCTGCAGGTGACGAAAAAATAAACTAATAAGTTACAGAGCTCTATATTGTAGGCCTTCTATACCCGGTAGGATTACCGGATTATGTTGGGTGGCTAGGATAGAGGCGGATTACGCAGCCGGAAATAAACCCTGTCAGCAGGTCATTACAGCTACACGAGTTTACTATTTTTTTTACAAAGCACAATGAAAAATAAAAGACACTGATACTTCATTGATTACGAAAGTAAACTGCATACCGACACTTCCAGGCCAGACTGCAATAGAATATCATCATCAGCATTTTTTTTTAACTGTACATAGCGCAATGTAGCAGTTCCCTTACAGCTTCCTATATTTTTATATGTCGTAATTAATATCACGTCAGGAAAGGATAACGATGATTCAAAAACTTATCTGGTCATTCTTCCGAGGCCACAATGGAGCCGTTTCTGGGGAAGCCTTTGTGTTCTTGGCCGAGTGAGACCCAAGGGAAAATGCGGGGATTTCTTTTAGAAAGTACTGTATTGAGAAGGATTTGTACTGGAGGATCACAAGTGTTCTAGAATGTTGGTAAATTATAGCATATAACTGGATTTCCAGAAGAAGTGTCGGCAGTTGTTGTGAATCATTCAACCTGGAGCAGTCAGTGTGAAATCAGTGGCTATAATGGTTCAAAGCAGAGAGGCAAGGCAATATGAAATGTGAGTCGGTGATAGAGCGGCGTATGAGGGTTTAAATAATTGCCGTCTCGTATGCATTCTGCAAGATTTTACTACTGTAGGCGCAATCAGGGGAACCAAACATGTTCGTTGTATACCTACTAAAGCCTGATGAAATCCTCACGGGGTATCAACACTATGAAGGAATAAGTAATCACTAAGCATTTTTTATGAATATTACGGGATTCAGTGAACCGGTTGCCAAAATTGAAGCGGAAATAGATGTAATTATTAAAAGTAAAGGTTTCAGAAACGAAGGGTTATTTCCGGAGAATTTACAGGATATAGAAATAAGGCATATTTTTTTTTGCTGTCATCAGTCTTTCGATTGGCCTGATGCAATCCTACATTCCTTTCTATCTTGTGCTGACCTCTTCATCTCTACATATCCCTTACAACCCACATCCTCAATTATCTGCTTCATTTATTCTGATCTTTATCTTCCTCTACAGTTCTTACCTTCTACTGCCTCTCCACCAGCAAATTAACCAATTACAGTATTTCTCAAAATATGACCTACCAGCCTGTCTCTTCTATCTGTAAGCTTCTTCCACAAACATCTTTCCTCAACCATCATTTCCAAAACTCGTATAGTTATTGTGGAGTAGGACTGGAAAGAGTTCAAGGAGATAATAAAAAAACGGTGAAGAGATGTTTGTTTGCTTATTCAAAAACAGAAAATAAATTACAAAACCAATAGGGAGTAAGGAGGCTAACGAGGTTGGTGAGAAGAGAGCACAACAGGCTCAACAGACAGCAACACAGTAGGGAATACACGAAACTACAAATCAAGGAATTAATAGTAGTAAATTTGAAAATTAAAGATGGTTTTTTATGGATTTACGCCTTGTCAACATCTAGGTCATTAGAGGCGGGAAAGGACTGAAAGCAAGGAACGGGAAAGAATTCAGCCATAGCCTTTTACAGATAAATCGCGGAATTTTTTTGGAGTGATCTGAAGAAACCGTGGAAAAATCCAGATCTGGATGGCCGGATGGGTATTAGAACCAGCTCCTTCCAGAATGTGAGGCCAGTGTGTAACCGCTCACGCACCACGCTCTGTCTAAAGATGGATCTATTGGTGCTGGGATACCTTTCAATGAAGTTTTTAGAAAATTCTGTGCCTATGTTAGAAAACTGATGTGGATCGGAAGTTTTTTTTAACTGCTTTACGTCTCTCAACAGCGAGGTCTTTAGAAACGGGAAAGGATGGGGGCAAGGAATGGGAAGGAATTCGGCCATGGGCTTATGAAGGAAGCATCCCGGCATTTGCTGGAGTGATTTGGGAAATCCATGGAAAACCCAAATCTGGATGCCCGGACGGGGATTCGAACCGCCGTCCTCCCGAATGCGAGGCGAGAATGCTAACCGTTACACCGCCACGCTTGGTGGATCGGAAGGCATTCAGACAACCGTAGAAGCGGATGGAGAAGGAGTTACTGAGGATTTAAAAAATGACAGAGATATTGACTGACTCATTTAATGAAACAACTAGGGACCATAATCCTGCGATGGAGGAAGTTAATTAGAGGAGGAGCTTCTCCATATAAGTAGAAGTGAGCAATATACAGCTTTGAAATGAATGAAGAAATTATGAATAGATAAGAAATCTAAAAAGAAAGCAATCGGTCAACAGTAGATAATATTACTACATACGTAGTAAAGATAGCGTTATACAATCTTGTACCTTACCTTGAAATATTACTTAAAATCATTGGCGTACCAGATGACAGGAAAACATCGATAGAAGTACCAATCCATAAAGGAGTGGAACAAATAGGGTTGCGATTAGTTTGATTCAATTACAGGAAAAATGATAAAGAGAATAATATGGACCCACGTCAGAAGTGTCTGTTAGAAAAGTAACTCATTTGCAAATCAACGACACAGCTGTAGGCAAATATATTCATGTGAACCTCATTTGGTGGGCTACGTGCGAGATATTTCTGATGAAATGGACAAGGGGGGGGGGGGCAAGTTGATCGAGTAACACTGGATCTTTCCAAGGTGTTTGGTAAGATGAGCCATAAAATGGTATTAAATAAGACGAAAACTGTTGGAGAGGAAGTGACCTGCTGGGTGAAAGATTTCTTAAAAGGTAGAAAGCAAAGCATTAGAGTAATGAATGAATCATTAATAGAGGTGGAAGGGAGTGTAGGATTTCCACAGGGTTATGTATTGGGACCATTGCTATTCATTATTCTGATCAATGATTCTGTTGATGGTTTACAGTCAGAGGTTAGGTTGCTTGCATATGACTTAGTGGTAGCAGGATCTAAACGGGAGCTGATCGTGAACAGCTGCAGGGTGACCTAGACAAAAAATCTAACTGGATAGGTATACGCTGAATGAAGATAAATACCAAGAAGTGTCAGCTTGTTAGGTACATAGATAAAGAAATAAAGATTTTTTTTTAATGGTGATGACAGAATTGCTTGTTGAAGAATGAAATGCAGATATCTTGGCTTAGCGTTTGATAGTAAACTCAGTTGGGCAGGACTCATTTGACAGGTGGTAGAAAAAGATTATAATATCCTTCATTTACTGGAGAGGGTGATAAGGGCATGTACCAGAGATACGAGGGAAGTAGGTTTCAAATTTTTTCATACCATTGCTTCAATATAGTGGTGTAGTTGGGGGTCAAATGCAGGATCTGGAGGACGTGTAGTGGTGAACAACTAGATTTTCTCGTGGAAATTATCGCAGTACGCAGTAATTAACTGGTATGATTAAGAAGCTGGATTTAGAATCATAGAAATACAAAGGAGGTTGAATAGAGTGCTAGCAGTGTAGAAGGCGTATGTTAGTGATGTGGTTTGGAGAAATATTGGTCGAAGAATTAAGAACAGTGGATGGAATGGAAAATATGACCACGAGCACAAGCTGGTAATCGATTTCATGCGTGAGGGAGTGGTAAAAATTTCTTATGTAGGCAACGTAATCAGGGAAAGCAAAAAATTACCAAATGAACCCAGCAATGATTCACCAAGAAAGCTGAAAGAGTTTAAAATTAAGAGAGAAAATCCCGTTTCGGCCTGGTAATTGACCACAATTTTCAAGAGTTACTAAGAGCCCCTCTCAGAACAATAAGCAGTTTGCTATACGAGGGATGACAAAACTTCAATAAAAATGAGTAGTGAAAATCTGCCATTTGTTTCAATTACATCCCAATGCACCTCTACTTATAATAAAACAAAAATGTAATCGAAATTCGTGACACGATGATGCCTGACATGATAAAACCAAGAAATATTCCTGACACTTGATAGCTTAGAGCATTTGATGTATGTTCATTTACTAGCATTACTATAATTAGTTCAATACCTAGCTTTTGTTTCTAAAAAGTTTTGTTTATGTATCTTTTGCCATTCAGCCATATCCTTGTTTAGTATTTTGTAACTCCTTATTATGTTATATGAGACATAATTACTGACTTAGTTTCATATTTCATTAACTATTAGGAGCAACATACGATTGTAATAAAAATTTAAAACCGGAACTCCGTCACCATCACTTTTCCTATGCCCGTATACTGTCTGTTATTCTTTAATTTAGTTTTTTTTTAGCTAAATCTGCTAATTGTTCCCTTGACTTTATCAGCGCGTCGTCCTCGGCACTGTGGTACCAGCAGCTCATTTTTGCCGCAACTGCATATATGACACGGTTAGCTTAACGGAGCATATCACCAGCACTTCTGTAACACATCCACAATTATCAACAAAACGAATTATGCACCTCGTTATGTATCGATATCACGAGAACACCACCACTGAATGTTTGCTACGTTAGTCAGGCTGGAACAGATTTTGGAGTGGTTTTATGCATTAATCTAAAAGACTGATGGTTTTCTATCTACTTTTTCTGAACGAAAATAGCGAGTGTGATGGGTGAGTGGTAATGATGCGTCCTCGTATTCGGGAAGCGCGGGTTCGAATCCAAGTCCGGACAAATTTGAATTTTTCATGATTTCACAAAATTACTCCAGGCGAATGTTGGGATGCTTCCTTCAAAAGGCCATTGCCGAATTCCTTTCCTTTCCTTATCCCAAGTTCTATCCCGCCTCTAATGACCTTGAGGTCGACGAGGTGTAAGGCCATAATAAAAAAAGGAAAAACTTAGCGAAAATATTGACTTCACTCACATAGTAACACGAAAAAAATATATTATAACAATCTGGCACAACTGAAATATAGAAGCGGAGGTTATAAGTTCAGCACTTATTAGTCTTAACGTATCTCGGAAAACTTAAAACAGACCTATATTCGGCCAATGTAGCTTACAAGGATAATAATTAAAAATTTAAAGTGTTACTTCTACATTGCAAATAGCCGTATGGATACTGAACAGGTTATGCTGCATTTGACACAGATCATATTATGGATTAGAAACATTACTATTAATTTTAATCGTCACCAGCTCTTTGAAATACCGTAATTTAGTAACAATTTACTGGGAGTTCCGAGATAATTTTATATATATTTCTTTTCCTCATCGTTTTTTACGCCTAATCAACGTCGAGGTCATTAGAGGCGGGAATGAACTGTGTGGAAGGAACGGAAAGTAATTAGGCCATTTCAGTTTATGGAACATCTATTAATACACAGGGACTGATTCTGGAATACCATGGAAAACCTTAATATTGATGGCCAGAACAAGATTTGAACCCTCGTCCTCCCAAATGCAAGGTCAGAGCGTTACCACCCATCTACCTCAGATTGGTTTGGATTTATTTTGTTTTGATTTGGCTTGAAGATTCTCAGGTTAGTTCTAACACTTCTCGCGAATTTTCAGGCATGAAATAATAGTAATTATTAGTTATGAGGCTGAAGAATGGGTTTAATATACTGATTGCAGAACAATTGCCCTCTCATAGGCAATATTTCCACAACCAATGGTTTAGATGGCGGTTCTATAAATCACTGTGATGCAGACGTTTTTAAGTTTAATTTCTATGGAGAAAAACGTCTGTATGAGAGTACGAGATACTGTGATTTATTGCCAGTTAGATTCATTTTTTCGAGCTTCACGCCTCATTTACATCAAGGTAATTAGAGGCGGCTTTGGTTTGGGGGTAAAGAACACTTACCCACTGCCTTCGCGTCGAAATGGCAAGCGCACTTCATCACAGTACGCAAAGAAGCGCTGATCTAATGCCATGCAATGTTTTATATGTGGGTGCATGTACAATCTAGTGTTTTATTTCCTACACCGCCGCCAATAAAAAAAAAAATAGATTAATTGCAACCATCAAAACCGTAACACCGAATACGGGGTGAGTTTGAACACCTAATATAAATCGTTGGGTTTCTTGTCGGAGCCATACTGAAAATATATGTGTTAATGATATTCACATCTTAACAATGTTTTTTTTAATTTTTTATAAACTAATAATGTTTTAACCTTTTTCATTTAATAAATTTAGGTTTTCAAATTTGGCGTAGACTTAAATTAGCCTTATGATTTCATGGAAATTATCTAGGCAACATCGGTTCACAAAACTAAAATTTTTACTTCAGTAGTTACAACAGTCACTCACCGATACTTATTTCTCTTGCATTTATATACATTTGAACTCATATCTCAATTTTGTGCCACCCATCCAGGTAGATGAGCAATTGGATGTAGAAAGACATTCCGGAGAACACGGATTAAATATCCAGTCAGTTGAAGAATTCATTACATGGGCCATGACGGATTTCTTTCTCGTTCTTTGTCAACAGTCTTATACCAGCAATAACGGCCAAATTGTCAAAAGAATCTAAAGCAATAAATCCAAGAATCGAGTTGTTCCGGAAAAACTTTTTTTGATTTGATTGGTCTTATAAAATAACTAAGATTACCCATTTTTGGAAACACAAAATCAATTTTGCTTCAGTAAATAATGTTTATTTACTCTAAAAGATACTCATATCACCCTACGCCTGTTAGTTTCCTTAATCAAAAGCGTTATATCCTTTAGCTTTTGATGATCAAGTTCTTCATTTCTATGCTATTAGAAACCATGTCATATTTGAATATTCAACTTTTAATCCGTTTACTGAATGTTACCAACATTTGAACACCGAAATGCTCTTTGTGTTCCGAAAAATGATAAAAATTATTCAGATATTGAGCCTATTTGGTTCTATATTTACAGAAGTCCACGAGTCCTAGAAGAAAGCGGTTCTTCCAATTCAGTGGCGAGAAACCAGGCAGCCAAAATTTTTTTATCAACCATTCCTACCAAAATTATAACTTGAGGTTCTATGAACATCAACTCAAACTGGAATGTCAAAATTTATCGTTTTCACTCTCTTTCTTTGCCATTACTGAGTTTAGCACCTACCATGTCCATGAATCGTGAGTCATTTCTTGTATATTAATACTGTCTAATGTTCGATCACACTTTTTTTTTTTTTTTCGAACCTCGGAACTGCCAAGTTTCGATTTGATACGGTCATGAACAACTCAGATAAAACTGCAATATTATATCACGGAGCGTCTTATGTAACGCCCAGACCTCGTATTCGGGAGCACAAGTGTTCGAATCCCCAGCCAGTCAAAAGGACATGGCAGATTTTTTAAAAATTATTACTATTTATATTATATTTATTTGTTGAGGCCAACTAGGACCATGCTAAGCCTTTGTGAATTTAGCAGCGAATGTTATTATTATTATTATTATTTTACGGCTTAACGCCTCGTCGGATGTCGATGTAAGTAGAGGCGGTAGAAACGGGGTGCTAGGAACTGAAAGGAATTCGGCCATGGCCTTTTATAGGAAGCATCCCGGTGTTCGGTTGAAATGATATTGGGATTCCATGAAAAACCAAAATCTGGATGACTAGACGGGGATTCGAGCCCACGTCCTCCCGAATGCGAGGCCAGAACATTAACCGTTCACCCAGCAAGCTCGGTGTCGAATTCATTCTCGTTCCTAGCCATCATTTCCTTAACGGCTGTAATGACCTCAATGACTATAAGGAAATTTGAATTACTATAAATCGAAATGTCGTTTTAGTCACTAATAAATTTCGTTTACAGGCAAAACTTATTATTTAGTATAGATGTTGATTTGCGCTGCACCTTCCTATTATCTTGAGTCTACATAAATGTTTTTGGCATCAGTACATTCTAACATGCCTCCAAGGCATAAATCAGACCTAAGGTGTAATATTTTGGAAATTCATGATACATTTTCGATGGCTTCCCCTTCATATTATACCGACTCCGCATTTCTTAGGACATCACTTACGTAACTTACAGCTTTCTATATCCGATTCCAGCAATGAAATTCTAAGTCCAAGTCGCGGGTAACGGCTAGTAATTTGAAAATTTTAGTTTAGTTCCTGTGCACGTGGTCAGTAGGACGCTGCACAATCTCTTGTCAGAACCTGCCCAAGTAATTAACATAATGAAATGCTGGGTGTCCCTACCGACGCAGCTGATGTGATATTCAACACGCACAGCAAAAACCTTAATTGTAGGAAATCTAATTTTTTCTACATTCTTCGTTGACAGTAGCACACAGACCCGTTTATTTAGTTTGAAAATCTGGTAGCAACTGTTCTATTTTGCTGATTGATTTATCGATTCTACCAGTGTTTCCAGTGGCATGAAGAGTGCGAAAGACTAGAAATGATGGCATTAACAAACGAATCTAAACGGTATTTCTGTTTTATTTTATGCATTAGGGCAAATTTAATACTGTGGGCAGCTTTTTATATCTGTTGCTGCTATTTGAATCATATTGTTTTTTGTTTTTACTATCTCAAGATGATTGAAAATTGGTGAGAGTTACAGTATCAAGTTGTAGAAAAGTGTGTAGAAGGTGGAAAATAATAATATTTGTTTTTCTTCCCGTCTGTATCTAGACTGGTTTGAACAGATCTTTTACGTTTCCTATATTGGGCATCCATATATACTTACACTCTCGGTAAACTGAATGTTCTTCATAGTCCTTCTCTTCAAATCTGCCAAAATGAAGCAATCACATAGATCAAAAGATCTGTCGCTCTCGCTTATTTCACTAGATTCGTAGGAAATTTTCGTTTTTCACGGTTTGTTTACGTACGTCGTTACGCCACATAAGATTTAATAAACTCAGTAACCCCACATTTAAAATATTTTATTTCTCTCTGACAGTGTCCTTGAATGCATTCTGAAAGAAGAATAAACTCTTTTATAACTACAACCACTTTTCTTCCAATTTTAAAATTCTTTTTTTATTTTTGATATGTGTACACATCCTGCACTGTGTTTCTTTTCTATTTCACAACTTTTTTTGATCATGCTATTCAGTAATTTGTATGTACTTATTCACCTAGCAATAAATGGTAGAATGATGATCTTCTTCCTCTCAAAACTTTACATCACAGTAAAATTGTCAATTCAGTAATTTTATTCCGTAGCTACCTTTTAAATTGAGAGTAAGTGACGCTAGAACACTGGTTTGATTTACTACAATTTTTATTGCTGAGTGTCTCTCATAACTATTTTATTATAGCAACATGATTTTAATAAAGATTATAAATTATTCATCCTTTTGAATGATTTAGAACCAAAGTTTTATAAGGTTTTTAACATTTTCCACAATTTACTATTTTGAAAGGATTTTCAAAATTAACGAATGACAAGAATGTATCACCGTATTTCTGCATTTGTCCTTTAAAAAATAATGGAAGCTTCATAACATTCTCCTGTATCCACTATTTTCGCAATCTCAGTCTGGCTTTGGTCAAATTATCTCCAATTATGATGTGTATGCTTCTGTGTATAATGTATTTTTCAAGCACGTTATGTTAAACCGATGGTCTACATTTCTCAGAATCTTTCACCTGTGCTATCTTCAGAAAAGCGAAGCTGATGTTATTATGAAAATATGTCTGTGCTCCTATTAATAATCCTTTACCTAAAATATTTCGAATATTATTTCAGGAACTTCTTCATATGGGGATTTTAACCATCATTATTGACCTTTGACAAATTCTATTTTTTTTCAAGTTTCAAAGAGAATAAAATTCTCTATTTCGAAGTAGATATCCTCTTCAATTAGCACCTGCATTTTCTTCCGGTAGTTGGGGGGTGAAAATCAATCGTATTATATGATTTTTCAATATATTCATTATGTGTTTCAGCTCTCCACCAACAGCATTAAAGATAAACGATTTTACTAACTTAAAAGCTAGTGTATTTAATTTTAATTTCTCCAGAATTCTTCTGAATCTTCTTGTAATAATAATAATAATAATTTTAAGTGATCCTAAAGACCTAGTACCAGTGTTTCTATTTGCTGCGCATTCCGCCCCTGCCGTAGCTGCCTTAACGTAACCCGGTAGTCCTACCGAGTACAGGGGTCCTACAGTTTAACGTAGAATCCGTAAGCGTTCTGGCGTACTTCACATTACACAGCTAGTTTTGTATACGGTGAAGGTCAGCCTATGAAAATCCCCACCGGGGCAGGGATTCGAACCAGGGACCTTTCGAGCCCAAGTCAGAAACCTTAACCACTGAGCCATCAGACAGCTTCAATCTTCTTCCATCTTCCATAAGCATGGCCTCTCCCTATCATCATTTCCATTTATACTACTTCACAGTTTTCTTGTAGCCTTTCTTATTTACCTTCCATAATTTCCAGTTTATATTATCTTTTTGAGATATATATCTTACACCATCTTAATCATTTTTGTGTTTTTCCTCTGATCCGTCATTTCAATTGTTTAATTTGTGATCCAATGACTTACACCATTTTATTTCCTTAAGCCACATTTTTTTTTTTTTTTTTTTTTTTTTTTTTTACCGTCCCTGATTTTGTTTCTATTCGGTGTCTTCCATTCTTTTCAATTATATATGCTTCAGAATGTTTTATCAGCTGGGCGTTTACAGTTCAAAGTTACTCATTTACACAATGTTAATAGAGGTGTTTATTTCTTAACAATCTGTTTGTGTTGAGAGTCCACATCTATCCATGTATAGGAATTTTTCGGATCTCTGTTTAGCTACCATAAAGTCTATTTCAAATCTCCCTCGAGCGAACGTTCTCCCGTAAATACTCTTCTTATATGATATCTTACACCGTGTTTTTTATGGCTAGTTTTGAAAAGTTTCTACCGCACTGAGATCACCGATAACCATCAAATTTTCTTCCCCTTTCACGAATTACATCTTCAATTTCCGGATATATTTTGTGTCTTTTATCTTTTTATGAAGATTTCGCATACAGTAGTATTAATATGGTTGGTGCCGACTTAGTTTGAACTCTCATCAAACTGATAATGTCACTAAAATACTAACAATAACTCATTCATCTCGCTCGCTTCTTATGTTCGTTATAAATCCCGCTCCAATAACCATGTTTATTTTTCTTATGGAATTACGTTTTGTTGACGTCGAGGTCATTAGAGGCGGGACAGGAATGGATCAAGTAAGGGTGAGGAATTCGGCAATGGTATTTTAAAGGAATCATTCCGGCATTCCTTTGGAGTGATTTCTGGAAGTCATGTAAATTGAGATCTGGGTGACGGGACTGGTATTCAAAGCTTTATCCTCCCGAATGGGAGGTCAGAGCGCTACCCCTCAACCATTACACTTGGTTAACCTCGTCACTTTCTAGGAGTCATGCTTAACCATCCATTTAACCTGAAAAAATCCCAGCAACACCTGATTGGAGTCATTTTATCTACTCCTCCTCCTTCTTCTTTGAGCAGCACATTTTTTACTATCGATATTCGATGATCCGATACAAAGAATATTTGTATCAATTCTTATGAGTTCTCCTTGAGAGCACTCACTCGTAAATGCCATAGGGGTCTCAGAAATATTTCAAACAAAAATAATAATCATTGAGTTCGTTATATGGTATGGTTACGTGTAAACGCTATAACCTTTAAGGTATTTAATGCAGTAGTTTACTATTGTCTCCTGCATGGTGTTAACCGTTTTTTATTATTAGGGATTAGGAGGTCTTTCCAACCTCAAAGACACGAGGGTTAGCTGTGTCCTTCTTTCGGGTGGCCATCGAAAAACAGTGTGTGAATCCTTATGAGAGGATTGTTCAGTCTACAGATCATTCGTTCGTGCAAACAGCGTGCATCAAGTGTATGAGTGGTTGGTATTTGATTGGAACAGCGCATGATTTATTTTGATTGAAGTTCTTGTTAGATGTATTATTGCTGCAGTTATATTGTTTTCAATCGTGTCTCAAAAATGGCGAGTCGTGTATTTTATTAGCTATGTTTATTGATTTTTTGAACTTTATTTGGTTTTTATTAATTCATCTGTCAATTATTCTGCCCGATGGAGTTCTTCCTAACAGTAAGAGATCCACCGTTATTACAACTGACTCTGTTTCGCTCAATATTTACTCTTGTAGCGCACGATAATATTATTTCACGGAGGAAATATTTGGTTTATCGGGATAAACAAATAATGGATTGGTGTTGGAGAGGCTACAGTTTGAATGTACTGCACACTTTTAGGGCTTTTGGGCATTCAGTTTTATCCTTTGATATCTATGGATCACTGGCGTGATGAAAACGTTTGCTTGCGAAACAACAAAAATATTATTCTAAAACGTTAATATTTACTGGTTTCAATAATAATGATACGATCAGTAAATGCGACTTTTACAAGCGTATTGCAAATCCTCCTGCAACCAGCAATCCCATTATTTTATTTCGATAAAACTGTTTTTTAACATTTGTACTGGCCTCGCATTTGGGAGGATACAGGTTCGAATCCGCGTCCTGGCATACAGATTTGGGTTTTCTATGGTTTCACAAAATCACTATAGGTCAATGCATGGATGATTCCTCCAAAAGACCATTGCCGAATTCCTTCCCGTTCCTTCCGTTCCTTTCCATCAGTCCTTTCCAGCCTCTAATGACCTCAACGTCGACGTGGCGTAAAGCCATTAGCAAAAATAGAAAAATTACTATTTGTCATTAATGCCAATAACTTGAATAGTTTGTTGTTTAATGACTTCTAAATACGTGTAATCAAACGCATGTGTTAAGGAAACAGGAATAGGTTTAAAAGAAAAACAAGAAATGGGCTTTTTTCCAGTTACCCATGCAGCCAGTATCTGCGCTTTATATCATTACCGCGTGTTTTTATGTAATCCAAATAGTTTTTACTAGGATAATACAAGCTAAAGATATCACAAGACACACATAACACGTAGATTAAACACCCATATCGCCGGCTGGATTCGAAGCGGTAACCTGCGTCATGTAGAGCCAGTGCTCTAGCCCCTAAACTATCGAGGCTAGCAGGGAAATGGTTTGGATTGAGTTAAGATGAAATTAACCTAGAGAAAAAATAAAAATAGCAGTGTTTGAAGCATTTAAGCATTTCCATAGTCATTCGTATTATATAATACAGCAAGAAAACCAAACAAGCCATGAATGAGCGGAGAGCAGAATATTAGTGCTAATGCACCCACGGTTTGGTATAAAAGATTTTTGACACAGCGAAAAACTTTTGTCCTAAACACTGCACTGTTTCATGTCTGTTTCACATTTTGTATGTCATAAACTACCGTTCCGCTAAACACAGTCTTCTACAATTTTTTTTATGGAAATTAGTAGCCAGTTTTTTACCAATTTTCCACTGTTCTTGGAAATAATTTATTACAGTACCTGGCCTTGTAGTGAAAAGTTGATCAGATATTAGGTCATAACAAATTTGTGAATGATATTGTGGTGAAAGGTGGTTTTATCATATTTTTGTAGGGCATTACATCTCAATGTAGGGTCGATGTCATACCTGTAGTACCAAAAGGAAGAGCTCAAAGATTACTTGACTTTTTCATTTTCGCGTTGGATAACCTACAACTTTATAGTATTCATAGATGATGAATACGTTTATAAAATTTCAGAAGATAACTAAACTTTCAAATGAGAGTGCTATGCTGTTTCACGTTGGCACAAATGATTCAGATGATAAGCAAGGCGGGGGAGGGGGGAAGGGGGATGTGTAGAGTGCGATATAAGGAGTAAATCACACAACAAACAGAAACAAATGCGGTATCCTTTCATAACCATGTCGAAGCAGCGAAACTTGGAATAATATTTTGAGGATAGATTAAAGAAACGCATTAAGCCGCATTATCGTTTAGAGTATGTAGTAAAAGAGGCAATAGACTTAGTTTCATGGCGTGAATTTTTAATGATTGCAGTAGAAATGTAAAAGAAATACTTAAAGTACATATGTATTTCAAAAAGAAATACTAAAAGTTTTAACGTTGGACTTCCCATTTTGTGGCTGCTAGTGTGTTAGTGCGTCGACTGTTATATGAGTGCCCGTTGAAGTTTCGTTGTCAGAATAGGAAATTTCTACGCTATCATACCTATTGTTGTTCTATCCCTTACATTTAACTCATTTAGAAAATACTTCTTCCACTGACTTATCCAAGTCGTAAAGAAGGAAGAAATTAGTTTAAAGGAAGATATAGCTGATTGACGTCTTTAAATCGCCATTTTTTGTGACATGAAGAAGTAAAGCTGAGTCCCTTCAATTTTGGTTGCAGGACAGATATTGCGATAAATATTGCTGAGTTTTGCAAATTAATGATGTAGCTGCAGAACAAAAAAGACGTTCGTATTCTAGTTTAAAGGTATAATATCAACTAAAAAAGTGTAAGAGCATCATTTAAAACTGTTCTATGGGTATCCTTAAAGCATTTTTGCATTGGAGATATCAGATTTGTTACAAAGAGTATAGAGATTACAAATGAGAGCGTAATTCAGATAATTGGTTCATCGATACATGCTTTTTCTCGTTATGCTTTAATAAAGCAGTGAAACAGTTTTCTGACGTCGACTATTTTACGGCCCTTTGAATTATTACAGATTTTTAATGGGTAAAACGTTAATGAGATTTGGAGGCATGTTCAATAATTTTATATACGTCCTCTGACGGAAACATCAGTATTTTGTCGTTAGCGCTGTTCGTGTTATTACTGTATTTCTATAAAGATATAAAATAGGAATTTAATATACATTCATATATATTTAATATATTTTTAATCACACTTCATGTTTAAGATAAATACTATTCAAAACATTTGATCTAGTTTTATATCTTATTATCCGCGTTTCTGGCTCATTATTCATGGAGTAATTAGTTCATTTCTCTGGTAATTCCCAACAACTCTTAATTCTTAGATGTGGAAGTAGTTACCATTCCATACACCAGTAAGATATTTCTTTGCTAACATACACTGACTTTCCTGCTCTGTAACTTGCTGCATTATTAAATAAGAGCTTAATTATGCTAGTCATAACGACAGAAAAGTCGTTAATAAATTATAGCTTTGTATTGCAACGTAATGTAAACTACCTGATAGAAAATCCAAGACCCGTAAAGTCAACACATATGCACACAACTTCCATAACAGTCGTTTTAAAATACAGTGTTCAATATATTCCATAAATCATGAGGATAGTTAACTTACGATTATACTGTATGCGAGAAACAGGTTATTGCAATTACATTGAGTGCTCTTCCGGAAGCTGACGCTGATTTTGTGAATGGAGTTCCTTAGTTTCAAAGTCAGTTATGGTATATGAGCGATTGAAACGTTGTAGCAACAAACAGAAATTATCTACAATTTTCCAGATTGGTGTTACTTCTCTAAATGGAAGTTGCCATTACGCGATAGATATCGCTGTCGTTGGGACAACTTTATCGTCTAGCTAAATTTATACACTTGATAGAAATTGCTTATTTTCTCTCATTCAATTAATTTATTCTACATGAACAAATGAATTTATTTCCTTAGTGATTCATCACTTCTTACACAGATTACACAAAATGAATATTAATGTTGGATATTAAAATCGCACTGAATTCAATGTTTAAATTGTGTTTTAACGAAAAATTAATTAATGCATTGTTCCTTGAAAAGAACAGAATTTATGAACATAAAAACTCCAACATATTGCTTTAGTGATCCTTCAATAATAAGTATTCATGGACTAGTGCTACTTAGTAGGCTTAAAATTGGAGTTTTCTTCCTACCAGCATTGGCTTATAAATCGTTAATCTAATTGCAGAGCATTACTCTGTTCGGTTTGGATAGTGAATTAGAGTTGCTGGCTTTGATTGCAGAGGATGTTTTATGCGAATGAAACTCTCTACCTCACACAATGAGTCGTTCGTGCGAATAGCGAACGCTGTCTGAATTCCGCAAAGTGCTTCTGGAACTACTGCGGGACAACTTCGTTCCGTTGACACTGTGCACTGTCCTCGCGGAATACCGAATTTTGAGGGCTGTGGCCGCTATAAATGGTTGCCTTTTAGTGCAACTACGGCTACTACACTTGGTGAGGTGGCAGATATAATATTATATCTAACTTTTTTATTTACAGTTTTTGAATGGTATGATTAGCAGACTGAAACCAATTACCTTGAATAAGTGTCCGCGAGTTTATGCAGAGTAATGTGGGAAACACTTAACCCTATGGAAAGTGGAATTATGATTTAGAGTACGCTGGGCTACAAAAGGTTTTTAGTTTTCCGTTCCATTCCCAAAGGTGGAAAGTTTTTCAACGTGGATTTTAATTTCTGTTTTCTCATCGGAAAACCATAAAGACGTTGGTTACAATAGTTCTGCAATAGTCGTGGAACAATATCGATGCCAAATTGTTACAGGTTTTCACGCAAAATTTATAACCCTTGTGATCCATATTTTCTAAAATATATTTCCGTCGTTGTTTTTTTGTAGCTTTACGCCTCGATGACGTCAAGGTCAGGGAAGACTGGAGATAAGGAAAGGCAAGGAATTCGACCATGGCCTTTCCAAAGAACCATTCTGATATTAGTCTGGAGGGATTCCGGGTAACATTCGACAAATGACATCTGGACATCCCAACAGGGATTTGGAACCACTTACTACTGAATGTCAGCTAACCCAACAAGTTAGGTATTCCAGACTCTGCTCGAGCACCTTGTTTAGGCAAAGGATCATAAGGCCGCACCAGAGTTAGCTAAGTGTGGAAGTCGCAACGGAAAAAAAAATTAATCGTTTTCCTTATATGCAAGATACGCTTGTTCGTTGTGGGTAGTCCCAAGGTGATACCTTATGATTTTAAATCTTCGCTCATTGAATCAATAATTTGCATTTAATTCTATTTTAAAGATACAGAAATTAACCATTACAGGATGCTAACATAAAAACTGTATTCAGCACGTCATTAATTTTTTTTTTGTTGATGTACCACCATAAACTACTCTAATATTAATACAGTGTTGTTGTAAACCATTTTTCCGCTTTTGCTCAGTAAATTAAATGAATAAAATGACGCCAATGCAACTGTATTTGTAGCTTTATTGCCGTACGCGATTCACCCCTCATCGAGGCATCATCAGCGACGAATCTATTTTAAAATTTACATTGGGTTTACAAACTTATTATATGATGCTTGACATAATTCTAAATGGATACGGTAGCGGATTGCTGGGGGGCAGATTTAATTGCTTACCTTGCATGATTTATAATCGCCACCTTCCACTACCTTATGCAAAGCACATATATTAATTTCAGGAAACAGAGGTGAAACCATTACTTCTGTTATTAATATTTGAAAAGATCCTAAAATATTGGTTTATTTGGTACTCATTACTGCTTACAGACAGAGGTATATTTACCATTAATCTTAAACATCTGTCTATGGAAAATAAAGTTCAACGCAATACCTTGTCTTACAGGTGCAACATAGCAAACAAACAATTCTCGTTAATTGAAGCTAAGAAATTGCAATACATGTACATTACAAAGAGTAACAAGTTCCATATGCAACTGAAGCAAAAACTCTCTTATACATAACGAGAGCGATTCTTGTATGACAATGATAACAAGAAAATATCAGATTTAACTGGATTACATAGGGCAACAGGGTGTTAATTTGTTCCCAAAAATAATAGTCATTGAAAGTTTCCAAACATGGAAATCAGTCTTTCAATTCAAACTGGATAACGAAAACCAAAAAGCACTCGGCTTTTAGACACAACTAGCTCCCTCAGAGCTCGTCTCTCCTTCTCCTCGGCGAGTATCATGAAAAACACAAAATTTGTAAATTTCCAACCACGTGAGGAAATAAAAACATCGGATTGGCTTCGCAAAAGTATCCCCTCTCGCCGGCTAATATATTGCCTCTCATTTGCTTAGAGTCTTCCGGTTTTGTCGGGATTGTTCGGGAGGATATGTAGAAATAATTTTCCCACGACACCGAGCAAACGGTGAATCTACGGATCCCTTTCGCATAATTCCCCAGAGTTCAGCCTTTCTCATCAGTACCAGTGTCAGAGATAATCCCCGCATTGTCTCGACCTACCGGACACTTCCGGCTAAGTCAGAGTGTCGCTCACGCTAACACAACCCTTAGCTAGACGCGGATTTCTGTCTCCAACTGAAGAAAAGAATATCTATTTATTTCTTGTGTTATTATATCAAACAATATTTAATTTACATTGTACGAGATGACCCATCTAGTCATCTCACTACAATACATTTTCTTATTATTTACACTTACTATTTACATTAGCAGATTTCAGGATAGTAACCACACGTCTTTGCTTTTTCCCCAAAGCATGTTTCCGTTACAGCCATTTGTCTTTGCTGTAGTGTACAGGATATAACTCTAATATTAGTCTGATACCGTATACTTTTTTTAATATTGCTTGTTTCAGGTGATGACTATTACTAGGAAATTGTTTTTATAGCAGTAAATGGAAGTGCACGAAAGAAATGTGGATAAATGGTGCGAACCGTTCAATGTTTCCCCCTTCAATATTTCCATCTTTTTATACAAGCGGCAATGAATTTAAGTTATACACAAACGGAAAGCTCTCTGAATGTTATTTCTGTAAGGTCGGTGCATGCCACTTTTTTTTAACAATACAGCCACTTAGAGCTGCATCAAAATAACCTGACAGATAGAAACCTCTAGCATTTCCCTGTTAGTAGATAATGAAAAAGCCTGAAAAAAACGATGCAGCGTATTTGAGTTATCTATCTTTAGAGTTATACAATAAAATTAATGAAAAGTATTTATTTCAAAAAGATTAAGTACAAAGTACACTACTGACATAGATTCAAAATCTGTAAAATTTTCATATTTTGTCCTTCTGTTTGTTCGTTCGTGCACTGAGCAAAAACTGATCCAAAGATTTTATCGAAACTAAGCATGCTAATAGCCTATGTCGTTATCATCATACAGGGTACTTTTCATCCCGATAGTTTACATAATTACCGATGATACGGAGTGCACACCCGTAAATTTTAAACGTTTTTTGTTTTATTCTTGTTTTGCATATATATTACCTATCATCCAGATTAGTAACATACCTGTACTTGCTGATCATATATTTTATTTATAAATTTTATCGATCTGTGAGCCCATCTCACAAAACATAAGAACGCATTTCAGCGTTACTTCGAACAGTGATAATTTATGTCCACAGCTAATGTACAGAATACATTTTAACGTAGATCAGTATCTTACGTCAAATACGGAAGTTTTGGAATCTTTATCTGCCTGTGCGTGCAAATCAAACAAAAACTAATTAATGGATTTCAGCGAATCAGCACGAAGTGCTAGCTTATTTCATTATGATTCCTTTATCCTACTAGAAATCTTAATTAAATTATTTAATTTTGGTATGATTCAAGGAAAACCAACTATTTCAACGCAACTGTTTACAATGATACTTTAAGGTATGTTGTGACGTAACATCAACACGGAGAGAGAAAAAAAGTTATCCTGTAATCTAATTGTTACGTAACAGAATCTATTAAACATTGTGTGGCGAAAAATTTAACACAATTAGTTCTATATACGAAGTTGCAGTGAGTTTAAATCATTCAAACTACAACAGATCAAATTTGCGTTTCAATTAGGGATTTTATATCAAAATTTATATACGTACAAATGGTGCATACACACGGCAGGAAACCACTTCGAAGCATGCCTGTGAGTCATCAACAACCATAAAATACTACGAATTAATGGTAATTTCAATCGGTAGGAGAAACAAATGAACCGCATAAACGTGTTTTAAAACATTTACATACTACCTAAATTTTGAAAGAGATGAGAAGATCCGAGAAGAAGGAAAATACAAAGCTACACCTGTGTTTATCACAAACTTCTAATCTCACGTAGTAGCGGGCAGAGTTAGATATATATATTGTGCGTGACGAAAGAAGTGATATTAGTAACCAGACTTTCCACTTATCATGTCACAAACAAAATCTCAACTATACGGAAATATATAGATCGTAAGTACACATTTTATGAAATTCTCATAGACCATAATTTGAATAATTTCAGTTTCACTTGCAGGTCTAAAGCGATATGACCATTAAAACACTCGTATTTAAATCAAAATACTAAACATTGAATTTAATTCAAGCTCCCTTGGAAACGATACTTCCTTAACAACTTCTATTTGTTGTAAATCTGAAACTATGTTTTCAAAATAAATAAATTAAATAAAAAAGAATATTTTGCTTATAGCTTTACACCTTATCAAAGTCGTGGTCATAGCAGGCGTGGGAAGAAATATGGCAGTAGCCTTTTGTGGGAAATATCCCGGATTTCGTCTGGAGTGATAATGTGAAATCATGGAAAACCGAAATCTCGCTGGCCATAGCGTTATCTCTCAACCTCCTCTCTAGGTTATCAAAAGTTTTTTGGTTAGTGTTGAAAAGAAAATAAATAAAATTTATTTTCAGATAGTTTAGAGTATAACTCTAAGAAAATGGAAGTAGTAAATATATTGCATCCTTAATTTGCATCATGTTAGCCTATTTTAAGAGAAACGAATGAAGCAAGTACAAACCATGGAAATATCCAGCTGAAAATAAAAAAATGTATACGTCATGGATCATTGTTGTACACTCTATATAAATTATTTTGAATATTGGTTTCTTGATATCAATGTGTCTAAGCTTTTTGTGCCTTCTGGAGTGTGCACAGAAGGCTTGCTTTGTCCATTCATTACGGCCTGGTATTCAGTGAGTTCCAAGGCAGCCGAATGTAAATGATTACAGTATGAAATGCAGCATGGAAGAGGAGATGGTGGCTGCCTGCCGTTACTTTATGTCCCATTCAAAAGAAATGTAGCATTAACCTTGATGCGCACTGTTTAGCACATACGGAACACTACATGAGAGCAAGCAGCTTCCACCATGTTACATGTAGAAAATATTTGCTTAAAACTTAAAACACTCGTATACAAAGTTATGGCAATATGCGTGGAAGAGCGCCCGGTTAGAATTTTTTTTCAGCAAGAGCGCTCCAATGACAGAATAACTATTTACGCCCAAACAGACTTAGGAAGCCTTTTTTCATAGCGGAATGACCTCCTGCCTCCAAGAAACGACTGCATTCTGTGCAGGATGATCCAGCCAGAATGAGAATCGGATGAGGCTTAAATTATACGGTCTACCTGCAATTTCAAAGACAGTTGCACCGAATACGTGGCACGCCATTCCTCCACAGTTTTATAGGTGAGCATCTTTTGTTCAAGAACGGCCACCACCATGAATTCCATGCTGTAATAATACTAGCAGGACGAGTCTTTAGAGAATCTGTGATTATGGTGAATAAAGCAATCCACGTACGTAACCAACACTTTCCAATTACTAAGAAGCACCAAAGAGGAAATGGCTCCGGCATTGGCCATTGTAAAGACGGAACGAAGAATTATGCGGCCGGTTGGTTGAGATGAAACGTACGACTCACTGAAGGTACACACCAGACCACCCGATCCCGATTGCATTCATTATCCGGCGCTGTATCCATTCTTATTGCCGTTAAAGATGAACATGGCTTCTGAATGGCAAAGAAAATTAGTTTCTCAGTCCTGTTGTAGCGTTATGAAATCCATTACATGAGATCCGAAACAGTGAAGTTATTTTGGATGGGTCTACATAGCGTCTAGTAGTTTAGCGATCCACCTCGAGGAAGGGTCGAGTCACCAGATTCGTGTGGATGATGGGTGAAAGAGATACCTCATGCTACTTTTGTTGCATGTTTGACAACAAAACACCGAGGATCGGCCAGCGGATGAAGCACCCCATTGGCGCAGCTGGGTTTTGCGTGACAATGGGGACTAGTCGCCGGGAGAGACAAGGAGACCTGTCACCGAAGGAAGACATATTGGCGAACTGGAGACGTTCCGGTTTGGATGTTTGTGTTAGTGCACCAGTTTATGTACATTTAAGTTGATCTCATATAAGTGAATGAAATATCTTTTTCATATCAGAATTCTTGTTCGGATTGAGAGGCGAGACACCGACACAACTTGCGACACCAACATGCTGATGCGAAAATAATTCGTCAACGCATTTTGTGTTTTACTCGTGATTTGGAACAACATGAAACGACGCATAAAGAGTTCTCATGTCTCATGCTGGTTTTAATTCTCGTTGTGTTTTTTTTTATGCTTGTAATATGTGCTTTTTATTTAAAGTGATAGATAAAATGCCAGCAAGTTTTAAATTTTAAATAAATACTTGCTGGTGCCCACGACTTCGTTCGTGCTTGTAAAGAATTTGGATTGGCAGCTATCGACATCTAACCAGCATGGTGCACGATGGGGCTTTTACCACAGACAAACGCCAGTCATCTGCGCTATGTACTTCAGGCAGCAAAGTAAAATATACGGACACACATGTCTTTGGTCGAAATACGAAAATATCCTTGATAAACCACTTTCAACCACCACATCTCCCACACTCCCACAGTTACCGAAATTCGGCCAACGTTGTGATCGATGAGTGACTCTGTGCTAATACCATACACAAACACCAGTGATCTTTGCTACATAGTTTCTGCTGAAGAGTGATACTCCTGGACACATACGTTTTTGGTAGAAATATGGAAGTGGCGCATGTCGACCAATTTCAACCACCATATCTCCCACACCCCCATAGCCACCAACATCTAACCACGATAGTACACGATATTAGACACGATACCACTACCACACACAAATACCAATGGTCTATGTTATGTAGTTGTGGCAGCATAGTGACATATACGGAGACACATGTCTTTGGTCGAAATACGAAAATATCCTCGATAAACCACTTTCAACCACCACATCTCCCACACTCCCACAGTTACCAAAATTCGGCCAACGTTGTGATCGACGGGTTACTTTGTGCTACTACCACACACAAACACCAGTGATCTGCGCCAGATAGTTTTGCCTGAAATGTGACACACAATGACGTCTTTGGTAGAAATATGAAAGTGGCGCAGGACGTACAGTTTCTACCACCATATCTCCCACACCTCCATAGCTACCTACATCTAACCACCATAGTGCACGATGGAAGATTCGATGATATTAACACACACAAACATCAATGGTCTATTCTATGTAGTCGAGGCAGGAAAGAGAAGTATAAGGATACACAAGTCTTTTGGCCGAAATATGAAAATGCCCTTTTAAGCATCATATCTCCTACATTCCCACAGCTCTCGGCATTCGGCCAACTTTGTGCATGACAGGAAACTCTATGCTACTTCCACACACAAAAACCAGTGATCTGTGCTAGGTAGTAGTGGCTGAAAAGTGAAATAAAGGGAACCACACTTCTATTTTTATAAATATATAGGATTATAAATCTTTGTTTATTGAAATTGATGTTTTAAAGATGAACATTTATCCCATAATCTTTTAAAAATTAATATTGAAAGACTAGCATTTTTAACAATAAATTTCCTGGTAATAACCTTCCTGTGACAAAGGAATACTTACAATGTTGTACCATAGCATTAAATTCATTAAAACTGTTTGATTACAGTCAAAGTGAAGGAAAATATGTAGGCCTACCGTTGATACCCTGGGCTGGACTCGAACTAGTGAACTTGTACCGGGACTGGTAAGTCAATATTCAACATTGATAGGGAAGACAGTTTATGAGAAACACTGAATGGCAATCGAAGTCTGAAAGCGTGAAAATGGTTTTTGTTATGCCAACTATATATTTTGCAATTCTCATTGGCTCAATAAAGTTACTTTTAAACTTCTAGATCACAAATGATGCTTCAGTGATCTAAATAACCAGATCTCCTACACTAAAAGGCGCCAAGGACTGCTGTAATAAGATTTTCTTCAGCTAAATTGTGGCGTCAATGAAAGTATCGACGGAGATTTTACAGTTACACGATACCATAAGAGGCGCCACGTAGCAACCTTTTTTTTTTGTTTACGGCTTTACACCTCATCGACGTCGAGGTCATTAGAGGCGGGAAAGGATTGGGGGCAAGGAACGGGAAGGAATTCTAACATAACCATTTAAAGGAAGCATCCTGCCATTTGCCTGGAGTGATTTGGAAAAACCATGGAAAACCAAAATCTAGATGCCCATACAGGGATTCAAACCGTGGTCATCCCCACCTACCAACTAGTCACGGTGTCTTTCTTACTGGATTTTCTACCCCACCGCTTGCAGAGTTGGCCCAAAACGAGATGAACACCAACCACAAGGCTGTATTGCTACATGAGCAAAGGTGTTTCAAACAACTAGACCATACGCCACTTAGGAACGAGTTACCAATGTTCAGTTGGCTAGAGTAGAGTGCAATTAAGGTGAGACCGTCGTGCTCTGAAAATCTCAAAATGCTGAATATCTGCGTCAGAAAGGGCGTTAACTGCAGTCTAAACGATATGGACGGCTTCTCATTCATTTTTTTTTTTTAACTGCTTTACGTCTCTCAACAGCTAGGTCTTCTCATTCAAGAACTGTCAGCTTCAACCGTTACTGACTACTTCGGTGCTGAATTTAAACTTGCTGCAAGCGATGTACTGCAGATAGGATTACCTGGAATACTAGAATGGAATCACTGTTAGCCGTGATGCAGCCAGTCAACATGACTAGTAACGACGAAATACAAGGAACAGCACGCCCCAATCTTGTAGTTGCAAGAAGTCGGGGGTTCTGACGCGGTACTGCAGTGAAGCAGAGTGACAAAGGGGCTGCAGTCATTCCCAATCTGCGACAAAACAGCATAGTGATTTAAGAAATCAAAATTAAGTTAGTGGAAATTTTAACATTTACATCGTTCTGAGAGCATCAAGTACGAAATTATTTTAGCCACTTATTCGATGCTCTGGGGAAACGTTCACATTCAAGAATTCAACAAACATTGCAAAAATATTAATATTATGGTAAGCGAGATCTCAGTTTACTCCTCATGGCTACCCATTTAGGCAAGAGTCCCAGTTGTAAAAATATTACAAGTTATTTAGTGATTTCTTTACCATGCTTCTTTATCCAGTTTACCTTGAAAAATCCAAGATATGTTGGAAGATTTTTTAAATAGAATTCTTTATGGGCATCACCGAAAAATTTTGATGTGAAAAAAATCAAGAAGTAATCATATATCGTTACCACTCACAAAGATTTGGGCACTGTTAATACAAGTGGCGAATTATTCTCAAGTCTCCGAGGAACAGTTCCTTAAAGATTATAAATTTTATATGATCAATATGTGGAAGCCATGAATTCCCTTCACCCAGCTACAGATTTCGCGTACAGTTATGCGGCTACAGCTTCATAGACAAAGTTAATTAACTTCTCAGATAAGACACAGTTCCCCTTTAGATCTATTAGGATCAGACGCTTGAATGCAAAAGAATAAAAAACAACGATGAGAACATAAACGGAAACACGAAACGTGGGTTGCCAGTTATGTAATTTGTTGTCTTGCTAAAATTAAGATACTTCTGTAGGAACATAACGTTAAAATGTTAATAAAGTTATGAACCGTTGTTAAAAATCTTAAACTGATGCCCTCGAAAATGTCTTTAATAGGGGTCTGCGTTAATTTTTTTTTTCTTATGGCTTTATGTCTCGTTGACTTCGAGGTCATTAGGGACAAGGGACAAGGAATTAAGGAACGGGAAGTAATTCGGCAATAACATTTTGAAGGAAGCATCCCAGCATTCGCCTGGAGTGGCTTAGTTAAACCATGGAAAATCCAAATCTGGATACATGAATCGGGATTCGAACCCGCGTCCTCCCGAATTCGAGGCCAGAACGTTACCGCTCACCTACCACGCTCAGGGTTCACTTATGGATAGGGGAAGATATGTTAGGAAAGATATACAGGGCGTTCGCCGGAAAACGCTACCCTCCCAGTCTGTTGCCGTCGGCAACTTGCTCGGTCAGTGGTGCCAGCAGTTTCAACCACACGGCACCGTGAATCACCGCACTGTTTAACACCTCCGCTGCCCCAACAGTGCAGTGCAGTGACCCTTACATTGTTAAGAACGGTTTCTTTGCATTGTAGATAGTTTGTGACTTCAGTCTCTTATTAATCAGTGTTGTGAATAAACGTTTCTTTGCGGTTTGGCTGGTTTGGGGCTTCATACTCTTACTAATCTGTACCGTGTTTGAGTGTGAGTAAAATTATGGTACGTTACAGTTTGCAACAAAGAATATTTCTCTACGATACATATGTGAAGAAGAAGTCGTTTAAAAAGTGTCGCAGTAAATTTCGTCGCGAATTTCCTGGCGCTTTACTGCCAGCTAAATCAACAATTCTGCGTCTGGTTAAAAAAGTAAGAGAAACGGGTTCATTTTTTTAACAAAAAGAGACTGTCGGTCAACCGTATTCTCACAGAGGAGAAAATTGACGATATCGCTTTTCGACTAGAACAGTCACCCAAAAAATCATTAAGTCAGTTAGGGCAGCGTGTGTCTCGAAATATGTTCAGAAGATGTGAAATGTGCATTACACAAGAGGGTCAACACTTCCAGCATCTTTTATAAGGTAAGCTAATGAATTACGTCACATTTAAATGCTTAGCACACAAGTTTCTGAAGTTTATGAAGCGTAATTATTATGAAATAGTCCGCGGCCGACGGTCGAACAATGCCGGAAACTGAGCGCTCGCTCGCCGGGAGCAGTTTCTTCCTTGTAGCGCTAACAGTGGGTTGCGTTTCCCGGCGAACGCCCTGTAGATGCTAAACCCAACTTCCACTAAATTTTCTAAATTATTGATAAGCTACGTAAAAGCTTTCTTCTAACTACTTAAATTTACGACGTGAAATTAGTGCGGCAGTGCGTATTAAAGTCAATAAATAGTTTCTGTTATATATCGTTATCACTTATCCGACTTCCTAGTGCAACACTAAAGTAACAGTTAGTAAGAAGAAAGCAGAAACCATGCCAAGTTCATGTCCAGCATTCTATAAGGTTTCGCGTTCAAGTGACATTAAAAGGTAATTGCTATGTGTTACTTGTCATGTTCACTCTTAACAGTTCCCGTCTCACGTATTACAACCATTGGTGAACGGTAACGCTCTAGCCTCGCATTCTGGAATGCCCGAGTTCGAATGGTTATTTGCGTTTTCTATGGTTCCCCCTAATCACACCAAGCTGATTCCGGTATGGTTTCTTCGAAAGGCCACGCCCAAAATCCTTCCCATTCTTTGCTCCCTTCCCTTTCGGCCTCTGGCTTTACGCCTTGTCGACGGCTAAGGCCATTAGAGACCGGATGGGACTGGGGACAAGGAACGGGAATCAATTCGGCCATGGCCTTTTGAACGAAGCATTCCATCATTCGCCTAGAGTGATCTGGGCAAACCATGAAAAACCCAAATCTGGATGCTTGTACGGGGATTCGAACCGCCGTCCTCCCGAATGCGAGGACAGAGCGTTAACCACTTACCCACCAGGCTCGGTGTGAATACATACATCTTCCAGATTAACAAATTGTGAGATAGATTTGTTTTTGGCTCCTAGACATCGTTCAAAACGAGTTATGATGCATTGGGTGACTGCGTTCACGTTTTGTAAAGTTCGCGTGCGTACCTCTGTTGCTAGTGTAATGTTAATGCTTTCCGCCTAGTGAATAAATGCAACACGATGCTGTCGCTTATGGATATTCGCTCGCTTCCCTGTCACACAACTGCTACATATAATCTGCATTGTTTATACCTACCATATTACCATACACTTTCCTCTTCCAGTTGTATATTCACACGGGTAGTTGCGGTCGTGAATTACCTGCCAAAAAAAGAAAAAAGAAATTCTATGACTTGCGTGCCAATCCTCATAAATATTATATACCTTGTTGATGAAATTCAGCTGAAACCCCAAGGAACTACCTTGGGACATGGACTGACCGTGTGAATCGTGGAGACGACGCTGCCACCTTAAAGAAACATAGGCTGCTCCAGAGAGGTGTTCCTTGGGGACGAGCAGGTGACCGGGGGAATATCGGCACTGAATTCATTTGGCGAGAGTCTGGTCCATCTATCCACAACCATAGGTACCTTTTCAACTTCCCCACAACCAAATGAAATAGAATATGGAATACTGCTACATAGTTTCATATTCGTAGTGAACAATGAGGCAGCGAGAAATATGAAACAACTGCCGAAACAACAAAGATTTCCTACTGGTTGATGGTATGTGTCTGCCATGGTAAAGAAGTGATTGCTATGGTGGATGTTTCGCATCGTTTGGCCGCTACAGGTACAAACGGTTCCGCACAACTCTTTTTTTCTCTAAACGACCAACATTTTATATTAATTTTTTTTTTTTTATCGTAGTATATGCTGGTATAATATATGGTCAAAATCTGTGCTACATGACAATGCATAGACCTGAAGTGAATAAAAAGGTAGAAATTTGTGCTGCCACATCTCGGCAATATACAATGAATGTCATTATTAAAGGTTATGCATTTTAACGCACAAAATTTTGGCATTATCTGTTTGTTGATTTAATTTTTGTTGTCCTAGTGGTTTTAGGCCTAGTCAACTTCGAGGTCATTAGAAGCGGGAAAAGACTGGGGCAAGGAATGAGAAGATATCCGGCCATGTCATTTTGAAGGAAGCATCGCGGCATTCTCCTGGAGTGATTTAAGGAAACCATGTAAAACCCAAATCTGGATGCCCGGACGGGTATTCGAACCCACGTCCTCCCGAATGCGAGCCACAGAACGTTACCGCTCACCCACCACGCTTGGTCTGTTTGATGCTGTTTAGTAGTGTATCTGACAGTAAATAAAGAAACTTCAAGTAACGATAGAATCAATTTTAGTAACTATTTCATCTCCCAATTAAATTTGTTACATCACATTCATTATAAGTTGGGTCTTCTCCGGGTGGTTATAAATTCGTATGTTTTCAATGTTTCAAAAACCACGACGTCAGTTATATATAAATATATTCATTAACTAATCTATTCTTTCGCATCTAGTCTCTCTGGACATGAAGTGTTATTTTCTGATTTTGCTGACACAAAAATCCAAGTGTTTTAGCATTAATTATTTTAAATTTCTAATTGTGTCTTCAGATACCGAGTTATTTTGTGTCATGAATCCTGTCCTGCAGTTTATGTAAGTCCGATGGCATGACCGGGTTGTTAAGAGCTATTTCAATTTCTTCCCATTAATGATTAAAGGTATATCAGTGCATAAGATGCATCACTGAATAAAGTTTTAATTTTTAACATGGGGCTTTCAATGTAGATAGAAAAGTCATATCAAGCAATGTCTCCACGGAACGTTACTCAAACTAGAACCATAAGTAAGTGCGGGATTTCGTTCCGTATCTTTTAAACCCCAAATACGATGTTGATTCATACATATTTCAATGTGTAGGATATTTACGGAATGAATCAACATCATATTCTTATAAATGTGTATATGGGAACGTAGATTACAGATCCGCCATTGTGGATCGCCACATAGGCTGTATTTTTTACAAACAAAAAATAAACATAACACACAAGAGAACATACTCATTTCGCAGACAGTTGGCAACAATTCATTTCCTCCATTAGTACGTAGTACGACTTGGTAGTAAGTAAGCAAGGGCATGCGACGGTAAAACAAAATTCCAAAGTTGACTTTTCAAAGATGAATAAAACTCATCAACGCCAGCTGACCACTGATTTTGGTAAACGGTGGTGAACAAGAAAAAAAAACCGTAAATTACAGAATTTAAAATGATCAATGGACCAATTTAAGTTAGCCGATGATAGGATTAGTGATATTTAGTGGAAAAATGCGCAGGAATTCTGGCCTGGGCAATATAGGCCAACTAGCACACAAGATGTTCATGGAGTTATTGGTGTTGGATCTTTAATGAACAAGAGAGTAGGGAAAAGGTTGAGTTAATATGACACTACACTGACAGGATTATTGCATATACACCAAATACATTAGTACAATTATACTCCGATCAGCCATAACATTATGACCACCTAACTAATAGCCGGTATGTCCGCATTTGGCAAGGATAACAGCGGTGACGCGTCTTGACATGGAGGCAATAAGACCTTGGTAGGTCGCTGGAGGGAGTTGGCACCACATCTGCACACACAAGTCATCTAATTCCCGTAAATTCCTGGAAGGAGGGTGATGGTCTCTGATGAAACTTTCAATCACATTCCAGATGTGTTCGATCGTATTCAGATCTAGCGTGTTTGGGGGCCAGTACATCAATTGTAACTCACCACTGTGTTCCTCGAACCACTGAATAACTCTCGTGGCATTATCTTGTTGAAAAATGCCACTGCCGTTGGGAAACATGGTCGTCATTAAGGAGTGTTCGTGGTCTGCAAACAGTGTATGATACTTATTGGCCGTCATGGTGCCTTCCACGAGCTCCACTGGACCCATGGATGCCCACGTGAATGTTCCCCAGAGCATAATTGAGCGACCGCCAGCTTGTCTCCGTTCCGCATTACAGGTGTAAGAAGCTATTCCCTTAGAAATCGACGGATTCGCAGCCTCCCATCGGCATGATGAAGAAGGTATCGGGATCCATCAGACCATGCAAACGCTCTGCCACTGTTCCAACGTCCAGTGACGATGGTGGCGTGCCCATTTTAGTCGTATTTGCCGATGCCTGGTGTTAACATTGGCACATGCACGGGTCGTCAGCTGCGGAGCCCCATCGTTAGGAGTGTTCTGTACACTGTGTGTTCAGACACACTTGTACTCTACACAGCATTAAAGTGATGGCCGTTCCACCGCAGTTCGCAGCCAGTCCTGTTTTACCAGTCTGTCCAGCCTACGACGTCCGACATTTGTAATGAGGGGTGACCGCCCAACCCCTCGACGTTTGGACGTGGTTTCACCTTGGTTACACAACTTGTTGAAGACACTCACCACAGCACTCCTCGAACACCCGAAAAGTCGTGCAGTTTCCGAAATGCTCATGCCGAGCCTCCGGGCCATCACAATCTGCCCTAGGTTAAACTCAGATAGATGCCGCGCCTTCTCCATTCTAAACACGGATAGCACGCTCAAAGATACTACATGCACTTTGCGTGTGTCTGACTAGCAGTCATTCCTCGTCAGGTGACACTACTATCAACTGGACCAGTTTATATCGATATTAATTAGGTAGTCATAATTTTTTGGCTGATCAGTGTATGTGTCAACATCAAATGTGGACGATGATGAAGTACCGAAAACACATACTGAAATATAATTTTTTTATCGGAATGTTAAAATGGGAAAGATAAGAATGATCGACGGGAACGCGAAGATAGGAGAAGGAAAATTGTGGAATATTGTAGAGAACTTTGGGTTAGGAGGAAGATATTAGTGTCAAAGAAAGCTGTTAAAATAGGAAATACGACATTTAAGAATTGTTCAACAAGGATATACACCTGGAAATTGCCAGGAAATATTGGAAGAGATATGCTAGATTTTGTCGTGGCTTCAAAGATTGTCAGAACCAATATCGGGAGTACAAAGCATTCTCTTAACTTATATTGAATCTGATGAAAATCTGAAATCAAATAAAATATTGAATAAACATCAGCAAACCAGTCTTGAATTAAACAACCTGAAAGAATCTCACTCGAGAGATTAATTTTAATATACTGTAACTGAAAGAAATTCGGTTGACGAAGAGTGGAATAAATAGTATTGAAAGGCCGTTTGTATCGCATTTTATGTTTGCCGGTTGCATAGTCAGTAGGTAGCTACACATTACATAGGTTTATTTAGACCTCACGCACACCGTGCACCGGACGACCGATCTTACGTAGCCCCTTCCGTTATGTTACATACATTAAATTTACAAAATCTGATTCAACTTTGAACCCTAACTTAATATTTCTAGTTTCACGAATACGTTTTTACTAAAACATTAGATCTGCTGTTACGTTTTGAATTAATCGTCAGGGTACAATCGTCTAACGACATAATTCATGTTGCATATGTGACTTGTGACTGCGCTAAAAATATCTACTACTTCTTTCCCGACTTAACATTCGGGTTAGTCATAAATGTGAATATCAGGAAACTACAGTTTATAAAATTGGTATTCAATTTTTTTTAACTTATGGCTTCACGCTTCGTCGACGGCTAAGGTCATTAGAGGCGGGATGGGATTGGGGACAAGGAACAGGAAGGAATTCGGCCATGGCCTTTTTGAAGGAAGCATTCCGGCATTCGCCTGGAGTGATTTTGGGAAACCATGGAAAACCCAAATCTGGATACCCCGATGGGGATTTGAACTCGCGTCCTCGCAAATGCGAGGCCAGAACGTTAACCGTTCACCCACCACGTTCGGTTGGTCTTTAAAGTTACAGAGAAAGTAGATTAGTCATCTACAGTTCCTGTGTGTTAGAGTATATATACGCGATTCAAGGTCACAGAACAACGAACAATTAAGCATCAAGGACATGAAATCTTCAAACTTACATACTGTGCTAAAATATGAAGCTCAAATGGCCCTAAGTTCTCACACCACAATAAATTTGACTTTAAAGATTATGACGTGATCAGGAGTTGTGGTAGACCGAGGTATGTCGTCGAACTATGCCTACTCACTATCTTGATTAATTTTAAGTGATTTTTGAGAGCAAAAAGAAAACTTAAACCACATTAAAAATGGAATTTTTATTCTAAACAGAAAGTAACTGCTGGAGAGATTAGGATTCTAACACACCTAAATCGAACTTGGAGTCAAAATTTTTAAGCGTTGAAGAAATCAAACAAATCATTAATGTGCTCAAGAAAAACAAAGCACCAGGAGAAGATGAAATAATAGCAGAAAACTGAAAATTGAAGGGTATAAAACAACAGGAAAATTTATATCGACTGAAATGTGAGACCTGCGAAAAAGAGGATATGCCTAAAGACCTGAAATGTGCCTTTATACATGCACTTCACAAGAGGGGAAAACAAACTGATTCAAACAATTATAGAGTGGTATAGTGATTACCTATCACCAACAAAACATTTTCCAAATAGTGGAAAACCAAGCAGATCATCAAATAGAGAATGTCAAGGTGGTTTTTAATTCTAAAAGTAACCTGTGAATAAGAGCTGTAAGAGGGAGAATTACGGTGTTCGTTTAAGTTGATTATGAAAAAAAGCATATGATTCAATTGGAAGGATTACGCTTTTCAAAATTTTGGAAGAATTTGGATTAGATAGGAAGACTAAAGCGATTATTCAGCAAAACTTGACAGGAACTGTTCCTAAAGTTAAGTTTCTTGCAGGATATGAATACGCGTCAGGCAAGTAGATAGTCCGTCTCCCTTCTTATTTAATATTGTGTTGGAAAAAATAATTAGAACATGGAAAAATACAATATAAGAGAAAGGAAAGGAAGGGATATGTTTAGGCAGAATGAAGCAGGTTCTAAGGATGGAATGTCTCGCTTTACTAGCAGAAAATATGAAGAAGCTCCAAAATGCTTATAAAATTGCTTGTAATTACAGATAAAGCAGGGCTGATGATCTCATATTGAAAAACACACCGAGCGTGGTGGTGTAACGGATAGCGTTCTGGCCTCGCATTCGGGAGGACGGCGGTTCGAATCCCCGTCCGGGCATCCAGATTTGGGTTTTCCATGGTTTCCCCAAATCACTCCAGGCGAATGCCGGGATGCTTCCTTCAAAAGGCCATGGCCGAATTCCTTCCCATTCCTTGCCCCCATCCTTTCCCGTCTCTAAAGACCACGTTGTTAAAAAGGGACGTTAAACTGTTACAAAAAAAAAAATGAAAAACACAGCATAATGACTACAAATACAGTAATTAAAAACATACGAAAACTAACTTTGAACAGGTTAAAAGAGTCGAAAAATTTAAATATCTGGGTGAATGGATTCAACACAATGGGGTTGATAAGAAGGCGAACAGCTAGAAAGATTGAACTAGAATATAGGCTAACCCAAAATAGATACAAAAAATCAATCTTCTACAAAGCAAAGATTAGTCATTATACAACAGTTCCTAAGATAGAGAAAACAATTATTTTAGAATGCCTAATATTCAACAAAAAGGGAGACAGAAAAGTTAGAGAAAAAACAGGAAAATACAAAGGAATGTCCAACGATACCTGGTAGAAGAGGAAAAATGAAGCTCTATGTAGGCATGCAGGGAAAATTACAGACACAATGCATAAGAGAAAGCTGAAATTTTATGAACACCTTATAAGAATAAGTGAGAGTTGGTTAAAAATATAATTTTTAGCTACATCACTAAATTGAAAGTGACAGCAAAATTGGTTGAAAAGACGAGTAAAGATATGGAAAATGTTGATATCCATCCAGATAGAGAATTGAAGAGTGCTCTAAACTAAAATTGATAAATTCAAGGGGTTACATAACAACGAGCAAAGGCCGAGACAACCTGGTCTCAAGAAAGAAAGAGGAACCACAGTAAAAGAATGAAAACAATTTGGAAGGAGAAGAGAAGGTGAACCGATAAACCAGTTCTTTTTCATGTTCCAGAGTAGGGATAAAACGAAAGAAGAGGGAAGTAAAAAACTAAATCCCTAATTCAATATACATAGTTGAAGCCTACATAACTCGACTGGTGTGATTTACGAATACTCTGGAGTATAAATCACTGGAGTTTTTTTTTTTTGTAAATGAGCAAATTTCGGATCTTTAAGAATATGCTATTCAGAATGAATGACTTGTTACATGAGTATTGTGACTGCAGGTAAAATAAGAATTTTTCTTCCGGAACAGTATAAATATATGATGTCGTGCTGATTATTTGTGTAATCAGTTTATGCTGTTTCGAGGCTTCAGTGTTGTTGACATAAGCTATATGGCAAGAGAATCAAAATTGCGTGTTTATTATGAGGTATCTGTTGACCAAAAGTACAATATACCAGAGTTATCGTACTTGTGGGGCCGCAAATTAAATGCTGCAAAAATGATGGAGCGAAACATAAATGATTCTGAATAGCCCACTCAGTAACGGTTTGAAACAAAATACAGTATCTGATTAATTAGTTCCAGTTAAAATTTAATTGTAATGCCGAAAATGAAGCATTTTCTTATTGGTTTTCATTAGTGAATTAATCATTGTGAATAACTCATTTCGCACGCTTGATATGAAAGTTGCAGAATAACCCCGTGATTTAACAAAAAAGCGTTACACACAAGACTGGGCATACGTTTTTATTGTAAATTTAATTTCGTGAGTTCTGCACAGATAATTTAACGTTTTAAGATACTATTTTCATATAATTAAATAGTAACATTAATCCACTTAATCTAAAAAGAATCACTTTTTCGAATATATCTCGTATATATTCAAACACTTACACGTTTACAGAATAAGAGAATGTGATTTCCTTTAATGTTTTCCGTGTCAGAATTCTTTGAAAGTAATTAAAACGTAAAACATTTGTAGTATCAGTTTTCACTAAATTTTTAGCATACTATAAGAAGTAGAACATTCGGGAAAAAATATGGAGGGATGTATATAAACAAGCTGTGCAAATGAGCGATAGTATATCACAACAGTGATCCCAAATAATATTTGTGAAAATGGAAGGTCTGTAGATGATTTAACAGTTTCCGAGGATATAGTTACTGTTATTTACATCATAATAATTCAAACTTAATTTATTTTCCACCTGGATGTTGATGGCCATTTCTTCAATTTCGATATAATAAATTTGTATGAATAATTAATACTAGGCCAATATACACTCACCGGACATTTAGTACGAAGCTGGTTCGATTCCCGGTCTGGTCATTCAGATCTCGGTTTTCCTTGGATTCGAAAATCGCTTCATGGTTCCTTCACAAGGCCATGGCCGAATTCCTACCCCTTCTGTTCCCTAATCCTATTCTGGCTATAATGATCCTGGCGTCGGTAAGAGCAGTTTGCGTGTTGTGGTATAAGCACTTATTCCTTTATAGTTCCTGCAAAAGCTTCGGACACCTTTCTCGGATACTGACACTATTTCCGCTATTCGCCGTTTGTCTGGAATTTCTTCTGTCCACCGACATTGATAAAGCAAGATTCAAATCCCAAGTTATATAATAAATCATACATCCTTGAAAAGGACTTTTTATCCTGTATTTACCAGCGACTTTACTGTTTACCATTGTTTAAAAATGCGACACAATTCAGCCATTATATTCTCTTCATGAAATGTTTAATTCGTCCTGCTTTTCCGGTAGATATTCTTTTCAATTTTTTTTTTTTTTTTTTTTTTTTTTTTATATATATATATGTTCAGTTTGATCCCATGTGAGAATAATCTCGGGGATGTGGATCAGTACATACACCTATTAGTAATGTCAATATTACTATATAATTGATAATATTATATATTGACAAGAAGTTAGTTACGACCCATTAGTATAACCAATATTTCCTGTAAACTACAAATACAATCCCGAGTTAGTTAATACTTATTATGTGGAACAGTGTATAAACTTGTTACCAGCATCTAACAACCAGTTATTTTCTTACCAACTATTTACCACAACTCATAAGCAGTCAATTACTTAAAAACCTGTTAGTATCATAATTTTTACAGCAGTTTTTCAGTGCATGCTATCCCATGTTAGTTACTGGATATGAGTGAAATTTTGTAAACAGTGTAATTACTTCATTTGTCAAAAGTTTCAACAGAAAGAAAAACCATATATCATTTTAGTAATTGTGGACAACTTTGTCACCTTCCCCTTCCATACACCATATATACTATTTTATCAGTCATTCTTAGTTACCAAATTCCAAGAAGAAAATTATTTCACAGAGTAAAATGGATTCTGAAGCAGAAACTCTTTCAGTTTGGACTTAAAGTAGTTGGGTTTTTGTAGATAACATTTAATTTCTGTACAATTGACAGTGATTTGTAATCCTTGTGAATATTATATTTATTCCTAGTATTATGGCTATGTATGTCAGCATTAAGATTGAAGTGTTCAGGATTTTCCACTACAAATGATAGTACAGAGTATACATACTGTGCTGGCATTGTTAGTACACCTAGGTTTTTAAATAGATTTCTGCACGACGTCTGTGGGCCTGCTCCACAAATAGTTCTTATAGCACGTTTTTGCAATTTAAATACCCTCTGTGCTTGTGACGAGTTTCCCCAGAATGAGATGCCATAAGTGAGCAGGGAATGAAAATATGCAAAATATACTAACTTTCTGGTTTCTATATTAGCTATTCTAGATATTACCCTAAGTGAAAATGTTGCAGAATTCAGTTTTTTAAGAAGTTGTTGAATATGCTGTTTCCAGTTCAATTTGTTATCTATACATACACCCAGGAATTTTGTGAAATTACTTTCATTGATTGCTTTTCCTTCTGATATCACATTATAGCTGTCCTTTGTTTTATTTTTTGTAACAAACTGAAGTAACTGTGTCTTTTCTACATTAAGTATTAGTTTGTTGACATTAAACCACCTGTTAATTTTCTTTATAGCATCATTTGCTGTGTTTTAGAGGTTTTGTGCCGATGGGTCTTTCAACGATATGCTGATATCATCTGCAAAGAGCACCATGTGTTCATTATCACCTAGTATATGCGGGAGATCATTTATATAGATTAAGAACAGCAGAGGGCCAAGAATTGAGCCCTGAGGCACATCACATTTAACTATACCCCATTCTGAGTTTATAACATTTCCTGCATTAGCATCTTTCAGTGATACACATTGCTTTCTATTTTCCAGGTAAGATTTAAACCAAAGTCCAGGCTTACTACTAACTCCATAGTGGTCTAATTTACCTAGTAGAATCTCATGATCAACACAGTCAAAAGCCTTAGCAAGATCACAGAATATACCTAGGGAATTTAATTTTTTATGCATTGATTACAGTATGTTGTTTACAAAAGCAAAAATGGCTGAATCTGTTGAAACGCCTTGTCTAAAACCAAACTGTACTTTACTGAGCAGGTCATTCTTTTGTAGATGTGCATACACCCTTCTGTACATTGCTTTTTCAAAGATTTTTGAAAATGCTGGTAGAAGTGATATCGGTCTGTAATTTTCAATCTTTGAGGTTTCACCCTTTTTATAAAGCGGTTTGATTATTGACTTCTTGAGTGAGTCAGGAAAGATACCTTCTTCAAAAGAACTATTACATATATGACTAATAACTCTACTAATTCTGGTGTTACATTGTTTCACTACATGGGATGAAACCTCATCATAACCAAATGACTTTTTATTTTTGAGGGATTTAATAATTTTTTCAATTTCATTTTGACTGGTGGGAAATAGAGACATAGGTGCTGTTTTTGGTGACAAGGATTTAAGTATTGCTATAGCATCCATATTCCCATTATATTTTCCTTTTATTTTTCAGCAACTGTTAAGAAGTAGTTATTGAAAGCACTTCATACCTAAGAGGGGTCATTTACAAGTTTATCATTAACGCTTATAGATATAGGTTTATGTTCAGGGGATGATACAGCTGTTTCTCTTTTAATAATGTTCCAAACACTTTTTATCTTATTATCTGAACTACTAATCTCATCGTTTATGGCCAAACGTTTAGATTCTTTTATTACTTTGGTTGAAATTCTACAGTAAGTTTTGTAATATTGTTTGAGAAGCATATTATCAGTATTCGTAACTTTTACATATAATTCCCTTTTATGTCTGCGAGATGTTTTAATACCAACTGTAACCCAATTTTTGTTTACTCGTTTTTGACCAATTGGAGCTAGTTTTGTAGGGAGACACCTTTCGTAAATTTCCAAAAACCTTTGGTGAAAGTAATTGAATTTATTGTTTACACCTTTTAATTTATAAACAGTGCTCCAGTCCTCATTGAGAAGTTCATCATTTAATGTTTTTATTGAATTGTTCTTTAATGGCCTAACTCTGACAAATCCTTTCTTTTTGTTTTTTTCATTTCCCACAACATCCAAAGTAATTATTTGTGCATTATGGTCTGACAAACCATTTTCCATTGGAATTGTTCCATGTATTTCTAATTTATTGTGCTCTACAAAAATGTTATCAATAATGGTACTACTATTTTTTTTGTGTTCTAGTTGGGAAATTTACAGTTTGATAGAGATTGAATGATCTAAGCATTCCTAAAAGATAATCTGTCTTGTTACATTCTACAGCAAAATTTATGTTGAAGTCTCCACAGAGGATAATTTATGTTTACTGGAATGGATAAAGGTGCGTTCTTTACCCAATTCCCATAGTGCGTGTGATTTAATGTATAACAAATTCCACAACGTACAATGTTTGATGTGTTATGAGTAACAACAATTACTAAACCTTACTGTATATCTTCATGTATGATAGTAGGTGGAAATTCACAGACGTAACATCTATTTACACAATCGAAATTATACATATAATAATCTAAATTGTTCCTTAAAACAAGATTCTGACCCCCGATTTCATCCAAACCATGAGTTGACCGAAAATTCTACCACTAGGACTCATTCACGAATTAGCACTACTGAACCTTCTATTTTGCGTAGTACATGTACAAATCCACAGAACAATGTATATTAATAATACTGTTTATGCGTTACAGCCCCCCCCCCCAAACAATTTAGAATAAATTCAACGCATTGGAAGCATTATAAATTAAGAGGATCCTGGATCCCTCTTATTCACAGAAATTAATTATGGTAGAAATATTTCCAAACTGGTGGCTAACTTACTCTTAATCCAAAAAATTCTTTATCCTGAAAACATTTAATTTTTATTTATTCTTACGTAATTGTCCTTCAGCGATTAAATTACTGAGGTGCCCAGGTTTACTGACTTAGCTTTTTCTTTTAAAAACAGAAGATCTCATTGAATGAATTTAAGACACGCTAAAAAAAATAAAGTTGACAAATAACCATTTTTCGTTTGCTACCAAATAAAAAAAAATGTTTCAGTGCATTTTACAATACAAGAAATCTTTTACAAATAGTTATTTTCTTCTGAAAATGAAATTTTTAATATTCTTCTAACAAAAAAAAAAATTCTTTTTAATACGTATTCCATATTAATACAGAGAAAAAATGCAAAATATCCGACTATTAGACCACACACCCATATATTATTATTATTTTTTTAAAGTCATGTTCCTACAAATTATTCTACTGTTACAACAAAACATATAATCAAGAAATGTTTTTCCACACGAAACTGGGGGGTTTGTGAAATAAATGCAACACTCTTTGTTTGTCATATATCTGAAGAGAAAAATCTCTGGAACTGTAGACTGACACTTCCACTGTCTTCCTTTTAACCTTGAACCTGATTCATCTACCGTCCAGTCAACTGAAGAAGAAGTAATCCTTCAAATTTAATCGAAAATACGTGTCTAATTTTTCTCATGAGATAGATGGGTTGCTAGTTAGTGTAATAAATCAGGGGTTTGGCTGAGTAGTTTATTATAAAAGGTATTAGGATTTATAACCTTGTTAGTAAGTTTCATACTTTTGTGGATCACTTAAATATTTTGATAATTTGATTTATAAAGGAAGTAGGTGTGATATGACATTCTATTATTTACTACTAAAATTTCATAACCTAACGATTTATTCATTTAACATGAGAGGCATATAGAGATAAGCGCATTTATGATTACGTGAATGCATAGATACTCATAGATGCGTAAAAAGCAACATCTTGCCTCACAATTCAGGCAACTGAATGTTAAGAATAAACAAATAGTTATGCAAAAGACCACGTGAAATCCTAGAATTACCTCATTACAAGAAAAACTTACATAAAAAACTAACAAGAAAATTCAGTGCCTTAATAAATTATTTGCAGTTCTAATTGAACTATAAAAAGAACCGAATGCCTTGGTTTTTAACTAAATTAGGGCACCATTAAGTCATTGACTTAAAAATACAAGCTATCTATAGATTGGGTCTTTCCATATCATAACCTTTTTACTCACGACTATTAACTATGCTCTGTTATTGTTCTTCTGTGAATGATTCTCTTAATCGAGGCAGATTTACCCGCACAGAGTCGTTACAGAATCAAGGAAACTGAGGATGTGCATACTAAGACCTATTAGATGGCATAATAATTTTACCTTTTTTTTTGTTTTTGTTTTTTTTAAATGGCATTCGGCTACTGGGCCATACAGCCAGCTCAAAGTGATTTGTTGCTATCAAGTATTGACACAAGGACACTACACCACGGACAAGACATTCACAGACACAACACTAAAGACCCATGCCCTCGGCCGGACTCGAACCGGCGACCTTCGGTAAGCGGAGCTGGCACTCTAGCCCCTACGCTACCGAGGCAGGCTTTTACCGTTTTAAGCGACGGTAGAATTCTGTATAGGCATACACAGACAGGGTCGACGAGACACAAGTTCACGCTTGGCGTGGAATGGTCCAGGAAGCTTAGAATCGTAACGACCCAAATGTTGGTCCAAGTGATACTCCTCAGAGTACTAAGTCGGATAGTGCCTGATTACCCGCTTGTGACAGCTGGAGGTGCGATGGGTGTTATGTCGCCAACACCTCTGCACTTATGGTGAGAGGATAAACTCTCCGATGAATGCACTATCTCAAGACCTCGAATAGTCATTCATTAGCAACCATCCCATCTGGTATCCCTCTCTAGTTTTCTCAACCAGTCCATCAATACGTAGGTACGTACATGCGAATATACAAGTCATATAAATTCTAGTCACATGGTTAAAAACCATCGTTCATTGGGTTGCACTGGGGTATTTTCAATCACGTGACAGACACACTGTTTCTTACGTGGCTCCGTACTTCACACAAGATCGTCTTCGTTCTGATTTATTTCTTGCGCTAGCAATCTTTCTGTTCGCAGTTTGCGGTCATCACTCCTGGGACGTTGACTATATCTATCTGCTAGTCAGCTTCTTAACTCTAACTTATGAGTCTGACTCACACCTTAAGACTCTCTCCAAGTGCACATTCTCCGCCGGCTGTTTCCCTTTAGGGTCCCTGAATGTATTGGCCGAAGGTATACTGGCAAATATTGCCCTTCAACCTCGCATATTAAACGCGAACAGTAAAAATCTGTCACTAAAATAATAATTATTATTACCTAAAGAATTTGCTAGCAGCCAGATTAAGCCGTCTCTTTACAGCATAAATGATAATATTTCTCTTTTTACCCTAATCTGACAAATGGTGACATAGCAATATCTTAAAAATCTTTCTTAGAAATGGATATAAATTTATTTTCATTTCATCGGCTGTACCCCCATAATACGGCTTGAAACGCTAATTTTTCGTGTACCTGGTCTACATTCCATCGATCATCCACTAAACTGAAATAATCAGATTCCTCAAAAAGATCTTAATAATCCAACGGTTATATCTTTCCTGAATCTTCAAAACATTTAAAGGCTTCTCGAATATACTATGCTATTTCAACCATTCACTGAGATAAACTCCTCCATACTTTTGATTTTCTACTTTATTTTTATCCTCCAGCTGTTTACCGCCCTCCGTTTCTTTAATTAACATCTTAAAAATATTTAATGAATCAACCTCTTTCTCAACTTTGTAAGCAGAACTATTCAGTTTCTTCACCAAGTTCATATATCCTCTCCTCTTCTACCAGGTGTTTTTTTTTAAATAATTGGGATATTAAAATTATCAGAGAACCAATAGCTCAGGCAATGCTGACAACTTGAGGTCCCCATAAGATAATAAGTCTTACTTACAGGCAGGATATTTCTAGCTCGTTCAGAAACAAATTAGGCCATAGTCTCTGAGCACGAAACCACTTAAGGGGGATTTACAATTACTTGTTGATTCGGTAGAACTGTCCCCAGTCGAGAACGTGTTTTATAGATTTTAAAATTTTAATGTATATTGATTGACTTCAATTTTAAAAGAACCTTTAGGAGCAAGGGCGAACTAAAATGCTTTCACGAGTGGAAAAAGTGAGATATTTCTTTTTTTTCTCTCTCTCTCACAGCCTATCATTGAGGAAGAATGTTGCTTAGGGCCAGTATTGGAGAGTTTGATGGGAAGAAAACGCAGGGCAGAATTCACTTGATTATTTACACGTTCGCTTACTCGCTTGCTTGCGGCACAGACTGACTACGATACCCGCTGGTAGAATTTTAATTACATCTTACTTGCTGCAGTTCATAACGATCTTAGGTTCAAAAGTCCATTTAAAGGTCAGAGTGCTGCGGTTCATTATTTAACAAGGCCACACCACTATATTCACCACTTAAAGTGCCGTTTCATGAAGAAATTTTGCCGATCGGCAATGTAGTAATGAGGAACATGGTTCTTGGAAGTTCGACTTCAAGTTTCCAAATCTAGACACCGATATTGATAATATCACTGATTTTTCCATACACCCACTGCAAATTCGTAGTCTGAATATTAAAACCAGTTTTGTGATAGTGATGCAAATTAGATGATAGAATCGTTCATTATCTGTCTATTGCTTAACTTAGTTAAAGCCATTCTTTGCACAATAATCTTTAATTTCTTGATTGATTAACAATTTCAGTTAGTTTCATTTAAATGTAAATCAATTTATGTTACTGTTTATGACCGACACGGTTAATCAATTTGTTTGATGTTTATACCCCAAGTAAAATAATGTATTATTAAATCGTGTGGTTTATAATTCATGTAGACGTAATACCATCCCTCCCACCCTTTCGAGATTATTAGTTTCCATATGTATCTGACCTATTTTCACTGGTGACAAGTCCCTCTTCACATTGAGTATTTACTGGCCTCAAGTATTTAACTTCCCTGTAATATACCTCAGATTCCTATTACACTCTCTACTCTCGGTCAGAATTTCCTATGAATTTTGCTCTGTAAATGTAATTTAACTTCACTTATCTTCTGTCAAAATTCTGATTTAAGATTCACTGGCCGCTTTTCAAAACCAGTAGAAAATTCAGTTTGATTCCCTCTGAATAATTCAGATTTTTCCTGAAGTTTTGTTTCAAAATAAGCTTGACATTCATGAATCTCTGTTTATATATTCATCACCGTCAGAATACTTTAAATGCCTCCCGTTTGCATTGTGAATTAGTGACAATTCTATTCTTAAAAACGAAATTCAACACAGGAACACAACGAAAACACTCTACCACAAAAAACAAGACATAAGAACTAAGTTTCTATCGGCGTTGTGACTATATTAAATGTTCTGGGGTAATAACACTTTCTTAACTCGGCAAGTTACCCGAGACCATTTCAAATAAAAACAAGAATTTACTGAAATAAAACGAAGAACGGTAAGATCACTTAGTTTCTTCTTTTCGTCTTTTTTTGTATTTACAAAAAAAATACTATTTACCGGCCAGTTGCGTGATGTGGCCAGCTCCGGCCGAACAGGTGTACTTAAAACAGCTGTCTGCTGCATCCAATCTTCCAGTAGCACTCATTGTTTGTTTTGATTTGCTTCCGGAAATGTCAACTGACTGCAAGTATAGTAATAACAGACCCAATGTTAAAGGATAGTTGTTAATACAGTGGTAACGATATAAAAAATATTTTTATGGTTGACCGCAGCTAACAACCACTTTGAGAAAGCAAGTGTTAAACCCATGGCGCGGTCTGTTACATTACACATTCGGGTTACTCGAACTGATTGAATAAATAACAAATAACATCTATTATTTAAAGAACGCCATTTATTCTCATTATTAATGCTACTCCCCAAAATATGTGGAAGATTGCGACACACTTAGAAAAGAACTTGTTGCAATGTCTTTCAAAAAAAAAAATGTTGCCAATCACTAGCAATGACTCAGTATCTCCTATGTTTGGCACCCAAAAAATTCTCTTCTTAATCTGACAACCATATTACTTAACAAATGCCCAAACTTTATTTAATCTTACATGACGTCTCTAAGATTCACAGACGCTGCATAACCATTCCTCAACACACTTTATTAATTTTCAAAGCGTAATGCATCGACACTTCCTAACTATTTGATCTTGACAAAAACTCCATCGTAATCTAACCGGGTCCCTCTCGGAATATTGAATTCTATTTATAAACTCTTAATAGTATAATTGTATCAGTGACAATGACGTATTAAGTGAACTCTGCCCCTCAGCTAATTCACGAAATTAAATGATCATTCATTTCACCATTATGTGTCATTCGTGTTGGAACATTCATGAAATTGCAACACCACGAAATTAAATGATCATTCATTTCACCATTATGTGTCATTCGTGTTGAAACATTCATGAAATTTCCAGATTGCAACACACATTTTCAGAAAAACAAATAATTTATATCAATAATGCTTTGATTGCAATAAAACGAAGCTACTTGTGAAAGATGTCGCAAAAACTAAAAATTCTGAACACGAGTTAAATGCTTCTTTACGTGTAACAAAGCTGTAAGCATGTAAATCATGTTGTAACAGAAAATGTCAACTATGATAATAGATTGTACATCTCAAGATTTCAATATTTTTAAGTCCAGTTTTTTACGATACACTGGAGAGAATGAAGTTATTTGTCCTTCTGAATGTATGGAAGAAAACAATTACTAGCAGTCTGCAGCTTCTGAATAAAAGTGTGCCTTTTCATAAATTTTCAATTAATGTACGCAAGAACGAAATGTTTCAGTTTATGCATATTAACAAAATGTACTCAAGCTTCCAGTGGCGTCAACACATAAAAGTAGTATTGGAAGTGTTATATGGATTAAATTGAGCTAATTAGCCCCAAACTACAAGGGAGTCGTACACTTCTTATGAAGGTTGCAGTAATATAATATCTTGTTTCTTGTCGTTGAGGATACAGCGTTGGTTTTACTCTGTGAAGCTTCAACATTATAATAGTTCCCATATCACTAACCTACTATTCTTTATTGTATACATGGCATAAGATTACAAGCCAAGGAATGGTAAATTTCCCCACGGAAGCGATAGGGTAGTGGTTCCCGATTAGTGTTTCCCAAGTACCACTTGAAGAAAGAGAATCTCACATACCCCTTATAGTAAAATGATAAATAAAAAACGAAACCAAAATTACTAACTTTTATTGCACTTACAAACATCACAAAAATCATGTCTCCAAAAGTTTTATTTTAATAATTCAAATCCTATCGAAAATCTCAACTGTTTATTTACATTTAATGGGACAAAAGGGTAATGTTTCTTTTTGCACAAATCAGAGAAATTTGGTTGTTGTTTACGGAGCTTCAAACTTAAATCATCGTCGTGAAAAATTGTAATATTTATTGCTGCTGTCTTTTAGTTCAGCCCAAAAATGATTGCTCTGCAAACCAACTCTTAGCTTCGCTGTTGCATGGGATGTCTATTAGCTACTCTTGGGCAGAGATGAGTAGATGGTGGGTGGAATGGTTTGCGAAACGTTTGTTTCCACAGTTGCATTGCAGAAATATTTGTGGAAAATAGCTGCGTAGCTCTGGCGGCAAATTTTGTAAATGGCATTTGATGGCTGATTTTATATCTTCTTTAAAGGTTAAAGAAATCGTTTCCAAAAACTTTGCAGATTCGGAAACTGGTCATATTTACACTTTTCAACCAAAGACGTCCAGAGAGGCATTTTTTAAATAGTTTATTAAAATGGTTATATCCTGGCACTGAGATCCCTAATTCAGCTCATTTAATCTGATGAAAATACTTGACAAGTAAGCCAATTTTTGTAGCCATAAATGGTTAATCTGCATCGACCAAGATCAACTGAATTTCATGTCTTAGATTCTTGAAACAACTCTACCCTTGGACATCCAATGTACTTCAGTATATAGTAACATAGTCTAGTGTCTACCAAGATTGCCTCTCACTCTTACTGACACACAGAGAGAGAGACAGAGTTTGAGTGTATTAAAATATATTTTGGTGATAGTAATGTTGGCCACTTTTAATTACATTCGTGATTGCCTTAACCAAGATATTACCGCCCATATCCCTTAAAACAACCTCACGTACCATGGAAGTACGAGTTTCCACTAATTGGAAACCAATGTGCTAGAGCATTGAGATTGTATTAGAGAAAAGGCGAGAATTAACAAAACCATATGTGTTTTCTGTCTTTCATTCTGCTTAGGGTTTACCCTGCAATGAATGCAAACGTTAGCAGGGAACTTGATGTTACGGTAGCTTCAGAATCAGACAACTAATACCGGATGGAATTGTGTCATTAGTTGAGGCAACAATTTTCTCCATCCGTGAAGCAAGTTATAACTGTGATTCGACAGAGTACAGCAATAAATGGGTCAGGTAGTGTTGGCAATGGAATTTTAGTTGGTCTCCGTAGAATGTGATAGTAGTACATGCAGACACGAGACGAGGATGCACTATTCACTGATCGCCGTTCACGAATGTTGTACATAGTACACTACAGGTTTTCCAGATGTGTAAGGCCATCATCAATAACGCCTCTGCAATACATCTTATCAGCTATGTCAGAAAACTTTTATGTCAACCATGTATTCTCTTTGTGGTGTAGCTAAAAGTAACACTGTGGCTAATTGATGTAAAAACCTAAAGTTAAACTACTGTTCTTTTGGTCTGGGGTTGAGACGTTAGGCTAGTAATATCAAATTCTTGTAAATAGTTAATTGCATTAAAGAAATTAAGCCAGATGGTTTTACTGATCACGAAACATAATTTAAAAAGCCAAAAGTTTTGGAATAGCGGAGATGATAGGTATTGTAACAAAGATGACATAATACTTAAATTTTACAACAACGGTATTTTTAATACCTAAGAAATTAAAAAATTTTAAAAATAGTCAACAACCGCTAAGCGTAATGAAGCCAATATGCATTATGTCAGAGGTACGACGACCATTTACTTTGCCCCAGATCCTACAGTTTGTGGAATATGAATCTCTGAGCGCCCCCGCGTCCGAAGGTCGCCGGTTTGAGTCCGTTGGAGGGCATGTATGTTTAAGGGTTCTGTGTTGGCGTTGTGTCCATCATATGTTGTCTATACTCAGTGAAAAACACTGTGGGAATTGAAACACTTTAAGAGTCATAATCACACGTCAGCTGTCTGTATGGCCAAAGTAGCTACATTATTTTGGGTAAGCCCTCTTAGCATCCTGGCCCTACCTTATATGAACAAATAAGAACTCCTAAAATTTCTGGCAGCAGGGATTCAAACCAGTGACCCCATATTCTGAACGCATGCATTACATCCACTGATCTACCAGACTGTTCTACTTTAATAATGCATGAATTAAAAAACAGGATTAATATCACAGTATTGACTATGTTGAGTTGTAAAAACAACTGATCTACTGGATTATACTCTGCTATATACGGGTGTCGTCGAGCAGACCCACGTAAAGGCAGGCGCAGCAATGCTGGGAGACACTAAATGGTAGCAAATAACAATATCTTATAACTTATATAATGAGAAACTAATGTCGGGATATTTCAAAACAACTCTAACATGTGTTTACGGTCCTAATGAACGAGGATTTTAACTGTCTAAAAGTCATTATAATAGATTACAAAAGTTTTTAATAAAATAAACAAGACAGATAGCCGCCAGTGGGCTCAGTGTGTTAAAGCGCCCCCACTGCATAGGGGAGGTACAACGGGACCAGGTACGAGGTCCACTCACAACAGTCGTTCTGATTGAAGTTTTTAGGTAGTTTCCCCGCAATCATGTAGGCGAATGCTGGAATGGTTCCCACATGTTTCATAAACCAAAATACACTTATCTTACAAAACACAAATGTTCCTCCAATATATTAAGTACGCCGGGTCTAACAATCCAGTTTTGAATTCAGGTAGGACATAAGTCTTCGACTTCTCATGCTTCACACTAGTCACCTGAGTATACAGGTGGCCATTGGCACGTAGCTCTTAGATCGCCGGGTCGTGGGGAAAGAAAAAAGTTTGGAATATATGAAGGAATTCTGCGTCCTGATCCATGGAGAAATCCGACTACGCTAGACAAAGTGGCGCCGTTACTTCTCCTTTAACTCCTCTCCTTTTCTCCGTTCACTTCGGTTGCGGTGTTGCCACTTTAAAAGGGCAAATCAAATTAACTGTTATTTTAACTGTTCTTTTTGCGTATTATATAATTTAGTTATTATACAAGAATTTTTGTGTTAAGTCAAAATACACTATTTTGAGTTTTAATATTCAGTGTTTCTAATCCAATTGTATTATTGTAATATTTTCAGTGTTTCTAATTCACAGAAAATGACAATCGGTTCTTGTGTAATACAAACAATTAATTAAGATTTTCTAGTTGACTGTAGTACTTTAACTGTTTCATTGTTTCTAAGCACAGCAAAATTCGATCACCTTAATGTTTGTCAAAGACATTATCTTGGTTTTGTAAAACACTGTACAGTTAAATTTGCTTGTTTATAAGTCGTTTTTCTTGAGAAAAAAGCCATTGTCTATTATTATAAGGAATAGTGTATTAACTCATTTTATTAACAAAGAAATTGTATATTATAATTTCAATAAATCTTTTACATTTATCCAAGACTTATGCGATTTATAGAAATCACCACTTAACTAAAGCTGTATTTTTCCTTCTCCTTATCACTCATTCGACCATAAAAGATCTAGAATGTTTTGTGAATCGTAACTATTGCTGGTAAAAGTCTCCGGAAATATCTTCAACCTGATAATCTTTACAATATAACGTCTCTTGCAGGCAGGTCATGTATTAATGAAATAATATCAATGGAGGGCGCTAGAGTACCTGTTGATATTGTCGCAGTGAATTACTTCAATCTTTGGGAATTTCATTCGGTTCATTCCAATACACATATTCCTTCATGGATAGATGGCCAGTATCAGACTGATGCTAAAGTTTTTATACTTCATAGAGGATTGGTTTTTAAAAAAAAATCTGATTGGTTTTAGTTACTTATTTGAGCACTCCTTTAGTTTAGTGTTTCAAAATAATTTTCCTAGTCTTTTCCGTTTAAATATTTTTTTTCAGATAAAAGTTCAGTTATCTCATTTATTCTTTGATATTCATTACCATCGGGTGTAATAAAATCATTCTTAATAGTAAAGTGCAAATTTCCAAGCATTAGTACATCGTGCTTCTCTTTGGCAACATACACTGAATCATAATCTTTCACATTTTGGTTTCATGATTTCAAGTAAACTTAAGTCAGCCATCCTGAAGAAGAAGAAGAAGAATATTGTAGCTGCTGTTCCTGTGAAGGAAAATCTTTTTCCATTGTATCCGTAACTGGATTTATTGACTAGGTGAAAAATTATTCATATCACATCTTGCTCATTTTAAGTTCGAGAAACTTTCGACGAATAGCATTCCTGAACTTTTATGATACCACATTTACTTACTTTTGATGCCTGCAGGTTTACAGACAGACTGAAGGTTATGGATCTCTACTGAATAACTTTCTATTCTAGAGTTGCAAATACTTTAAGGAATAGTGGTTTATCAATTGCATCAGTTGCGAAAAATAAGTTAATTAAGGAATTTTCCGTCGATTATTTGGGCTATATAGTCAATTTTTAACGAATTAAGTCTTATTTCTACCCCTTTGCGTACGTATATTGAGAGTATAGTACCGTCAAGAGGGATTGCATAGTAATTTAACACGTCTGTAGTAAGCGTTAATCATGCAACGAATCTTCCGAAACAATAGGTATAACCATTTTCACTGTTGTGGCTTCTAATTTTTTTCAGAAATGAGGAAATATCGTTAGTTATCAGCTTTCTATAAACAACTCATTTATTTAAATGTTTATCATCATCGACGGGATTTTGTGCATGTCTAAGAACTTTCACTTAACAATCCAAATTATATTATTTCCTAAAAACTATGGGATGTGGTGGGCACTCTGGCATTCGTTTGTGTGATAGCAAAAAAGCCTTTCAGTCTATTTTAATTTTAAGGTTATTAGAAGCAGGAAAGGACTGGGGACGAAGAACAAGAAGGAATTCGGACATGGCCTTTTTGAAGTACTAAAGAACGAATAAATTGATTATAAAAGTTTATTTCAGTCTCCCAATGAAATAACAAGTGTGAGATACGTAATGCTGAGATATAAATCTAAATCAATAGTAAAGGGCTTTTTTTATTTATTTCGGGTACCCACGCAAAACTGAAATCTGGATGGCTGGACGGAGATTGGAACCCGCGTCCCCCCCCACCACACTTGGTGGTTATAAAGAGTGTACACAAATCTAGCTGGGACAAATTTATGCAGATGTAGAACATGATAGGCATGGAGTACGACATTTTGCTTGAAATTTACTAAGACAGCTGAATAACATTGTGTAAGACGTAGCACAAATAAATGTAATGAACTAAGAAGTATGCATAAAAAAATTTAAAAGGCTGTGGTATAATTCTAAAACAAAGTGTGCATTATTACGGTATCTGTGTGATTGACCATATAGCCTCCCGGCTGGTCTACAGGTGTTCACAGAATGCCTGACCTTGGAGGAGCGATACCGTTAAGTACGCGGTGGGTTGGAATGACTGGGGCGGGGGAGAGGGTGAGAGGCGCTAGACACAGGGAGATGTTTGCAGGCTTTGACCAAGTGTAGATGTGTATTCAGCTGTGCGCTTATTACTGAAATAAAATAATGCTAACCGTCATTACTCTGTGGTCATTTCACTACCTTGAACCTGAACTGGTGGATGCAAGAAGTAACAGGCTTAGTTGAGACTGTAAGCTGACATCGGAGTTGTACAAGCAAAGGATTGTTTGTGGTGAGGAACCACAGGAGGGATTTTAGTTCCTTCTAAATCATCGACGAGACCTTGGAGAGGATGCAATAATCTTAGGTTTACCGTTGCAACTCTATGCAACTTTAAGTCACTGCAGATTTAATTAAACTGGAAGAATGGAATGGGATACCGAGCGTTTATATGATGGATCCGTATTGCTTCTTCTTCTTCTATTGTCATGCCTAACTGAGGAGCGTGATTCAACTAATTTAACAGATGCGTTTCTCTTCTTTTCCAATAATCTCTTCATCCTCTAGCTGATATCTTTCCTACATTCCTCCGTCTAGGCGTTGCTTCTTCTAATACGCATTTTTTACTAAATTGATGTTTATTGACCAGTATACTAAATTTGCATCTGTCCTGTAAGATGTCATCTATGATTACAATTTCCTAAAGATCGTTTTCGATTTAGAGTAGCCATTTTTTTCGTTTTCATTAAAATGGTCGGGTTGAGAATTCTTTTGGTTAGTCTGTTATTCATTCTGATATGTCTCCAGAATTTAATACATCTTTTTGTGAATGTTGTCTGAAATTTTTTTTTCAGAATGATGATATTGTGCATGCGATTTACTTTTCATCCAAATTCCTATTGTATAAACTGTGCCAAAGATTTTCCCTAAAATTTTGCTCTCTTGCTTTCCAATATCTTTATTTAGTGATCTACTCCCAACATTCAAAATTTCCGATGCGTACAAAGCCTCTTGTTTGATTATAGTATATTAACTTTGCATTTAGGATACTGACATTTGTTGTAACTGTTCCAGGTGATTCTATAGGCTTTTTATAATTTAAACACTTACAGATGTACTGACTTTCGTATATAGGTTGGAAATGGGATTATTACCAAGATATGTGTCTAAATTAGTACAAAAGAATAATTATATACATAATTATTAGACAAGGCAGGCACAGCAGCTCCATTCAACTTATAATAGAAGTAGTAAAGCACAGAAAACAGTGTTGCACAAAGGTTTAAAAATATCTAAAAAATGACCTGAAGAAATAAAAAGGACCAGAACTGTTGCAAGTTTCAGACAAAGGCTAAGTAAATGACTAGAGTTGACAGATTGTAATATTTTATTGTGAAGGATTCAATGAAATTAAAACCATGTTTGTTTGTATTGGACCACTTCTTTTCTTAATTTTTATAAACGATCTCGGAGACAAATTGAAAAGCCTTTTTAGATTGTTTGCTGATGATGCGGTTATTTATAGGGAAGTAAGAAATTTGGCCGATTGCTTAGAAATTCAGTGCGATCTGGATGTTATTTTGGCTTGGTGCGCTAAGTGGCAACTTACTCTAAATTGTGAAAAGTGCAAGACAATGAGCATAACTAACAAAAAGAATCAAATTGTTCAGAAATACGAGTTAAACAATACAGTTATTGATATGGTCGATTCTATGAAATATTTGGGAGTAACAGTGCAAAGGAATATGAAATGGGACATACACATTAATTCGTTAGTAGGTAGAGCAAATTCTAGGCTGCGATTCATAGGTCGAATCTTGAAAAATTGTAATGAACAAACAAAGGAGATAGCTTACAAATCTCTTGTGCGTCCACATTTGGACTATTGTTGTGCCATTTGGGATCCGTTTCGTAAGGGGTTGATCGAAAGTATAGAGAAAGTACAGAGAAGAGCCGCTCGATTCGTGACCGCTTGCTACAGTCCTTATGAAAGCGTCACAGAACTGATTAGTAGACTAGGTTGGGAGTCTCTGGTAGATAGACGACACACGTTTCGTTTAAACTTATTGGAAAACATGCGTACTCCCACTTTCACTTTTGAGTGTAGTGAAATACTTCTTCCACCAACCTATTTGAGTCGGAAGGACAGGAAAGATAAAATTAGAGAAATAAGGTGCCGGACTGATTCTTATATGAATTATTTTTTCCCTCGTACCATTAGGGATTGGAATGCACAGCAAAGAGATTAGCTTTGGTGCTGAGCACCCTCTGCCACCAACAATTTTGTGAATTGCAGAGTATATATGTAGATGTAGATGTAATTTTTTCTCTTTTATTTTTAATGTGATGTATGAATTGAAATTGTATATATTTAGGGGCCTACTGGCCATAGGCTATTTGGAAATAAATAAATAAATAAATAAATAAATATTCTTCTATTATTTTCCTGGCGATTCTGTCCCACAGGTTTAATAATTTCTCCTAGATATCTAATTTCGATACTCGAGATTTAATTTCGTTTTCATAGTTGTTCATAGGAATACCGCGAGGAAGGTTCCATCTCCTGGGTTTTAGCATACGAGATTTGGATAACAGTTTTAAATGAAATTTCACGCAGCTTTTGAATGAGTAGATTGCCTTTTGCCTGTTGTTGGAGAGAACTGCTAGACCATCAGCTAATACCAAACACCGAGGTGAAGTTTATTTTTGAGTTGCATCCAATGGTTATTTCTTTTACTTCTTTCTACCAGGTTTTAATTACTTTGCCAGAAGGACATTTAACAAAAGGGTTAATAATCCATATCTTGTCGAACTCCTTGTGATGCCACAAGACATAATTATGGGAAAAGAGTGTTAAAAACTATAAGTAGGAACTCTAAAAGGTACGGTTAAATAGTCAATAAGGAATAGAATTAAGATTTTTAAATTGCAGTAGCAAGGGTGCGGCATGTATTTAGGAATTTCAGGAGGCTGATGTAGCTGCCATTATGGCACAAGGTGAAGCCTAGTGGTCAGTCACCCTCTTCCCGCCATCTACGTTGACGCGGAGAATGTTGTTCCCCGTCGCCAACCCACGAACACCAGAAGGCGTCTTTTGCGATTGGTAACATCTGTGTATTCTTCTATTTGGCTGAGACTGTGCATGCGGCAAGTGGGAAGTTAGGAACTGGATATTGGCAGTGGTCTTCCCAAAAAAAAAAAAAAAAAAAAAACATCAGACATTCCCCAAGTTACCCAAGTGAATTTAAGGCCCAACGGGATACATTAACGCCCTCAGTTTTCTCAGTGTTGCTTAGTCGCGATCCATAGTGGTACTCTGCCCGCTAGGTGTAAGTCCATTTACATCTCTCTCTCTCTCTCTCTCTCTCTCTCTCTCTCTCTGTACATCTGCCGAAGAACTCACTGTCACTGCAGGTTACGAGGTGAAGTAAACTGTAAATTGAGAACATTAATAGGAAGCGTATAATTGCCTTGTGTTACTTTAACGATGATGATTTGCTGATATTTAGTATCACTACCGGGAAAACTGTATGGACTTATTTAATTGCTTACATGTGAATCTTAAGTGCACATAAATTGGTTACTAGACAATTTTACGAACTTGATTGAAAACGTGTTCCTATTTCTAGTGTAAATCTTTGTATCAATGTGCTTAAGTTGGACAGAATATAATATGAATTTGTATGGCTCATAATCTATAAACTTATTTTATTTTTTTAATTATTCCTGTCCCCTAATACTTTGCTACTGCTAAAAGTGAATGCAGTCAACTTCCGGCAAAAAGAAGTCCGATAATTAATACATTAGCCGAGAATTATTAATGGCAGGAGGAGGTGGGGGAGGGGGGGTCAGAAGGTTATATCCTGTTCTGATTTCAAGAGCTTCAGCTACTTCGGCTACTACTTCTGTATTGGTAATTGACTACTGCCGAAAGACTTGCGTTGGTGGCTCTAATCTGATCAACAGCTCGTGGAAACCTTATTCGGGATCTCTGACACCAGCTGATAATCAATTCTTAGCGTTCTTCTGTTCACGCTGCTAGAATTTGAGTGGGTTTTGGCATTATCTTTATGGAAATAAGCATGCTACGCGAGGTTGTTCCACAGTATATTCTTCAAATGCACTTAAAATATCGCATCGAATGATACTTAGCTACTTCCCGATTTTGTAGAAAGTGCCCTTGACTGATTGAATAGCTAAGGCCGTAGACTGCTTGATTAACTAATATTAGCAACTGATCTAATTATCGATGTCCGAGGCTGGTATCATCCAAGAACTAACTCTGCTGAAGACTGTAGATCTATTGAGAGCGGATTGCTTGGTGTTAGGCTGCATGTAACTTATGTCGATTGTATGGTGCCAGCTCATCACGTGTAGCCTGCGTTCACTTATGCTGAGGGCTATGAACAAACAACTGGTTTGATATTTAGCGGTTCTTCCACTGCGTGTAAACAAATTATTACGAAACATTGATATAAATTAATATATCCAAAACGCCAATTACTAGAAGTTTAAGTGCTAAACGAAAAATAAAAATCGAAAAAATCTCCTTGAATTAGTAACATAATTCTAGAATTAATATTTTATCTTTGCACTTAGGAACCTACATATCATTAATACCTGTTAGATAACAGTAATAATCCCTGATGTATTACTGACTGAAAAAGTGTCGTATTTGTACTATAGGATCATCAGTATGGTAAACACGGCCAACAAAATATATACAGATGTTTTAGCTCATAAATTCAAAGCCACTATTGAAAAATAAAATATTGTAAGAAAAAGGCGGCTTCATAAAGAATTCATCATGTAGCCACAATTTATTCACTCTCCAACAGATTATGGAGAAACAGAGATAAATCAACATTCCTATTTATCTGGAATTTATATATGCATATAAGGAAAGTTGTTTTTTGAAACATCTAATGCATTGTATGTGGCAATAATTTTTATATTTATCTATTGTGAACAGGTGGTGTCATACATGGATGTACTGTACATTTCCATATACTTTTTTCAATATATGCAGTGATCTATCTAAAAATGTCAAAAACAACAAAACAATCTAGCACAATAATTACAATTTAGCGACTTCAAATTACTTAACCAACTTTTATATGTAAATTACGTTGTTGTAATAAAGTATTATCGAGGCAGTTTACAAAAATAAGTCTACTTTTTATAGTTTTTTAAATGGAATATCATCTTAGAATATCAATTAAAAAAATTTGCAATAAAAATAAACATAATTAAAATTGTAGGTGATGACCACACAGCTGAACATGTACAGCAATTTATCTATCTTGGGGGATTCGTTACTACTAACAGAGACAGACTTTCATAATTTAGCTTACAGATGAAGCAGATAATGTGTGGAACGATTAAAGCAACGCAAAGATACGAGTATAATGTTAAAACAAAAAACAAAAACCATGGCTATTCGTACTTTATTGGATGGACCTTAAAAGGAAGAAAGATGATCACCATATTCTAGAGATATAAATAAAATTTCCAACAACAAAACCACTAAGAAATGTATCTACTAGAAACAATAAAATCCCAAGAGAGCAGTTTAAGAAAAAATTGATATATTTTCGATAATTAAACGATTAGAGGAACACAAAGGAAACTGAAATGAATACTCGAAAAGAATGTAAGAAACTGCAAAAACATCTTTCAGTTATAAACATAGGTGAGAAATGAAGAGAGACTACTGAAAATGCTGAATTGATACTGGAAACAATCGAAAAGCCTAAACCTTGAAAGGACGGAGAAATTATTCCTGTCTGGCCGGACTAGTCTCCAATCTACGAGTCCCAATTTCCTCGCGACTAGAAAGTAAGAGAATACTAAGTAGAGCTTAGGCTAGGGCTCTTCCCGCTGTTAACCTGAAGCCGGGCGAGAATATTGCTGAGTCAAATTGGCCAGTGGCTGCAGCATTGCCTAACTAGGATATAGAAAAAAAAGGAATGCTCTCTGATTGACAGTAATCTCTGTGTTTGTTTGTAATGGACTTCTAGGATGAGATAACTAGTGACTGAACGTCGCGTGACTATTAAGAATAGAATCATTGGACCATAATTACTCGTATTATAACTAAAGGTCAATAGAGTAGATATAAAAAGATGTGACAACTGTTTACAGTTCTGTAACAGGCACTCTTTTTTTCCCGAAGCAAAACACATCATCATCTTCAAGGCCATTTATCGGTTGTTCCGCATTCACACGTTTTGTTGTGTTCCCCTCTGGTTAAGTCGATCTGTATTTCTTGTTCCCCGTTTTGGCTTGTAATTTAGTAGTATTTTAGGTGGTCTACTGTCTTCCATACATGTTCTAGCCATTTCTTCCAGTATATAATTATTTCTTCGCATTAAAATTTTAAATTATTCCCTTATATCTTCACTTTTCTTCTGTACTCAGACACGGCTCTCAGAAATCTCATCTCAGCTGCTTTTATACTATTATGTGTTGTTTAGTCAATATGCTTGATGTTTGCACAACAATCGCTTTTTAAAATTTCGTCGTTGTGTCTAGTTTGGTGTTCTTATAATTTCTTTTGATTACTTTGCACACGTATTGTAATTTCAGTATTTTGCAATTATTTATAGTTATTCCTGACTGACACTATTTCATAGACTAAATAATAAAATTTATTAATTTATTCCGTTATTCTGTTATTAATAACAATCTTAACCTTAACTGGTTGGTCTCACTTCAGTGACATTACTTTCGTCTTCTCCGAGGAGATTTTCAAATCATAATAATTTTGTATTTTCGTCATTAATGACAGCCCATGTTGTGTCATCTTCTGCCTCCGCTAAAATCACCTGGTCATTAACGAAAATTATTGTGTTTAAATCAATGTCATTAACTTTAAAGTGGTTAGTTACACGTTGCGCCCAATTCCTAATGGCATCGTCTGCATAACCACTAAAAACCAAACGTGAGAGTGGGAATTCTTCTGTCTCTTTCAATGTTGTTTCAGTCTGATCGTCGTCTTGTAAGAATATAATATACGTGTTACAATATAAACTTTGTATGTATTACTCTTGCTGTTTACTGGGATAAACTTTTATTAACCTAATCTGAAACTGTATCATTCTGTTCACCGTGTCGGAAGCTTTTTCGTAATCTATGAATGCTATATATGCCGGTGAGTGAATTCTCTTTATTTTTCCATCACTTGTGTCAAAGTGAAAATTTATTCTGTACATAATCTTTCCTTTTGGGAACAATTCTGTGCATCGCTCATAAGTGCTTCTAATATTACATTTATGCGTCTTGTCTCTATTTCGGCATATACATTTTGCATGCTGTATACAGTCGGCATCTACAGTATGAAGGCATTCGTTTAGCTTTTTCTATCTTTATAAAATGCATATTGGGATCCAGACAGAAGGTGGTTTTGTTCCTGACGCCATCAAGTTTGCTTTTAATCTTTCTGGATATTTTCTTTGACAAGGATGAGAGATTTGTTGGTACTGGGATGTATCTGTTACTCTTCTTTTTATATATTTGGATAACCTTTATTGTAATGAAACTGTAATTCTGTCTCACGTATCATTATAGCTATCAAAACGTATTAACATTTCAAATAAGTGTATTTTTAATACAGAAACTAATGGTCCAGACGCCTTTTTTCTATGTCTTTTTATAATGGAGTGAGAAAAAGTTCCAGGCACGCGTGTTCAGATGCCAGTTTTAACGTCAAAAGATTTTTGAATTCTCTGTCTTGCAACAGAAAGTTGAGAATCTGTGTCGCAGTATATTTCGGTATTGGTTTAGAGGGGTGAAGTTGTTATATTTAGAAGCGATCTCTTCCGCAACAAAATTAAATTCCTCGGCATTTTCTCGTCTGTATAATTGTATATTGTATTCCACTTTTCTCCCGTCTTTCATAAGAAACGCGTTGCATCTTGTTAAGCAGAATAACGTTAATCACAGTAGTCTCTCATAAAAATTTCCACCTTTTCCACACAGTTCGTCCGCACTCCTTGTCCCACTGTTTTCCTGAAAATCAACTTCACAATCTATTAAAAATATGAAAATCTGTCTTTATTCCTCTTGTCAGCAAAACGTTACCCAATATTTCTGTTCCTCCACGTGTGTACATTTCCCTACCTGATTTCTTTATTTATGTCCATCGACCAATATCATTGTAATAATATCACCAGAGAGAACTTACAGTATTCGTTAAACGATGTTCCGGATTCAACACTCAATATGTTGATTACGGATAATGCACCACAATCTCTCCTAACCTGGTTGGCCAAGTGAACGTTTCACCCACCATCCTGGAGCCAACCAACTAAACCCATATCAGGCGTAGGACACCATCACGTTGCCACAACTAGTACCATTCTTAGTTTCTATAATGTAAGAACTAACTAAAAACTAAAAGCTCGTTCACAAGGACAATACTAATGAGGTCTAAGTGAGACGGATTATGAGTTAATGTTGACGAAATAATCGTCCAGGGATCGTAATTCAAATCCAAATAAATACTAATGATATGATGGCGAGTGGCATCATGAAGTATTATGTGAAGTCTTATGCCATTTTTTTTTTTTTTTTTTTTTTTTTTTTTTTTTTTTTTTTTTTTTTTTTTTTTTTTTGCCAACCATTAAGCGATTTTTTTCTTTATATCCTTTTCAAACTAAATTAATTTTTTTTTTTTTTTGGTGCGATGGTGATCTCTAAAGTTACAACTACTTGGTTTGCATACACTTTTCAGCAATTTCGTTTATTTTATTTTCATATTGCTGTCTGAAATAAAAGCTTCTTTACTTTGTTTCTTAGCGAATTTTAGGAATTTTAATGAAGCCATGAGGTCACTGTTAGAGAGATCAAAATGATATTTAATTTTGGCTCTGAAGTTTTACCTCAGAGTCTTGCATCATGTGAATCTATGAGTGTGAAATTTGTGGTGTCCTGATGTAACAAGCATTGCTTTCAACGGAAGGGTAAACAAACATTTCACGAACATTTGGTTTATGATTTGAACAAGGTAATATAAAATTTATCCCTCATTAGCAATTTCCAGCAACTACGTTCACATAGACTGTTTTTGTACACACCACTCTCTTAAGCCATGATGATCAGGAATTACATGATCCGCAGCCGTAGTTTAGCACGAATCACGTTCAACACGACTGTGAGCTGCACAATAGTCGATACCCTGTTAAAAGGTGATTCACAGTTTTTCTGTGAATCCCGTTCATCGAAACCCATAGATCCCCAAAAACTTAAAAAAATTGACTCCTTCTATGTAGCTCATTGGTAGTACCCCATCTCATTTTTAGAAATGTCTCAAATGTACAGACGTTTGCCAGGCTACAGTTTCATTTTGTGTATAGATTACAACATGGAAGAATGTATGGAAGATATTCTTTTGCCGAGGCCATCTGGAGTGTAATATGCGTTTATAGAACTCCGTAAATTATTGCAACTAAGTTTCTGTTATCGTATACATTGACTGGAAATGTGAGAAAGCAGATAATGTCTTTTCAAAGTGAGTTCCTATATTTATGGCGGTACCAATTAAGACATTCCGTCTTTAATTCTTTTCTGTATCTTTCAATGTAAAGCAGCCACTCCCGTATATAATTTTGCCACCGGCAATATTTCCTCTTCTGAGAAACTTGTGTCAAAACTTTTTATCATACCTGCTTTGAAGGTGCAGAAGCGGGAAATGGAACTTAATTCCTAACGGGTGATTGGATACTTCTTGGAAACGACTGACTGATATAGTGTACGGTTGCTAAATATAATATCCACTTAGTTTCTTCATTCAGAGAAAGTATTAAATATTTGCTTTTTAATCTTGGCTGCTGCCCATAATCAGTTTTCTTTATAACCGTTGGGTTCGGGTTCATATGTCTGATAGAAGTTTTATACTGCTGCGTTTCAGGTGTAACATGTTCAGCAAAACTACTATAATTTAAAACGCAACTGTCTCTATTTTCTTGTAATATGTAAAAAAAAAAAAAAAAAAATACGCACGATGGCTAGTTGCTGTTATTATCCTGGAATTTCCCCACCCAACCTCGTTTTAATAAGGATCAGTGAGCGTGGAGTGTTGCAACAAAATTACAAATGAATACATAATTTTTCTTACCAGAAAGTCCCAATATGTGTTTGTAGAGCGTGAAGCCCCAAGTAATTTACATGTTACATCTGGCGACCGTCATAGAAAGTGTAATACAACCACTTCTACCTTAATTCTTCTAAATTGCCTATGGTAAAAAATTAATAGCAGTTGAAGATATTAAAATTATTGGTGGGGAACTAAGGAGTTCTGCAGAAATTCGAAGTTGTCTTGACATAATTTCAGCACTTGGCAATATTCTTCAGATTAACCTGCAAAAATTGCTAGATAATTTCCAAAACCAGTGAGAAATGAATGCTTGACTATCAGTAAAAAGTAAAATCTTTGTTGTTTATGAATATTGATTCATTTAATTTTTGAAATGTCTCAGTACAAAGAATTATAGATTATGAGGAATTGTTACGTGCGGTCAAATCAGATAGCTTAATAAAGTCTTGCACGTAATCATCTGGAATTTTATTTTGGTGTATGATATCTGAAAGCGTGGGTTTGGTTTATGATACCAAGAAACTGCAAAGAATAGCCGCACGTTTTGTAACTACATCACACAACCCTTCCAAGTATCACAGATCTGAAACTGAAGTTGAGATGGTTTTGTTTGCCAGACAAAGTTTCATCTTGAACTAGTTAGGAGAAATGCTAACAATTAAAATCATTTTGAGCCGCAAAGAAATACGAAGATGAGATTAGTTTTGGAGTCAAGCACGATCAGTAAGGACGAAAGGGCGTATGGCATTATTGGCCGGAGGACCCCGAAGGGTACTTCAGCTGGCAGTTTGACAGAGTTTCTATTTGCCGCGCATGCACCTCTATCATGGTCACCACTAACCTAACGTGATAATCCTACCGGGTAAAGGGGACCTACCGTTTAACGTGGAATCTAAGCCACAGAAGCGTTCTGGCACATTTCACATTGCACAGCAAGCTGTGCCAGAAGTGCAAGAAGGGTTAAGAGCCTTTCAAAATCCCACCGAGACAGGGATTCGAACCGGGGACCATTCGATCTCCAATCAGACGCCTTAACCACTGAGCCACCAGACTGCTCCAGAAATTAGATGCATGAAATAACGTACAATGTGTAAGGTTTGGCTGTCGGAGACTGAAGTTTCAGTGAAATGAGTTTTAGTGTGATACAAATTTACTTTCCAGATGAGCTGATCAACATGAACAATAACTTTTTTCCAAAGTAGTTCGCTTTAGCGATTGGGATGAAAATATCTCAGCTGAAATAAAATATATAGCAGATACCATTTGGTTTCAGTGGCGTAAATAATGTCGTAAGTCGTAGCTATTTATTTTAATATAGTCTGAGATAAAGAGAAAATATAATAATTAATGCAATGTCAATTTCATGATTTTTAGGAAGAATTGAAGCCGAACTCGGCGAATTTTTTTATTCTGCGACAAAAGACACAACTTGTAAGAACAAGAACCCTTTACTGACACGTTAATATTTCTTCCGCCGTGGCAATCCTCGTTTTGTTGCTATTGTAGCTACCGGTATTTCCGCCATGATTTCAGTACATCGATGGTTATGATTTATAGCAAGTGGGGATAGTGGCAGATACCTTTGTGCTGCTTGATCACATCAGCTTCCTTCATTGTGGAGGTTTTTCTGAAGCTTTCACGGGCACCCCTATAGATTACTTCTGCCCTCTTTCTTGTGTATGCGAATTTCTAACTGGGTCACTGGCAGGGGAGAGTCTAATTGTTTTTTTGTCAGTTTCGTGTAGTTTTAACTTATTCGACTTAATATATCGTGGGATTCGGTACATATATATTGAGAGTGTCATAGTACCGGAGCTGGCTGTTTAACTTAGTAGCCAAACGCCATGTTTAAAATATTAAATAAAATTCAGAGTAACACTCTACCGTGAGATTCGCTCCACGACACGCAAGAATTTCCACAGCCCAAAATAAAATTGGACTCACTCACAGGAACACTACCAATGTCGGAATATTTCAGAATGGATGGAAAAGAATTTGTCAGGATATCAGCACAATCAAGTAAGAATTTGCACAAGGAAGTATGGTATGATATAAAATAACCTCAGGGTTTTTATCTCAATTTAGAATCTGCATCAATTCGATTCATGAAGTGAAAACTTCTATGTTCTCGTTAGGAGAAGTTTTGACGGAGGTAAATCTATGAGTTCCAGGCTTCTCGTTACCGACATGCAATCACGTGTTGCGCGCATGATAAGACCGTTGGGAGACCTTTGGATGGGTAAAATCTAATGAGTTCACGTAACCAACATACTTTAATAGCAGTATATCTGTATCTTTAAGTACGACTTGTTGCGCTTAGACAGCAGTGAAAGTATAGATTATACTTGCATCTAATATGTAAAAATTGATGTTGGTTTTTTTTGCCATGTTCTTCGTAGTATCCTATTTTGATGAAACTTTGCATAGTATAATTTAAAATTAATACAAAACTGTTTACGTTTGATTTACAAAAATTCAAACTATCTCTTCCTTTCCCTCCTCGCCATAATTTTTGTTAACGTTGTTCATACAAACCCACAGTTTTTATTCCATTTTGACAGTATTTAGCAGGTGTATACTTTAAAACGAGGTGGTAGATCAGGAGATAAGGCGTTTACTTCCGAAAGTTTCTCTCTCTGGTCACAGGTTCGAATTCCGTGCTGAACAGGAATTTGCAGGAGTTGTAGTTGAAGATATGAGCTACAACGGGACGTTCCGTGGTTCTGATTCCATAATGAACTGTAGGCTCCTGAGGAAAGGAATTAGCCTTCCTGCCTCTGACACAATAGCTTGGTACAGTACACCACATTTGGGAAGATTCGACCAACCTTCGGGTTATGGACTAAGATAGAATTTTAGGTTTTGAAGTGAAAACTTCTTTAGGCGCGTTGGGCGATTTTTTTGGAAGTGTAAAATCTTATGATTTCCCGCACCGACAAGTTAATGTTAACAGTGTACATATAGCGGTGAGGTGGCTCAGTGGTTAATGTGTTTGAATCGGGAATTAAAGTTTTACGGTTAGAATTCCTGTCTCGCAAGGGATATTCTTAGACCTTCACCTTTGGCACAGGTTGCTGCGTAATGTGAACTACTCCAGAACACTTCTGTGGTTCGGATTACTCATTAAACTTTAGATCCCTTGTTCCTGGTAAGCACTACGTGGTTAGATTAAGGCGCTAAGGCAGGGGCGGATTACCAGCCAATAGAAACCCTGTCACCCGTTCATTATGACCAAATGGAATTATTTAGCATATCTGTAGCTACAAGTATGCTTGTTGCGCTTATGATATTAACAGTTTTAAGTTTTAATTTCTGTCAGCAATCCCCAACGACCGCCATTTTTTAAGTGAAAACTTCCAGTCGCGTTACGCGATCTTTGGATGTGGTTTAATCGATAAGTTCCCAAGAAACCACCTGTTGCGCGTCAGATCGCGGACGTCACGGCGATATGTGTGCAGGATGTTTTTCGCAAAATTTTTATTCAAACTCACAGTTTTTATCCGATTTTGGTGGAATTTTGCATACATATACTTTAAAGCAAATAGAAAAATCTGTCGAAGTTTGATTTACAGAAACCTAAACCCTCTCCTCCTCCCCCCCCCCTTAATTTCTGTTAACGTTGTTTACACAAACAAGATTTAGGAGTTGTATGATTATATGGCCTACGCCGCAACGTTCCGTGATAGGCCCTTGAAGAAAGGAATTAGCATTATTGTCTCTGACACAAAAGTTTGGTACATCTCCTCCGGGAAGATTCGACGAACCGTTGTGTTGTGAATGTTTAGTTTCAGAAGAGAAAACTTCCTTATGCGCGCTGGGCGAATTTTGGATGGGTAAAATCTTATGAGTTCTCTTTACCGACATGATAATGTTAATAGTGTATCTGTTGCGGTCTGGTGGCTCGGTGGTTAAGTTGTCTGACTGGCGAACGAAAGGTCCCCAATTCGTATCTCTGTCTCGGAGGGGTTTTTCATAGACCATTAACCCGACGCTCACATCTGGCATACCTTCCTGTGCAATGTGATGTACGCCAGAATGATTCAGGGGTTTGGATTCCACAAGAACAGTAGGTCCTCTATACCTGGTAGTACTATCGGAGACCGAGCGTGGTGAGTGAGCAGTTAACGCTCTGGCCTCGCATTCGAGGAAGCCGGTTTGAATCCCCGTCCAGGCATCTAGATTTTGGTTTTCCAAGGTTTCCCCAAATCACTCCAGGTGAATGCCGGGATGCTTCCTTTAAAAGGTCATGGCCAAATTCCTTCTCGTCCATCGTCCCCAGTCCCATACCGCCTTTAATGACCTCGACGTCGACGAGGCATAATGCCGTAAGTAAAAGAAAAAAAAAGACTACCGGGTTCGGTTAAGGCGGCTAAGACAAGGGCGGAATGCGCATCCACTAGAAACCCGGTCACTTGTTCATTACAATCACATGGAATTATTTGTTATTATTTAGTATATCTGTAGCTTTAAGTATGAAGTGCGTATGATATTAATAATTTTAAGTTTTGATTTCTGTCGGCAGTCCCAGTAAATGCCCTGTTTTTTTTTCCCCTATCATTTCTTGTTGTTGGTAGCGTCTACCGACATCACATATTTCGTTCGAGTAGTGGTTCCGAACTGTCGGAATACTGGATGGGATATTCAGGGCACAGTTCAGTCTCGACCGCATGTGTTTACTAACCTCGATGTGTGCCGTTGATATTACTGTCGTGGTGATGGTGTCTGCTCAGCTGTGAAGACAGTCAACTGCGCTATGGTTGCAGCCGCGATGGTTCTATGTGGACACCACTGAGAGGTTGTATTATGTACCTTCATGTTTCGTACCTGCAACGTAAAAAACAGAGGAGTTGTTTACGGCTCATTTACAGTAGGAGTGGACAGATGTCATAAATAGTAGGCCTGTGTGTAAGTTCAGGAAGTTTAATGTCTGCTTCTGTGTCACTTTTCGTGCACCACGTTTGTATTGACTGTTTTCAGTTAACGCTTAATGGTTACACGATACAAGTTGTGGCCATAACTTCTTGATACACTGGTGAACAAGAACGGTTTTGCTCAAACTGATATCGTAAACAGAAAAATATTTGTATCTTCATTTCGTGTGTGTGGATTGTGAAATACTAAGCCGCATGATCATATAGGGAAAATAACCACTGAAGTACGTTCCTGAAGGGAATAATTGTTAAAAAATGAATGGAAGATATAAGCGGAGCAATGGATTTGGCAGAAATATAAATCATTACGGGAACTAAAAATAGCCGTGCTAGAAGGTTAATTTTTGCAATTTCAGTATTTAAACTAAAGCTCAAAACTTAATCAAAATTTTGTGGTGTGAAAGAGAATATATATTTAGTAGGAACATAATTAAACTTTAAAGCAAAACGAATGTGAGATTAATTAAGGTCACCTAGAAGCTCAAATAACAGTGTTTACTAATGAAAATTGTGAGCTCATGCAAGTTTTTCCGCTTAATACATTTTCAGGCGTTATTAAGCGAAAGGAGTTAACGGGAGAAGGACGCTAAATCTCGATTGTATTCCTGTTAGAGAAGTCTCTAAACATACTGTTGAAATCCATTTTTTCTTGATTACCATTGGTTATAAATCCTGTGAAGAGATAAAAGTAGCCACCGGATGTAAAATGATGCGGGTAGCTTTAGTTTTCTAAAAATTGAAAATGTATTCATATTCTAGAACACTGACCATTTACTCTAATATCTCTTTGCAGTATAGCTGTAAATAACATCTAAATCTCTAATATTATTAATTTTTTATGTAAATGATTTGCTCACTGTATTATTGTGAATAATATGGATGAATGAACGTATGGAATGTAAGTTCACATATTTCTTGGCGTAATGTTGGAGGTTATTGTAACGTTATTACAAGTGGAATCAGTAAACAATTCAACGTCATAGATAATCCTAATATCTGACTGGGATCCATAGTTCGACTTTTGAAGGTAATGTTGCGGTGCATGGGGCTCCAATCAATAGCGAGTGATTAATAGGGTGGTGAAGATGCAAACAAGGACCTCACGTTTTGTAAACAATTTTACAATAAATACGAGAGTCATAGATACTAAAACGTTGTTGCATTGGGGTAATTTGACAAATGTGCAACCTGAGATCTTTTTGATTTTGCTGGTTAACAGGTCATTAACCGCTTTAAATCTATAACTGCACTGAATACTTCACCCATAGATGAACATGAGCTTAGATGCTGTAACATATAAGATCAGAGAAATAAAAATGTCTTTGTAAGCGCCATTAGGGATTAAGATGAAAAGAACGGAAATTCATTTGGGTACAAACGTCGTCTCGTTCATACAGTTTATTCTAAAGAAGCTTACCACTGTAGAAGTAAATTTGTTTAGAACACAATAAATATTAAAAAATCGATAAGCCGTTGGCCTTGTTATCACTGATTTAAATCCTCTTTGGACGTTTCTGTGATATATTTAATTCCTTGTTAACAGATTACCGAAAGTTGATCAGAATGGTGTTCTTTAACGAAATGGTGTTAGGCAAACCCTTATGATCTATAGTAACGAATCATGTATTTCCGCATATAAATTGGTTTGTAATTGGAAAAAGTTAAGCAACATAAGGAAGTTTTTCACCCAGTCTGTACTTTCCATGCGTATTCTCATCAATAATGACATGAGGATTGTATGAGCACTTTAAGACATTAGTATTCACTTAATGCTACTGACATTATCAATGTTGTGATTTCAACACAAACTCGAGTGCATATGAAGTATTTCTGCCTAATAACAACGTGGAGCGTAGATGATCACGAGTTAGCCATCTGAAAACTTAGCCCGTGCTCAATCTTCTAATCACTAGACCACCATACACACCCAAGTGAAGACAGTAGAATAATTAAGCACATTGGTTTTATGAGCTATATGCCGTGCATATTGCTTGTAGTTATTTGAAATGGCGGTGTAGTGTGTTTTGTTCTCAAGGACTGCAAAATGTCGCTACGCATAAATAGGTTGTGGCGCATCAACAAAAATTTGTCCCCAATTGAGTAGTAACAAAACATGATCAATTTACACCAACCACATACAACTTCTGACAACTAAGTTAACAAACTCACCACCACGTCGCGGCTGGAAGAGCAAACAACTCTGTAACATCTCATATGATTGGACCTTCAGTGTCTTAGGGCAGTGTTCACATTGACACGTGGTCGATTTGTGTGGAGTGCTACCACCTTTTTTGTGCTTTCACATGAGAGCCGTCATTAACATGCCTGAGCTGGAATTAGATTAAAGAAGAAGGTTACTTTTTTTTTTTTTTTTTTTTTTTTTTTTTTTTGAAACTGGGCGTAATCAGGAGAGAAATACCTGAAATGTTAATGTGGCGGTATAGGAAAATCCCAAGAGGAAAATAACGATATACATGTGAGCTGAAAGTTTTGCTGAGGGGAAGGGGATAAGTAACTGATCATAGATCATAAGAGGTTAGGGTGGCCAGTAACAAATATGACGGAGCATAACATTACCCAAATTGTCCGAACAATTAATCAAGTGTACTAAATTGGAGTACTGCAAAATTAGAGTAAAGAAATAAAAAGCAAGCAACAACTGATAAACTGATGTCTCTTGCATCTCGACGTTGCTCCTGTCCAAGCAATTTTTTTTTTAAAAAAATCCAGCTTTACACCTCGTTGACGACGCGGTCATTAGTAACGCGAGAGTATTGGGGGTAAGAAACGGGAAGGAATGTGGCCATGGCCTTTTAGATGGAACCATCCTCACATTTACCCTAATGATTTAGGGAAACTATAGAAAACGGAAATTAGAATGGCTGGAAGTAGAATCCGCGTCGTCCAGAATGCTAGGCCCCAGCGTTACCAGGAACCCATCGCGATTGTAGTGATACATTGTCTGAACCTGAGATTATGGATGGGAAACAAATAACTGAGTTAGACCATCCTCCGCATTCAACAGACTTGGTAAAATGACCGAATTTCAAAGACGTTTTGTAAGGCCAGCTTTTTGATGATATTTGTAACATCACGGCAGTTCTGGAGACCATCACCACCAAAATTGCTTTTATTCGTGGAGTAGATATCAGAATCGGTTTATAGCTTGTTAAGGAGATTACGTTTAAAGTGGCCACTAATGTATTCATCAATAAGATATGTGTGTTTTTTCTTTTTTTAAAGAAAAAATCTCGTGAACTTAATCACCAGACCCCCTATTACAGAACTTTATACAAACCAAACTGTGCTGCCTGTAGAATTGAAGTTACTACTATTCCGATTCGTTTTAAATTCCCACATGAACAAATTTATTTTTGAAATCTTTCAGAAATTTTCCTTGCACATTTTTCATAGAACGAGGGTAACATGCATTACGCACACTTCTTCTGATGACTACAAAATTAATTCTGGCGACTCGTTTCAGTGATTTTAATTCCCCATAGGATGTGATAATTCCAGTATTCTAAGACATAGAAATTCACTCTCACCTAAACATCTGGGAAGATATGCTTGGAAAATTCCATCACATTTAGCCATGAAATTATTATTCCAGAGAATAGTGTAGAAAATGTCTATCACAGAAACTTTCCACTATAAAACAGAACACTTTTAAGAGATATGAGATTGGTGTAAATACGTTAGCAAAAATGTGGATGTTTTGTGATTGTTTTGACAAACTAGAGGAATGAAAATACATACCAAAATCCAATTTCATTACATAAGTGACGGATGAAGAACATCTATAGCTATACAATGACAATATTCACATTGGTATAATTAATTTTATATCACGTTCATTTGTAAACGCAACTAACTAAAAACTAAAAAAGTATTATACGGTAAAAATCAATGCAATTAATAATTAAATTCTAATAATTATGAAAAACGCAACTGGGTGGTTGTATTTGTTAAGATAGTTGGATATTTCGGTTTCACTAGGCTTGAAAATGGACGTAACCAAAAATTTACGATTTTGTTTTCTTACTAATGTAAATATTCGCATTCTTGTGGCTCTTATGGTTTTCTGTGTGTTCTGATTTCATTCGTTTGATCTACAGCAGCGTCGTAAATTCTTCGTTCGTTGAAATTTTTAATTCCTTCTTTCGATCTTCATCCCCTCTTCTCCCCCGCACCCTGTGAACAGCTATAACTCATCACAAAGATTTGGCTTTACAAAAGATGGAATCGGTTAACTCACCACAGTTTTTTTCTCAACATGCAGTAAGGCAAATATGAACGAAGTTACTATCCAGAAAAAGTAACTCATCACAGATTGCAGGTAATGATTTATTGAAAAAATGACTTGGCAAAACCAATTAAAACAATTTTTCAATAGCCACAAATTGTGATCAAAATACATAATAGTTAATGTATGTGTTTATTTTTTAAAAATGGAGAAAACAGTTTTTTTTTTTATAGACTTTAATATTTAACATAATAAAGTAAGTTGTTGACACTGTAAATTGTTTCCTTATAACAGCCATTTTGTGTTTCCAAAATACCAATTGGCATTTTCGAACAGTGATATTTAAATGAAAAGGAAAAGAAATAATATTTCTTGTACTGAAAAATGTCTGCTGCCGTATAATTTAAGAGATGCAGACAAATAGTTTGTAAACAAATTTTCTAGATAATCTCTTTCAATTTAATTAATTTGAAAAATTCATTAAAAAAGAAATATTTTTTGAATTTTGAGTAATAAGATTTACTACACAGTATTTACGTTTACCAGGTCAACAACAATCCATCGTTCCCGAAATTACTTCGGGCGAATGCCGTGATGTTTCCATTAAAAGGCCATGTCTGAATTCCTTCCCTTTCCTTGCCCACAATGTTCTCATAGCACTGATGACATTACCATCTTTGAGCTGTACAGACAAAACATTAAAAATTTGTAGATTTTCTACATTAACGACACAGGTCGGGTGAAAATCGTATGACCAGAAGATTACCGCTCCGGTAACCAAATTAATAAATTTCAAACTTCATGTGAGAAACAACTGCATTCTACTCCAACGTATGCTTTCATTTGATATTTCTGGTACGGCGAGGGGGAAGGGTGGAGGGGGAGGAAGTTGGCGGGAGGGTAGGGGGTAGGTGAAGGGGGGAGTAGAACATTAATACCATACATAGCACTGAAACCGTATAGGACTGTTTTCCTCTTGATACCATTGTCAACACAGAAAAACGTTAATCAATTTTTATATAAATACGAGTAGTTTGATTAAAACATTTTAACTTTTAGCTATTATTGCAGAAATTTTGTCTCCTAAATTTCTCTGGAGTATACATTACTAGCTAATACCCGCGACTTCGTACGCGTGGACTTAGAATTTAATTGCCAGAAATTAATACAGAAAGCTGTTATTAACGTAGTATAGATCCCAAACAACACCCAGTCGGCATTATATGACAGGAAAGTCATCACTGTATCATTCTCCCGTCGAACCTGTCTCATGAAGGGAATCAATTTCCGACGTATTTAAAAACAGAAAAACAAATGAAAATGCGGGTATATTAGAGAGGGGAGGGTTTAACTGAGGGCAGCTTTATTTTAGCTTGGTCTTTAATTCTTTCTTCAGAATGAGCATTCAATTCTTGGGTTCTAATAACTTTAGCTGCTCGTGCTCTGCTAGAGCTACACCTCAGGCCAGGTTTACGTCCGCAAGGCATGTAAATAAAGAATTCAAAATTAACTGGTGCCAGAAAATTTTAGGCAGACACGATATAATAGTACAGTACAGAGAAAATCTAAATCTATACTAAATAATAAGTTTTGTCTCTAAACGAAATTTAGTAACAAATCATACACTAACAGACTTCGCCAGAAGCACAGCTTGAGCAACGAACGTAACAATACAGACTAACCCACGCTTTTGTCTCTCTGTCACCATTCGATAAGTTATCAAAATTTCGTAACTACAACTGTTATTCATACCGAAAAAAAAAATCCTGGGTCCTTCCTACAGATACAGAGTATATCCTTGGCAAATTCTATTAAAATCGGTATAAAGATTTACTCGTCAAAACGTAACAAACAGACACAGACTTACGTCTGCATTTATAATATTATTACTGCAGATTACACACACACTGACTGCGAGGATAACAAACCATCATGCATCAATATAGTGTACAAATGTGTACACGTAGTTAGACCGCCTACGATTTTCCATGCTATCCACCCCTAAATTTGTGATATCTACATTTTACCGTCCAGGCGAGGCTCATACGATCAAAATCAATTCTTAAAAATCTTTGGTTCCATTGGGATTTGAACCAGAGAACACACTCCAAACATCAGTAAGCAAGCGCATTAACCACTGAGCTACCCGACCGCTATGCGTGAAGGTACTACAGAGATGTATACATCTTACACATCTATCTATCATCATTCAGTATTTTTTTCAAAATTATATGACATCATGTATTACTTGTACAGAAAACTGTATGCCATGTCCATCCTAATGCCAAATAGTATCTCCTTGTAAAATTTCACCACTATCTGATTAGCCGCTTAGCCTAAGAAACGTAACAAATAGACAGAGTTACTTTATAATATTAGTATAGATGTCGATTCTATAGATTCAGAAGACGTTATTTACGTCTTTAACATAGTGACATTTCTTACAACAATATTGAAGTTACTTGGTAATAAATATGTGTCACAGTAACAGTGCTGATGGCTCAGTGCCACATACTATTGATAACAGGTGTTTCTGCATATCCCTACGGTATTTCATTATTCACCTTCCACAATACTCCCAGTTGTGAATAGTATTATTTTGTTTGTAAAATATGTGCATTTCGCAATGAAAAAATGTTTGATCCATAGTGCTCTAGCGTTGTCAACCATCCACATACTCATCACCTGCAAAGAAGAACGGAAGCAAAACTGTGAATTCCATGTGAAAAGACGTTGGAATACTGTCGTTGTGAGCATTTAAGAGTAATCAGAATTTCGACTTATTGTCGGAAATGAGCTGAATAACATTTCTACTTTTTAAGCTTTTACAAATTTCAAAATTCTCTAATTAGAGTTTTCTAATACTGGTGCTAAAACATTTTCGTGCAGAAAGTCTATAATTTTTTTAAAAATTTCTGTTTGTATTCATTAATCCAGTGTTAGCAATTCAAATAACAAAAAAGTATTATTTCTCTTACTGCCTTATGTGTGACTATGTGTGGGTGAAGGACTCAGGGTGTGAGCACTGAGTTTGTGACACCGCTGTTTTTGGATGTCTTCCAACGCGATATATCGATGAGCTTGTGGCGGAGAACACCAACTCAGCCACTATAAATGCTTACGCAGGTTCAGACAACTGAAATACCTTCTACTTCAGGTTTTATGTCAAGTAAACCAAAAACAAACAACTCATTTTTTAATTAAGTTTAAAGAAACATTGAAAATTAATGTTTGTTTCATTGGCAGTTTGTTAGTGTTCTGCAGCAATAAAGGGCAACTGATAAAATAGAAAAACTGTTCTAAGCAGAAAATTTAACAAGATTCTCAGAAAATTTAATTAATTCCATAAATTTTTAAACATTAAGGAATATAGGAATTGAGTGCTTCATTAATACACGGTATCGAATATGCTGTAATCTGTTACAACATTCTTCTTCAACAAGGCTGGTAATCTGAAACTGGAAGGAATGCAACGCGGCTACAAACAAAGCATTTTCAAAAATAATTTAAGCGACTAACATTATCACTTTCCTGAAAAATTATTTATATAGAAATTTTTTTATCAGTGTTCCTTTTAACATTTTTTCACAACTTGAGTTCATAATAAACAAAACATAATTCATGATCCTTATGATTTTTTTTTCAAATAAATGGAACTGTATTACACTAATTCGTTAACATAATGTGAGCTTTACAACTGCAAGATTTAAATTGATATTTTGCTTTATAACTTTTTAAACTTGTGAGTTCAAAGACGATTTCATTATATACATTTGTAAATGTTACACTTTCCTGAAAAGGCATGGCATCTTGTATGAACAAAATTATTCGTACATACAAAATCATTTTTACATCACAAGAAACTATTTTCAGAATATCCTCCATTATCACAAAAATCTGACTTTATACAAGATAGGCAAATTGCCAATAGGTACAGTACATTACACTGGGCTCCTGTTCATTTTTCAATTGATTGGTGTTAATATAGCTTGGAAATAAGAAATCTTCCATGATGGTTTGCCACAGCAAAATAATTGACAACTCTATTGCTAATTATCTTCATCTACCAGTAAAATTCAAATAAAGGCGCCTATTCCGTCGATTCATTCTATTTATCACGTTTTCACGTAATTAGTAGCAAATACGTAAATAATTATTTTTTAAAGACAAAAATAAATTGAAGAAAATTACTAAACATAATGCATAGCTCTGATCATTTCCGTGGTTAAAGGCGTTTACTTTTTCTAAAATACTCTGGCATTCAATCCCCTTCAGAGAGTATCTGCGGCAATATGTTTATTAGACATGTGTGTCCCTATATTTCAGCCTGAACTACTTAGCACAGACCAGTGGTGCTTGTGTGTGGTAGGAGCATGGAGTTTCCCATCGTGCACAACTTCGGCATAATTCCGGTAGCTGTGGGGGTGTGCAAGATATTGTGTTTGAAGATGGTTGACGAAAGTCATTTTCATATTTCGACGAAAGACATATGTATCCCTGTATTTCACATTGCAGCAGCAGCTACCTAGTGTAGAACGCTGGTGTTTATATGTGGTAGAACCCTCAAGTCTCTAATCATGCACTATAGTGGTGGCACGTCGCTGGTTGTGGAGGTGTGGGAGATATGGTGGTTCGTAGTGGTTGACCGAGAGTATTTAGTTATTTCGACCAAATACGTGTGCGTCCTTATATTTCGCTTTGCTAACACAACTACATAGCTCAGATCACTGGTGTTTGTGTATGGTGGTAGCCTCGAGTCTTCAATCGTGCACTATGGTGGTTGCAGCTCAGTAGCTGTGGGAGAGTAGGAGACATGAAGGATGAAATTAGTCAGTCGAAGTTATTTTCATATTTCGATCAAAGACATTTGTGCCCCTATATTTTACTTTGTAGCCATAAATACCCTACGCAGATCACTAGTGTTTGTATGTGGTATAAGTCTCGTGTCTTCCATCGTGCACTATGGTGGTTCCATGTCGGTAGCTATCTATCAAAATTCTTTATAAACACGAAAGAAGTCGTGTGCACTATCTAGTTTTCTGTAAAGATGTTAATAAATAAACTAACACTACTTTCAGCTGAAACCCTACATGCATCTCCTTTTTATTTTTCATGGCGCAATGAAAGTTATCGTCTTAGGAACACAAGTTGACGCTATTTTTCTGGATCTACAGCAGACTTTGGGCACTGTATAACAACCTATGTTCTTAAAGAAACGGAGCCTGGTATTCGGTAGGACGCAGGTAAAAGTATTCATCCTGCCATCCAGATATCGGTTTTTCAGTGTTTCCCGATATCAGTCCATGCAAATGGTGGTATGGTCCCATCAAAAGGCAATGGCTGAAATGTTTACTGTTTGTTGGCCCTCGATCTCTAGTCGACGAGCCATAAAGTCCGAAGCAAAAATGAATGAATAAAAAAAAATAAACAAAAAATTAATTAGGATCAGAATATTGCAATGTTGCACAATTTTGTAAACGGATACACGATCTCTTAACAGGAGAGCTGTGATATGTCATCGTAAGGGGAGAATTATGTGCATTTCTAGATGTTAAATGGAGCTTCCGATATTGAAACGTCACTAGACCACTTTTACTCTTGATATTTATAAACAATCTAATAGAGATTGTTAATAGACATTTAAGAAGTTTGTTGATGAAATACTAACTAAATAGTTCTGCTGGTTATTTTGAGATTCAGCGGCATCATCAAGTTATTTCCACAGGGTTCAATAAACGGGAACATAATTTAAATTGTGCAATGTTATGCCCATAACGAATCAAAAAGTACCTATTGCCCACGAGTACAAAACAATTATAGGGTAGATTAATTCAATTAAACAGTGCAAAGCAACATGAAATGGGATCAGCATAACATCAGTTGTTAGAACAGCTATTTATATATTATGACTCATGTCTACTGCTGAAGAATTGTAACATATTTGTGAAGGAGATTGCGTCTAAAAACATAGCACGTCCTCATATATCTACTAGATTCCGTATAATAAGTGAGCAATTAGTTGAATCGAGATTGTACAGAGAAGAGCCACGCAATATGTGATCGTTTGCCACAGTCCTTAATGCAGACTCACATAACTGATATGGAAATTGGGGTAGGATTCTCTGGTAGAACGATGACGTAATTCATGCATAAATTTATTGAATAACCTTCGTCATTGATGAATGAAGTTAAATACGTCTCCCACTTAGGTACTTAGTACACAATGGCAGGACAGATATAATCAATGAAATTAGGTGCCTCAGTGATGCATATACGATTTTTTTTTTCCTCGTGAAATTAGAGACTGAAATTCAAAGAATAGAGATAAGTTTTGGTGCAAAGAACTATCTACCACCTACAGTTTTCTGCGAATTTCTGAGTACAGATATAGATGTAGTGTTATCAAAAAATATGCGACAACTACATTTAGGAATTGAAAATATGTTCGATACTTCGGTGGGTTTGCAACAAAGGCTCCACACAATGTGTTAATTCGAAACTTTTCAAATGCTGATTGCCTTTGTTTACGTGTGTCAGCTGATATAATTGGACAAATAAACAGGATCAACGTTTTAAAAATATATTAGGCAGGATTCACGGAAACACACAGTTACAAACTATTGCGGTCTGAAGGTTTCTACAATTAGACCATTGGTTGCTATATAGTTTAGTACATCACGTGAAGATAAATTTAGAAAAGTACTAAGGAACCTACATTTATTTTAGATCGTAATGACACCGTAATCCAAAACATATATGAGCTAATACCGTTTTTAGTTTACGGTGCTGTAACAACGGAATACCGTGCCAGAAACACAAAAAAAAATTACAAAATTTCATATAACTTCCTACAGAATATATTAATCTTTCCCAAATGGAGTAGTATTGAACCAGTAATATCTTAATTGTAAAAACTGAGTGATTTCTGGGAAATTTTCAGAATTTTCAGTTCAGTTAACTTCGCGAACTGCTAAATGTGGGAAAGGCTCATCAAACCTGGTAGGTGAGTGATTACTATTCAAGCCCGGCATTTATTCATTGCAACCATACTCTCACCCCCCCCCCCCCCCCCCCAAAAAAAAAAAAGAAGAAGAAAAGTCTCCTGGCGTCTCTGACGTCGACGAGTAGTAAGGCTTTGGTTTAAAAAAAATACAAGCCGGAATAATGAAAATATTACCAATACAATAACGCTACCTAAATTGACACATATCCCCAAAAACGTATTCAGCATAAATTCTTACGTCATCATATATCGCTATGATTTAAGAAAACACAAATAAATTAAATTGAATTATTTTAGAACATCAATCGAAGAAAAACTTTGTTTTTAAAACTAAGGTCCCTGACTTTGAACATAGTGTATTCATTATAGTTTTATAAGACAGTTTATTGTACAATTAATTCACGGAGATTTGTAGCAGTGAAACCTGGAGCTCAGCTACATAACGTTTCTCCAGCATAAGTTTTACAACATCATTAAACCCGCAAGACGATGATCGTATATGATTATAATACTTATCGTTGTGCACAGACTATAACGCTCAGGATTTCGACTGTTCCTGCTTGTTTGTGGTAAATGGTCTATATCCAGGAGCAAACCATCCACGATTTTTTACGTTTTCGAATTATGTTTTCAAATCTATCGGTGCTTCCTTCGTTATTTGATGTGTTACGTTTACAACAATCAATCTTAATTTGAGGTTATTGGTTCTGTATAGAATACGAATTGTCTAGGTATTTACCATCGAACTAGCTGTTTACCGCGACAACGTACGCGTTAACTTAAAATTTCATTGATAGGATTAGATATAGATAGCTGAAGATTTGTCGGCATAATATGACAGGACATACCGTAGTACTATCTAACCTGTCTCATGAAGGGAAACAGTTTGCAAAATTTTTAAAAGTAGAAACACTAAGTTGCTGAGATGAGGGGGGAAGGGAGGTTAAATGGGAGTAGCTTCAATTTCAGCTTGGCCGTCTATTCTTTTTTCAGCATGAACATCAGATTCTTGGGTTCTAATAACTTTAGATGCAGCAAATTTAACAAATGGCTTTAAGGAATTTGTCTTCAGTTTTCCGCTTAGCACTTAACAACAACGAATTCACGACACATCCCAATTTTACCAATGAAACTTCTCGTGCGATCGCAAAAAAAAAGGGGGAACTATGATCCACATTACCAGCCGCCATTTTTTTTTCGAATAGACAGCTATGTCATCAGAAAGACTTGTATCCGCCCATTGAGTTTCGTAATAACAAACAATAGTAGGTACTGTACAATAGGAAACCTAAATATGAATTCTCCATTCTAATAAAATTGAATTAATCCCAGAAAATTTTAAACATTAAAGAAGTTGAATGTTGTGTGGTTTCATTAATACACGGTATGGGATATGCTGGAATCTGTTCCAACATTCTTCTTCAACAAGGCCATTATCTTTGGAGCACAATACACCAGCGATTTGGCGTGGCATGGATTCGAAAAGTCCTTAGGCTCCAGATGTCTACGCACGGGTCACGTAATTCACTTAAATTACGGGCCGTGGTTTGTGGGCATGGCGCCTGGGAACGAGCATCTCGGAGACGGCGAGGCTGGTCGGCTATTCGCGTGCCACTGTAGTGAGTATAAAATGCAGAGCTTTTGAAGGCGGTGAAACCGCGACTGTGCGACAAGGTGTTGGACGTCCACGCCTCATCGCAGAATGTGGTGGTCAGAGGCTTGCCCGCTCTGTAAAGCGGGATAGGCGGCGATCTGTGGCAGATCTGACAGCAGAGTACAATGCTGGTGCAGGCACAAGTGTTTCGGAGAACACTCTACTGTCAGAGCTGCCACATATCGCCGCCTATCCGTCCTTCAACCACTCTGCATAGATGCTCACTACAGTAGTAGCACGCGAACAGCGACCAGCCTCGCCGTTTCCAAGATGCTCGTTCCCAGCAGCAACGCCCACAAACCGCTGGCCCGTAATTTAAGGGAACGGAGTGACCTGTGCATAGACATCTGATGCTAGACAGCTCCGGAAACCTAACAAGGGCTTTTCGAATCCATGCCACGCCGAATTGCTGCTGCGTTGCGCTCGAAAGATGGACCAACACACTAATAAGCCGGTGGTCATAATGTTTTGTCTGATCAGTGTATTCACAGAAAGAGGTTAGCCTGTTTCATATTGCACTGTGAAGAAAAGTCCTTACAAAACTTTCAATGTGTTTTACATGTTGCTTCCTCACATATAGTTTTAGGTGTCACCTTAAAACGATTGATTGAGTACATCGCATTAGTGGAGTATGATGGCTGAAAATGAAATTCATCAGTTTAGATATTATATTATGGCTAATACGCATTACTGCACAACATTGTACCTGCAACATCGTATGTGGCACTTTGGTTTATTAAGGAGATAAGTGAATTTTCTAATTGTGGATTTAGCTGGTGGCGTGCTTTGAATTTATTTTTAACACAATCTTACGTCTTAAACCAACATCAAGACCTTTGGATACTTATAAACTTACATGTTGGATTGAAAGGCATATTACTTTTACTAAGATTGGTAGGGTGGCACTAAAGTAGACCTGATTGAAAAGGCTATTCTGATTAAACTGCTTGTGATTTTCCGTAATTGTCTTGGCTAATAAATTGGCACTAAACCTCCGTATGAGAAATTGTACCTTTCACAAAACGGATTAAGACGTTTCTAATTTTTTTTAAACTGCTTTATGTCTCTCAACAGCGAGGTCTTTATAGACGGACGTTTCTTTTTTTTTAAAAAAAAAAAAAAAAAAAAAAAAAAAAAACAGACTTGTTATTATCATTATTATTAACTGCAAATGTGATAATGAATTCGAGGCTAGAGCGTTAATGCTCATCCACAATGATCGCACCACTATAAAATAAACAGTTGCATCCTTCTTCGTATTAAAATGTTTGAATGAAGTTCAGCTCATTATTATAATGTGCAATCGTTCTCCTTGACATTGTTCTCGTTCACCAGATATTTTCTGTGTGGTTTTGTCATCGACTTGACCTAGTTTCGACATACACCATTACAATTCATTAACGTATATAACAGCCATGTATCTGGTTGAAAGACTGATCAACCGATGCTTATCGAAAGAAACCGATAGATGGTTTTTGGATAGCATCACAATGTATTTTGTTATTCATGCTTCAATCACATTTTAATTTTTGGTCCATTCCCCGATAAGGTAACGTGATTATCCAAATCTCATATTTTTAGGTTTAGAGTAAGTTTGAAAAACGTGAGAAAACCGCTGAAAACTGTTGAGTATGCCTAGTTTCCAAGTCTGTCTAAAAAAGGTATAGTCGTAGAACAATTATAAGAGGGTTGGATCTTAAATGGAGGTAACTATTTATTCACAACCGATGCAAAAGCGTTACATGTTTGCACCTGTTACTGTCCTTCAAAGTAGTCACCAGCGTTGTGTAAAACCCGTTGCCAGCGATGTGGAAGGCGTAGTATACCGTCAGCAGAGCCTGTTCTGTTGATGGTGCGAATGGAGCGGTCTACTGCCTGTCGAATCTCTGGAACAGTTCTGAAGCGAATGCCACGAAGTGGTTCCTTCATCTTCGGAAACAAATCAAAGTCACAAGGGCTTAAGTCCGGGAAGTATGGTGGATGGTACAGTACTTCCCAGTCCCATCGACTGAACAGAGCAGCCACAGCTTGCGCTGTATGCGCCCGTACATTGTCGTGCAAAATGATGGGTGGGTTGCGCAGAAAGTGTTGCCGCTTCTTTCGCAAAGCTGGTCGCAGGTGATGTTCCATAAACGAACAGTAATACTGTGCATTGACGGTCTGCCGTGGAGGAACGTAATGCTTTAGGATAACATCATCACAGTAGTACACGAGAATCACCATAACTTTCACCATACTGGGACTCTGACGCACTTTCGACTTTCGCGGCGACCCATAATGACGCCATTCGTTGGATTGACGTTTCAGTTTTGGCTCGTACGATGTGAATGTGACCCATGTCTCATCCAGTGTTACGATACGGCGTAAGAAAGCCTCTCCTTCGGGCTTATAGCGCTCCAAGTGCATCTGAGCAGCGTCCTAAAGCATCTTGATCCAACTCCGTTATTCCTGTTTCGAAAACATAGTGACACCGTTACGTTAGACCGATCGCTCGCCAGTGACTGCGTTTCCCTCGATTGTGCGCACGCCGGGGACGTGCGACGGACGATTCCATTTGCTCGGAGGTAAGGTAGGTATGTCAACAACGTGTGCTATCAGCGACAATAGTAGATTCCATTGCATAGTGTCTCCACAGCAATGTTTCCACTATTTAAGTTCCAACCCTCGTAATTTCCAGCTCTTACATCAAGTGATGTGGGGTCAAAAGTCAAAACTCAAGTTTCACGTGAGAATATAAGCTCTTTAACTATGACAACCCTAATTAGTGGCTTTTGATTGATGCCAGAACAAAGGGACATACCTCCGTTACAGATTAATTATGGTACATATTAGAAGATATGCCTGTAACTGTTCTTGCGTCTATTCTCAACTTAAAAGGGAAATCGTAATCTATTTGAAAACCCTCAAAAAGTTCTGTCTGCTAGGCGAACGAGCTCTGACAGTTGCTGAGGACTCTAATCAAACTTTCCCTGACGTCAATAGCGGACGGCAAAGTTGCTCGCACTCTTTCTGCGTCCGTAGCACGCGACCGAGGACTCTGATTGCTGCCAGTGAATAAGTCGCTTTGAAAAGTATTGAGAGCAGTTAATTAATTTCACTATTAACGTTTCGTGCTTTTCATGTCATATCAAATATATAAAACAGTATTGTTAAATTCTCTGTCATGTATGGAATCTATTAGAAGCAAGTACGTGGCAGTATTCCTGTTATTGTGATTCCTGTGTATAGGTGGCAGCGTTACACTGTTCTCGAATACATACTTAGAGGACGATGCTAGCAAGAAAATTAAAATCAAGGAATGTCATGAAAATTGGCTGTCCGTCACTTTCCACAGAGAAATGTAGGTTTCCTGGGCAATATTTTGAATTAGTTATTATAACTTTGAATAAATAGTATCCCTGTATATGTTTGAGGCCTAGAACACAAAATAATAGACTACACCTCATTAATAAATCAAATAAGGAAAGCAGTTTCTGTAAAGGCTTAATTTTATGGAATGATCTTAATACCGAAAAATAGAAATTTCAACTATATGTTCTAAGTGTGAACATTATGCTCATCTGGTTCTAAGCCGACGGCTTCTAGTAATACAAATCTTAAGATTAAGTATCTCTTTAAATCTCACTTCCTAATGACACAGAAGTTGTGTTATGCAATTATGTAGTTAATAGTTGTTAAAATTCGTATTGTGCGTCATTTACGAAAAGCTCTCATCTAATACAAATTTTGATATTTTTTGTGCGTCTACTGTTTCTGAGATTGATATGGTTTGTCGAAAACTCAACCGAATTAATTACCGTTTCCTAATTCAAAGGAAGTAACACTGTTAAATTCTTAATCTGATTAGCAAAAATGTTTATGTGGGCTAAGCGGGCAGTGATTTTAGACGACTAATTCACTGCATAGATTCCACCACTGTTTGGTAATGCCGGAGGCTCTTTCGTTAGTTATTTCCAAATTACACCCTATAATTTACCTATCCGTTTATAACTTGCTGGAATTAGGAAAGTTAATAGATAAATGATTAATAATTTTAGTCTTTTTGATCGAATTCTTTACAGCATACAAAAACTGCAATTATTTTATAGAGGTGTTAGTGGCGGCTGTATCTACATTATTAAGATAAATTCTCTTTCATGTGGTGTCAAGTGGCTTGTCCTTAATAAACTCACCTGACATCTCCATTTTTTATTATATTGCTATATTTTAGATTAAAATCGCATAATATGCCAACAAACGATAGAAACATTAAGACAGATTTCAACTAAATAGTAAATGGGATGGTATGATGGTACGAAGGAAAGTTTACGATTCTTTATTTATGTTATTGGGGACATTTCATTTCAAAGCGACAGTTAATACCACACCAAGGAGGCTGACTGAAAGTGAAACTCTATTGTAACTTACCATTCTATGAGGAAATAAAGCTTCGAAACAAAAATTATACATTAAATTTAAAAAATTCCTAAGTGACCAAGGCTATTTACACAATTGGCGCATAATTGGTATCCTCTGTATAAGAAGTTATCATTAATAATAGCAGAAAAAGTGAAATGTGTCCACGAAGCTATGATAATTGGCATGCAAATTCTTATTGTTATACCTGTTGGCTTATGAGTGACACTCTATTTTCTGTGTAACAAAAAACAGTAATTACAAAAGTAGTCCTGATTAATTAAGTTTATGTGTATTTGGGAAAATACTTACAAGCCTACATAATACGGACATAGTACCTTCCAGTTGTTAAACGTAACAAATTTAAAATTTTATTATAATCATAGAATATCTGAATGCTCCAAAGGAATATATATATATATATATATATATATATAGAGAGAGAGAGAGAGAGAGAGAGAGAGAGAGAGAGAAAAAATTTAAAGTAGAAAATTTAAGTGAAAGTCCTCAATCATTCAGTTCAGAAAGAGAAAAAAAAGTATATGATCAAAACATTCCGAAACAAATGTAATGTTGTTCGAACGCTATATATGGCATCTAGCCCGAAAGATGGCAATAGTTTAGAAAACCGAAAAATTTATCTGCTTCGCTACATTATGGCTTCACTACACTATTTATCGGTTTTCATTTAAGTTTTAACATTATGTATTTTGTTAAGAGCAAAATTGTAAATGATCACAACAGTTTTTTGCTTTTTGAAATTCAACTACAATTTCGTCCATGTTGCTTTATTATATTGGTTATCACCACACACAGGTCTCTTTAAATAATGGAAACAACGTATATCACCCACTTGCTATGACTCTTTGTATTCATTGTTATTTATTGGGTCCATATATTACTGTCAATGTATGTCGTGCAGTAGACGATTTTTTTTGTGGGGTGGAGGGAGGAATGAGCAAATGGTATAGTTATAAATGCTACTGTACATTTATGCATTGCACGATTCGGTAAATACAATTAGATAGAAAAGTTAATAACTTTTATAATAGTATATCAGTGTCCCCAATTTTAACCTCATTATGTTTCTATTGTTAATGTTCTTAACATAACTAAAAGTTTGATATACAAATTCCCTCAATAGCCGATGTCTTTCCTACAAGTATAAATATAATACCCCTATCGCTAAAAAATAATTCAAAGGCAGATTTCCCTCTTTTTAAAAAATATAAACTAAAATTTTGTGACATACGTACCTATAAATACCTATTGTCTTGAGATAGCTAATAATCGGCAATGCGTATTTAAATAGAAGATTTTTAAAAGATACCCCTTTATGTGCAGAAAACCACTGATTTATTTCCTCTTTAATTCCTCTGCGGAGAATATAAAGTTGTCATGCCAGGGAAGAAATTTTTTCAAGCATTTCTTTTGTGCTGGAAGTCCCTAATAGAATGTCCACCAACACCGGTATCCTGAGAGAAAAAAACGGCTTTTCCTCTCCAAAATACTACCTCTCCCAGTCTTTTTGTTTCCACCACAGTGGGAGGGAGAAAGATTTCTTATCTCACGCGGTCACCCAACTAACTTATAAGTAGGTTCTCCTTGAAGCATTTCATTGCCGAAAGGTTCGAAGAAATGGTAAGTTGGGAAGATAATGTAGCTTTGCTGTAATTGGTTCATCATTTCCACTTGTTTTCTGTTATTAGTTGCTTGAAATGGCTTGATTTATTGCCGTTTTTAATTACTAGCTAAAAGCACGGCTTTGTTGTGGCTCGAGAATTTTTGTTATAAGAAATACTACACACAGCTAAAGAAATTAATCACAAGAATTTTAATATTTAATCTTCACGAACTGTCATTAAAAAAGTGGTTTTAGTTTTTTGATAAAAAATAATTAGGCACATTTTTAATAAGACACAATCTTTAAATATTTAAAAAATAAATTTATTTAATTTGGTTTTGATGAGAAAATTTCTCATTTGAGTTTCTTCCTGTTTTTTACGTTTTAACATACTTGACTGGCTGTGGTTAGTAGGTATAAAAGGCCGGAGTGAGCCCACACAAAAGAATTTGATACATTGTATCATTCTATTGTTCTCCCCCTCCCACCTGTCAATCATTTTCACACCTCTATTGTTCTCTCCCCTCCCACCTGTCAATCATTTTCACACCTATTGTTCTCTCCCCTCCCACCTGTCAATCATTTTCACACCTATTGTTTTCTCCCCTCCCCACTTGACTTGAGGGCCACTTGACTTGAGTGCCACTTGACTAACCTCAGTTCCCCCTCTATTGTTCGACCACTTGAGCGACCCAGGTGTGTCGCGCCAGCTGCCCTCGCGGTCCTTTGTTGTCCTCCCCACCTGTCAATCATGGCCACTTGTTTGAACACCTGCCTTCCCTAGCACCAGCTGCCCTTGGGGTTCTATTGGTAGGCCACTTGAGCGACCCCAACCACACCAGGTGTGTCGCGCCAGCTGCCCTCGCGGTCCTTTGTTCTATTGTCAGACCACTTGAGCGGCCTCTAACCGTCATCTGCGAAGCAGCAGCTGCCCATTCTATTGTCAGACCCCTAACCCCACCAGCTGCATCGTTTCATCGACAGGTTTGAACATGCTCACCCCCCACCACCGCTCCAACAAGCAGGACTGCCCTCCGACCGGCATGCTGACCTCAGTGTTCAGCCATGTCTCGCCCAGTACTGTTGTTCTCGACCGTTTATCAGCTTAACGCTGGTGACACAAAGCGTTTGACGATAGGTTTATCGTCCAAACACGAATTTGAGCCAGTAGTAGTGCTCGAAAAAGTTGGATACCGCACCAAGGTTATACTGACGTATGAAGAATGG